>CM076399.1:31419123-31765594 GCA_038363315.1 Mugilogobius chulae | reverse complement strand
ACAAAAATATAGTAACTTTAAACTTACCCCGTAATGGCGGCGCCGCCGCATCTGGCGCGGCGCAAGGCCGCAGGACTGAGCTCGTCCTGCGGCTAGGGCCGGCCGAGGCTCCCGGTGGAGACCCAGCCTCCGGACCTTTAGTAGAAAAAAAGTTAAAATGACTCCGGATATGGCAATAATACCCTACTATTTCTCGCCTCAAATGGTCTCAAAGATTAGATTTGACTCTTATAAACAAAAATATAGCTAGTAACTTTTAACTTATCCCGCCGCTAATGCTAACAGGCTAATGCTAACGGGCCTCTTTTTAAACTTATATTTTGAACCTAAAGTGATATATTACAGCTCTCTGTCAGTTCTGGATATTTTGACAAAAATACAAAGATTATAATAAAGCTTAAATATCCCCTCTCAATACTTGCTGACTAGTTATTTGTTGCTGTAAAGCATTGTTAGCTACGTTAGCATTTTTCAAAGAGACCTCCTCCTACAAATCTTTTAGTCACGAGAAACTAAGCACAATGCTGGTCAATTAAATCACTTCAGCTTGTTGTTTTTTTGCAAAATTGTCCACACTTTTTCCTAAATGATGAGCATAGTGTGAGATTTTTCAAATCTAAACAAAAAAAATAAAACCTTACAATCGTTCAGTTGTAGAACAAACAAGCACTTCAGTATACATTTATCTTTTTAAAGATAAAATGTGAAATACCTTTTTGAAAAGCCTTTCTCCAGCAGCACACACAGCTTTTGCAGCACAGAAGACGCTTGTTGTGGGTGCAGTAGTCAATGGCACACATGTCACGTTTCTATTGGTCAAAAGTATTGTACCCCTTTATGAGCATTTACAGGTACAAAGATGTGCCTTTTTATCAAGAGGTACATATATGTTCCATTTTAGTCGGAAAATGGTACAAATTTGCGTCTTAAGGCTCAAACAGAGACACATTGAGGGTACATTGCTAAAATTGTACCTTAGACAACATTTATGTACCCTCTCCGTACCCCTATTTCTAACAGTGTATGATGTGAGAAAATATAAAACAAAAAGTAATACTTACTCAAAGTATGTGATTTTTTCCCCAAGCTGCTGCCGTCCATGGAGTTTCCAACTTTTCCCGCACTTCTTCTCCTTCCCACAATTCTTTGCTGCTACCCGTAAAATTACAGTAAAACAAGAAGCCCCCTCATTTGAATGCTGTAAACAGTATATTACTGTATGAAAGCAATAGGTGTCTTGTTAAAAGTGCCAGACCCTTTTTTCACCCAAAATGCATTGCAATTTACTGTATAATACTGTATTGAGGGAAAACAGTAAAAAGCTGTTGAGATTTCAGTGTAATTTTACAGCAAAGGTTTACAGTGTAATTGTATGCTGAATTTTGAATGGGTTTTTTTTCGTTGTTGTTGTTTTTTTTGGTTGCATTTCCATTTGCATTTGCTTTAAATGTGACGTTTTTTTTTTTTTTTTTGTTTTTTTTTTACAATATCCAGGCAGACGAAACACACATTACCATTAACTTGACTTGCATCAAAATTAAAAACAAATAAATAATGTCTTCTAAGATAATTTTTCAACAGTTGTTTCAGTAAACACAGAACCCCTTGATCTAAATTATTAAGTCCAAAATATTGATATTTAAATGTATTCTACAAATTACAGTGCTTTAGAGAATTAGTGACATCACTGATACCAATGACTTCACTAAGGAAGAACCAGGACAACCTTCTGAAAGTGCAGTTTTCCGTGTGTACTCCAGTAGGAGAGTATCCTTGTTGACAAGGAATGAGTAAGAAAACAAGGCCAAAAGATGTTTGTGGCAATGTGTTAGAGACTCTTTTCAAATGACTGAGCTTTTCACCAACAAGCAAACCATGTGCTGCGTTTGATTATACACACCCTTTTTATCCTTGTGGTGTACCGGGTCTTCCTTGGTGACGTCATTGGAATGACACCATCCACAACGATATCTAGTCAGACCCACCGTCACAATCAAGTCATGAGGAAGCAAAACGTTGGCTTAACTAGTAAGTCCAGCTTCAATCATTTTCTGAATTGACTTTTTATCTTCACGACTTAATATTATAATAATCAAAAAGCATGAATTCTTTCAGTGTCTCTATGCATCTGATCTGTAATTAAACTTTACGTCACCTGCTTGTCTCCATGGAGTTATGTTAAACAAACCAGACAAATTAATACATCTTTATAGAGGCGAAAAAACTAACACAGTACACTTTAGAGTGCAGCTCTTCCTCACCTGACTGACTGTTATATGATGATATTGAGTTTAATGAGGACTTGCATTAAGAAGACTGTGGTTTTACTGTTTGCAAATAAGCATCTTTTTTCCGATCGATACTTTCCCACTCCGAAAGGTGATCCGTTTGCATTTCCAAAGGGCTTTTTCTTCACAACAGCGCATCGATTCTGATTTGGCACTGTCCTCTCTGCGGTTTATGACCGCACCATGAGCCCTCTTAAATGTGAGTGTTCTCTTCAACCTTCTGTTCTGTCGATACAAGAAATATTCAAGTATCTGGCTTTTAGTTTCGACCTACAGTAACCCAAATAACTAACGCTGACTTGTTAAAAATTCCTCCCTTGCCAGATTAAACTTTCAACTCTCCTTTTGCAAAATACATTCCCTAACTTATTGCATATAGATCAAATACATCTTACATTCGTGTTATAGTTGTCATTTTAATGTAATTATTGTAATTATTACCAGTGCAATCACACTCATACATCACATTAAAGTGAGTCTGAACTAGGGCTAGAACCACACATAAACAAAACCAGTTCTAAACTGTGCACAAAACAGGATCAAACATTAGTGTGACTCAACTAACCAGCTGCATTGTCCCGTGAGTGAAATTTGGCTTGGGCTGAGGACCCAAGCCAAATTTCACACAAATTTACGACATAACACAAAACGACATCCACAAAAGACAAACACAGACAATGACACCTGCTCTAAATCTTTATTACTGTTTGTACAGCAGTGTTATGGCTCATGAACAAATGCAGCTTCACACTTTTATTTGAGACCTTCCAGGACGATTGTTTCCTGTTCAATGGAGAGAAAGACTTTTCCGTCTCTCTCCACACTGCACGGATTGTCTCGCAGCAGCTTCAGGACCCTGTGTTTGAGGTCAGAAGGAGCCGTCTTACTGAAGTTCACTGTCTCTGTGAGAAAGTCCATCAGCAGCTCTCCAGCCTCGTCTCCCTCAGTGAAGCAGGCGGTGATGTCAAACTCAGACAGTAGATTATAGCTCTGGTAAGAAACTCCACGTTCATCCAGTAGCTTTTTGATGTGTGCTGTATTCAGAAAAGTAACATCTCCCTCTGTCTTCTGGGGTCTCAGCTCACGGTGGAAAGTTCTCGCAGTATAATGCAGCCACTCTCATCTAAGTTTTAGACAAATTTATTTATTTGTTGGAAGCAAAGCATGTGTGTCATTAAGCTTTGCATTTGTGTCCACTTACTTGTCACTAAGCTGATCAGCAGTTTGCCGTTCTTGTCGAGGAGGCTCTGAAAGAAGTCGATAGTTGCTCCAGGATCTTCAACGTAATACAGCATCTGTGGAGTTAGGTACAGCTGTGGTAAATTTGATAGATCTTTGGGTGTCCAGGTGTATGAGTGTGCATAGGTGTTTTCAGGTCCTTATGCCGGGGCTGAAGCCCTGGATGTCAGTGGGTCTAACCCTGAATCCAATCTGCTCCTCCGCCGCTGGCTCTCCCCACAGGCTGTGGCAGGACACCCGCACTGGCCCAGAACGCTGGGTCTCTGCACAGAGACACAGCGTGAGCCTCATCACTTTTTTTTCTGGAGGATGGATGTGCGGACTGTCGGACCTGGCCTGGGGCACAGATCCCTCAGACTCGGGCTGCGGCGCAGAGCCACCAGACTGTCTGGTCCAGAGCGGAGCAGTGTGCACAGCATAGGGCTACACGTATAGTGTAGGTGAGAGGAGACATGATCGCGAGGGGCGTAGGTAAGAGGAAACACAAGGAGGAGGGCGTAGGTGAAAAGGAATAGCCTATCCAACACCGGCGTGAGTAGGCTACTACTACTACTATTTCACAAGATGCAGTGGTCTGCTTGTACCTGAGCAGGCACTGTCTGTCGAGGCTGGACACAAACAGGAGGTTTGTGAAGGCACAGAGTCACATCACAGTTTCAGTCTGCGTAAGCAGCTCTCTTTATTTTTCCCATATTATCTTTTATAGTTTGTGAGCGTAAATGTTTAATACATCTGCAACAGCATCAAACTTTTTGGTTGTTTACAAGTTAAGGCTCTACTAACTGCAGTGTAACACATCTGTTCTTCCAACAAAATAAAAGCTTTATAATTCACAGGAGCAAAAAGAAACTTATTGTGAAAGAGCACGACAGCAACAGCCTTTCTCTGTACAAACGACACGAGGCTCTGCAGCGGAGCTGATTCATGTGAAATAAAGCATTAGAAAAAACAATAGTCAAATCTTAACAGCAGTATAACAAATGTTAGCCTAGTTTTATTTATAAACTCACTTAGTAATGTGCATTCTCTTTATGCATAGAGTTATGTCTTAAAGGCATTATAGTGAACAAAATTCACTAAGCATAATAATGATAACAAAATAATCAAAATAGTTGTGGTCAGTCATAATTATAAATGGGAATTGATTTCACTGACATAAATAAATAATAAATAAATAAATAAAGTAAGCTTTGTGTTTTCTACTAAAAGTGATAAATGCAACACAAAAAAAAAGACTACAGTATACTGTCTAAATTGAATAATAAAGAATATTAGTTCTAATCAGGGGCTTGGATGGTCACCAAACATGTCGCCCATCGAAAACCTCTGGGATGTTCTGGTAGGTGTGTCGCCACCGGGTTCCAGTTCTACAGAACATTCACTAACTGTGAGTGGCACTCCAGGAGGAATGGGACAACATCCCCCAGCTCACAATTGACAACTTGGTGATGTCCACGCGAGACTAATGGTGGACACACACGATTTGCTGATTGACCCTCATTGTGCTCTTAAAATGTATTGCAATGCTCGCAAATTAAAGTTGAGTTGTTAAGAAGTCCTGTATTTTGGATATGTAGCCTACTATATTTTATTACATGAAAATAACTAAAAATTTGGTTTGTACGTTTATATTTTTGTTCAGTGTATATGTCTTTCAGATTAAGTATATCATTTTAGCTCTCCCACCAACTGCAATCCTCCATCTCAGTTAATGATTAATAAGTTTACCTCTGCTTCTGTTCAAATTAATACATCTGTGTACTGTTGTAATGAGAGTCTGAACTTACATGGCACATATGGACAAAATCCACCTTCTTGTTGATCTTTTTCAGTCTCCACTGCTTCTCAAACTCAGAGGCAGTCATCTGTTCCAGATGAACTTGATGGGTCTAAGTCAGATGAGTAGCAGCCTTCTCTGCATCACAAACACAGTGAGTTCAATGAAAGGATACAAGCCATATAACTGGATGTGTGTGTGTTTGAACATTGCTTTTGTACCTCTGAATCTGTGGATCTGCCGTTTGCTGGGCTCCACCACCTCATTCTCCAGTAGCAGCCCTCGATACTTCTGACGCAGCTGAGAGAGCATCTTTATATCATTTATACCTACATCAGAACAGTTCAAAAAATTGAATCATCCCCCTGTGGCTCTATGTAGCCATGAGCTTGTTTGCCATAGGCCAAATCAACAAAGAGTTCAGTTATTTGTTTGTTCTCCAAAAGGTTCTGAAACAGATTCATTTTTAATTTCAACTTAGTTTTTTAAGAAAGTATGGGCCCCATGGTAAGGGTTTAAAAACCAGGCACTAATCCAATTCTTCAATGAAAAGTCCCAAACTGAATCATCGTGATCAAAAGCCGAAATGTTTCCATAAACCCACTGTACGTCTCAACTTGTGTTGCTTACCTTCTCCACACCCAACTCCAATGACGTTTATCTGCGGTTTGCATTCCCAATGCTAAACAGAGACAGAAATCAAACTACATTAGACTTAAATAAAGATTCCAGTGTCACATGTTTCATTAAATATTTCAAACAATTTGTATTTATTTCAGCTGTTCTTACAGATAAGCGTGTCATAACGCAATTTGAAACATTGTATTGTGTATTTCGGCGTATCTGTCCCAGTTCATTTCTATGGTGAATGTAAAGATGTGTTATTATTCATGAATACTAACACAGTTCTAATCCTAACCTTAACCAACTCAAAGCACCAGACTTAAACTTAGCCGTTGGCCCCCCAAAAAACTCCTTTTTAGAAGCGTCGTCACGACACGCAATTTGTCATGGCGTGGTATTTACACACAAGCCATGAGAATACATTGCTTATTTATACGCATCTTACACTAAAATGCTGCATTTATTGTTTTTGTCATGTACACTTCTATATATGCAAATACATTCTTATGCTTTGACAAACCTGTATTACTTCAGCCAGTAGCTCCCAAAATACAGTTCTTATGAAAAAGTACAGATACATTTGCTTTCCTAACCCTAATTACTTGCTAAAGTAAATGTTCCAGACAAAACAGACAGTGATGTTGGAGGATTGTGAATGGGAGCTTATGTGAGTGAAAGATGTGTGAACAACTTTATGAGTGCAATGATAAATTATGTTAAATTTCAATCTGACTCTCAGGGACTGTCCCATCTAAGAAATAAAAAAATGTTTACCTGTCCAGTATGTCAGGCAAAGTGTTGTTGAAAAATTCTTCCAAAACCAGATGTTCATTCGAGAGCTTCAGAAGGTCTCGAATGCTTTTTGGTATCGTTCATCGTCGTGAACCAGGGATTTGACAGGAGAAGCCATGATGCTCAGGTGACTGAAAAGTATCTTCCACAACGTGCCTGTCCCTGGATCTGAGTAGTTCAACTAAAAAGCTCCCAGCTTCTAGCCTCGAACAGAAGGAGCAGTGTTCTGGAGAATCTGAACATTTTCAACACATATCAAGTCATTGGCTTGTCACAGTTGAGTCACAGCGGATATAATTATGCAGATGACATGACAGCATTCTAAATGTTAGGACAGAGTGGCAAGAACACATGAGAGTCAATGCTATAACCTCAAAACAGCCAAAACAATAACAAGACATTAAAATGTGAGAAAAAACTCAGCTCACCACAACTCTGCAAGTAGGGTTTGTAAGTGACATACAAAAGACAAATCAGATAAACAAGGAGACTTTGAGATCACACATACAGTAGTTGAACCTATTACCTTTTCTTCTTAAATCAAAAGATGTCCTAAATCACGAAATCAAATTGCTAACTGTTGTTAGAAATAAGCTTTTTTGTGTTAATTTGTGTAAAACAAAAACTAAAGATTAAATCACAACAGCAAATAAGTGCATGTCTATATAGACCCGTTCAGAGCCTACGTCATTTTGGGGGCGGAGCCGCACTGGTGCCTCCGCAGAGCTTCCCATAACTTTCTATACAAAACGAGTAAGCTGTACTAACGATATTATACGTTTCGAAAACTTAACAATGACTTCAAACGAAGCTTGACCATTCCTAATGTGTTCTTGGGTTTGCATCAGTTGACACATTTTATAACTCGTGATTTTTTCGGGCTAACTAGCTAGCCGCTAAAATCTATAGAAAAAATGAGGGATCACCATCAAAACAAATACATCGCCTCAGAGTCATGTAAGTATATCCTCTGAGTCTTTTATACAATAATCTTCTGTAGAAAACAGCACAAAATAAAATAATGCAATTTATAATAAATAATGAACACAACTTGCACAAAAATCTTAAGCAATGTCACGGTAACTCACCTCCTGTGCTTTTCCGCAAATTATGTCATCAAACTCATCAAGGGATTTGTATGCTCAAAGCTTTCTCTTGTCCACATGAGTTTTTCTGTGAGTTTTTTGTGGTGATTTCTAATGATTTGAGCTCTTATTTCAAATGATTTTGAGCTCTTATTTATTCAGTGTATCACCAATTGTATTATATTAAGGTGGTAAATGCCAAATGCTGCTCTAATGTTTTAAGCATAAACTTTTGTTGACATGTCTTTGTGCTAATGTGACTAGGTGTCACTACTTTATTGAATGACCTTGGCCCAAAGTATTATTTGGTTCATTCATTAATTGAATCGATATTTAATCAATCTTTAATCATGAGTTTCTGCCTCTAATATTAATAAATTTGCAATTATTACTAAGCACAATGCACTTCAGGGCTCTCAACTCTGACACAATGACCTTGTGACACACACAATTCACCTCCTTCATACGCACTTGTTATGTTGGTGGTGTAAAATAAAGAATGCAAGAGCTAAGTTACTCTTCATGTCACTCTTCAGGTTCATGGCATGGGTAGTTCTATCTCATTCTCAGTACAGCTACTTAACACAGCCCCTACAGGAGAGGCGTATAGTAGAGTGCAAAGTTATTACATGTACATTTGAAAACACAACAGCTCTCCAGCCACACCTTGTTTTTAAACAAAATTAAATAGTCTCAAATGTATAAAATTATGGTGTTTGAGGCGCATTTAGGTTCTTCTCATCCACACTTTGAACCCAATTGCAGCTTGTTACGACCCAGGCTCGGAGAGCCGCAACAAAAGAGTGGGGAAAGACACAGCTGACCGGTTTAGCCCTCGATGGGGTTTTTATTGAAAACAATAATCTCTATGTTACTGTTGTCAGTGTATGAAAAGTGTGCTGAGGTGCGTGTGGTGCGAATGATAATCAGTTAGAAAACCTGTGTAGTGAAATGTATGATGTTGAGGTGCGGTGTAAAAAGGTGCAGGCGGTGTGCGGGCTGACGTGGCAGGCGATGCGGGAGCCCAAAACATTAGGTAAGTTTTAGTTAAATTTAAGATATTTACAATTTATATATTTTTTATTTATTATAATCCTTATTTTAGCTTTTATGTAACATTTTTCTTTATATTTAAAAGTTTAGAAAAAAATACACTTAATTAGAGTAGAACCAGAACATAAAAAGTTACTTATAATAGATTTACTTTTCCTGGAACAAAAAAAACAAAATCCAAGCTCACCAGAGGCTCAGCGAACTACCGCGAAAACAGAAAGCCCTGGGAAAAAGAAGCGAGGAGTAAAATCGCGGCATGGCTAATGTGGAATAACTCAGACTTTAGCGTCGAGAAAAAGTTCTCCCTTTAGGCCTACAAAAAATTAGCTTAGCCCACGAAACGGCGCACACAGGAAACAAAAGAGCTGAAAGAGTGCATGGCAAAAATAGGCCTATATTAAACAAGAACCAGCACCAGCTCAATTAATTTTAATGCACGTTAGAAGCGCAATCTATGTTGCATTACTTTTGTTCTTTTGGCGAAAAGAAAACAATCATTTATCATATGACCGCGCTTTTTACAGTACGCGCACACAGGCCGCCCCTGCTGAAAGATTGCTCGTCATCAGCTTGAGCGTGCATAAAGGGACGACTTTGCGACAGGGGAGTGACGGGATCTTCAAAAGAGTCCTGTGAGTCAGAACATATTCGTCCGCCAGAACTGCAGCAGCTGAAGCGTTGGTTACTTTTTGTTCATTGATGTAAGTGGCGATGCAATCAGGCAAGCAGTTTTAAACTCCTCCATGAGAACAAGGTCACGAAGCTGATCGATTTTCTTCACACCACTGGCGGTGCACCACCGGTCAAACAGAGCTATCTTCTCACGTCCGAACTCCACGTAGCTTTGTTCTTCAACCTTCCCGTACCTTCGAAACTTCTGCCTGTATGCCTCCGGAACAAGCTCATAGGCGCATAGAACTGCAGCTTTCACCTTCTCATAGTTTAATCGTCTGCTGAGAGCGAGGCGTAAGCTTCCTGCGCGTTGCCAGTGAACACACATTGCAAAAGAATTGTCCAGACTTCAGTGGGCATTTAAGGTTGGCCACACGTTCAAACAGAACAAAATATTTATCAATGTCTTTTTCTGAGAAGGGTGGGATCAAACGAATGCATTTTGTCACATCAAATGCACTGCCCATAGAACTGCTGCTTGTCTCCCTCCAGCGCTGAGATTCACGTCTGCCAGACTCCTCTGTTTCAAATTTGCAAATGTTAAATTCATACGAAGCTCTTTCTCTTTTAAATCCAAGCGCCGCATTTCCAACTCCAATTCTAACTTGCGCAGCTGTGTGTCCGACACCACGTCAACACGAGAAGGAGGAGAAACCATGGGAGGAAGTCATTTTTGCACAGCCAGAGCAGAATGAATTTTAAATCTGATGTCTTCTTTTTGTCTTGTTTTGAAATAGGCACATTATAATTACATTCACAACACCACCGCCCAGAGGTGTGTCAGGGCTTACGCAAGGGGGGATGTAACACAGTCAAATAACATCGTTCAAACAGCTGAGCAGTCCTTCATACGTAAGAGTTGTGTCATTAACAGCAAATTGCGCAGAATTAAAGACTGTGCTGCAGTTTGGCAAAAGATTGTCCGAGAGCGGCAGGAGAAGAGATGCAGCCCCATAAAGTCTGCGGCATTTTCTTAATTCTTTTCTGTCTGCTATATATAGGTCTGTCCATCACAGCTCCTTATAACCGGCCTCACGTCACTTACATTAGCCGACATCAGGAGAGAGCCGCATGTGCGTACTGCTGCCACGTAGCATCTCTCATCTCGCCTAATAAAGCTAAAACATAGAAATTCCCAGTTTATGAGTGCTTTGAAGCCCACAGCGACACTCAACTGCTCACAAGCTTTCACCCACTCATTTAGTGTCCCAGGACACAGGACACGTAAAAGTGATACTAAGTGTGAGTTCAGACGTCCTGATCCAAGTTTGTAAAGTCTGTGGAGCTATCCACGGTCTGCACTGGGAAGTGCAGGGCCGTTTGAAAGGGATTTAAGGACCTTTAAAGGGGTGTGACACAGGATTTGGACAGGTGAAGGCCTAAAAGGAGAAATTATGAGATGAAATTCTCTAACAAACAGCTGACTTTGTACTAGTGTAAACCTGCTAGAAAATAGGATCTGTTAGTTAAAAACACTTCAGATTGCAGGAAACTACATCTATTTTGATCAAAATCTCCTGGGGAACTTCCAGACTCGACCCCTCAGGGCCACATGAACAGTAGGCCTAATTGTCATTTATATTTTATTTATTCGGTTGTTTGAACATGTTTTTATTTATATATATATATATATATATATATATATATATATATATATATATTATATATATATATATTATATATATATATATATATTTTTTTTTTTTAAATAAAATAAGCTCAACAGAGTAATCAAAAGTGTTATCAAATACGACATTTTAGTCTCACTTTTTCCAGGGTTTTTCAACTTTATTTTTCAGAGGGCCAGATTTTATCGAGGACTTTGGCTTGTGGGCGGGCAGTTGCACAATAATCGCAGTTTTTGATGCAAGATTGTGCTCAAGACAGAGTTGTTTCTATAGCAGTGCTACTCAATTATTTTTTGCCGCGCCCCCCTGGGAAAGAGAAATGTTTCGCGCCCCCCTACTCACAGCGGTGACTAAAATCAGATTATTATCTATAAAAGTGTATAAGTATATATAAAAGTGTATCCTTTTAAACATTAACAAAAGAAAAAAAATCTATATCAACTTGAAACAAAGTTCAACAAATATTAACTTTATTTTGTACATTACACTTTGCAAGTTTATATATATATTTTTTTTTATATTTTTGCAGTGTTATTTTTACAGTGCAGTCAGCTTCACAGGCTGAATAGAAAAGGCTTTGAAAGCGGCGCTGGGCGCTGTTTATTCACAAATGATCAGAGCCGTACCGTTTGTGTGGAGTAAAGTTGGTGAAATGATGTGGCAGATTAGACGTTTTACCGCGGACACGCAACCTCGGGCTTGTTGACGCTGCTCTGTCCCGGTTGAGCGAGCGCGGTGCCGGGACCTTCTTTCCGCTTGTGTGTGTCTGGCGCGGTGCGCGAGAAGCCCGGACCGCTGCACACAACACAGAGAGACGCAAACGTGAAATGTACCGACACCGGCACATGATCAAAGCAGGACAGACAAGGCACGTGAACGGGACAGATTTTATGAAACGCGCTGATTCAGGACCGATAGGGCTGGAGCTTATTGATCTAGTGGACTGTTACGCCCCCCCTGGCATCGCATCACGCCCCCAGGGGGCGCGCCCCACTATTGAGAAGTACTGTTCTATAGTGATAATAAAAATGCTGCGTCTGTTTTATTGCACTACAGCAAGGCTATTAATTAATTCTTACATCGGACAGAGGACTATGGTCTATGGCTGAATAACAAAACTGCACCAAGAACTTATGTTTAGTAAGGGTTAGTAAGGGCTAAATTGCTCTGTCATTAACAGACTTAAACTAGCAGAGATATATGAAAACTAGAACATGAGCAATCAGAACAACAGATAAAGACTAGACTAAAGTTAATCCAACTCTATGATGGCTCAACTCTATTCCCTGGCTTCTTTACAATGTGGCCCAGTCCATTTTACCAAGGTGGGCCACATCATACTGCTTGCGGGCCGCATTTGGCCCGCGAGCCGCTATTAGCCCTGCTGTAAAATGTCTGAAAATGCACCAAAAGGCACCAAAATGTGTCTGTTCTTTTCACCCTGTACATCAATGTTTGCTCCGTCATTGCGCGCAGGACTGGATTACAAATACCAAACTCAACTCTAACTGCTGTGGATTTACAACCGTTGATAAACTCTTATTGCACTGGATCAACCAACTCTTATTGTGCAGGAATTACCACCATTGGTGAACTCTTATTGCGCGGGATCAACAACCATTATTGAACACGTGCTTTCATATAAAAGTGCACTTGTTGTTGTTTTTGTTTTTGTAAATATTGTACATATCTTTTTGGTAGCACCACATACTCTGTCCTTTAGACACTTATTCACTTTCCTCCAGTGAGAGAACTGATCTTAATTTTCTTTATTTCACACGTATTAACAGTAATTTATTGCAATCCATAAGCTTATTAAGCAAAGCTCTCTTTGAATCTTGACTGCATCCTGTTTGCAACTCCTTTGCGCTGTTTGCAATTAAATTGTTGAAATGTACTGGTAGTGTTCTTTAATATATTTGTATTAATACATATGTTTTTAAACTGTAGAATGGACTTGCATGTTTCTTTGAGGAAAACTGCAATTGAATTGTTCTCTGGGATTAATAAAGTTTTTTTTAAATATGAAGTCAAGTCCCAAGTCAAAAACCCACAAGTCCAAGTTGAGTCCAATAACGAGTGAGAAGGGACATTTTCAGTTTGTCCATGTACAACTACATTTTGAGAAGCATTGAGTGGTCTCAAGTCACAAGTCTTCAAGTCCAGAGTCATTGACCTTCAAGTCCAGTTTGTGTCCCAGATCTTAGTATATCAAGTCATCAAAACAGTGACTCAAGTGTATCTCAATTAGGTCCTAGTTAATTTTATTTATAGAGTACACAAAGGTAAAACAAACGGTAATTTGTCTTTGAACTTAAAGTACTTCCTGTAATTTTATTATCTATCTTTTTTTTTCATAAACTGCAATTTTACTGCTGTAAAACCATGATAAATATTTACTCCTGGCCCTATACAGCCAAACTACAAAATATGTGTGCTTCGTAATCATAAATGTATTGAAATATTGGTGGAAATTTTATAAATATACATTAAAAATTGAAAGTGAAAGTGTTGTCAGAGAACTTCTTCACACATGCCTACAGAAAACCTACACTCTCCAAAAGTATACTTGGACCTATGTTCTTTAGTTAAACTGGTTGTAATAGAAAGAGGACAATTGGATAGAGGGTCTGAACGCTAGAAAGAGGCAGAGAACAGACACTGTGTGTGTTTGCTAGATGACCAAAGTACACCAAGCTCTGTGTATTTTCATATTTATTGCATAATGTAAAAGATCAATTACATTATCTCACTCTCATACGTCACATAAAAGTGAGTCTGAACTAGGACTAGAACTACAAATAAACCCTTGACTATTCAGCTGTGCACAAAACAGGATCAAAGATGTGTGACTCAACTAATCACTGCATTGTCCCGTGAGTGAAATTTGGGTTGGGCTGAGGAGGCAGCAGCTATGACATAATACAAAAACGCATTGACAAAAGGTAAACACAAGACAAACACAGACAATGATACCTGCTCTAAATCCTTATTACTGCAGCTTCACATCTTTAACTGAGACCTTCCAGGATGATTATTTCCTGTTCAATGGAGAACAGGACTTTTCCGTCTCTCTCCACACTGCACTGATTGTCTCGCAGCAGCTCCAGGACCGCGTGTTTGAGCTCAGGAGGAGCCGTCTTACTGAAGTTCACTGTCTCTGTGAGAAAGTCCAGCTGCAGCTCTCCAGTCTCGTCTCCCTCAGTAAAGCAGGCAGTGATGTCAAACTCAGGCCGTATATTATAGCTCTGGTAGGAAGCTCCACGTTCATCCAGTAGCTTTTTGATGTGTGCTGTATTCAGGAACTTAATATCTCCCTCTGTCTTCTGGGGTATCAGCTCACGGTGGAAAGTTCCCCGCAGTGTAATGCAGCCACTCTCATCTAAGTTTTAGACAAATGTAATTATTTGTTTGAAGCAAAGCATGTGTGTCATTAAGCTTTGCATTTGTGTCCACTTACTTGTCACTAAGCAGATCAGCAGTTTGCCGTTCTTGTGAAGGAGGCTTGAAAGAAGTCGATAGTTGCTCCAGGATCTTCAACGTAATACAGCATCTGTGGAGTTAGGTACAGCTGTGGTAAATGTTGCAGATCTTGGGCTGGTCAGGCAAACGTGTGTGTTGGTTCACCTGCTCCACCTGGACCTGACTATGAAGCCCGAGCTGCTGGACACTGGGAAAAGCTGTTGTTGAATAACCCTGACAAAAGCTCTCTGATTCGAACTGAAAGATAAGTCTAAAGCTGTTGCAGGATTTATCAAGATGTTGTTCTTGCAACTGAGAAATGCAATAGAAGTTTTTCTGTTGCTAAATGTCCTTCAAGATTAATAAGTAACATTTTAGCTCTCCCCACCAATTGCAATCCTCCATCTAAGTTAATGATTGATAAGTTTACCACTTTTGTTCAAAGTAATACATCTGCGTATTGTTGTAATGAGATAAGTCTACTTACGTGGAACATATGGACAAAATCCACCTTCTTGTTGATCTTTTTCAGTCTCCACTGCTTCTCAAACTCAGCGGCAGTCATCTGGTTCCAGATGAACTTGATAGGGTCTAAGTCAGATGAGTTATCAGCCTTCTCTGAATCACAAACACAGTGAGCTCAACGAAAGGATACAAGCCATATAACTAGATGTGTGTGTGTTTGAACATTACTTTTGTACCTCTGAATCTGTGGATCTGCCGTTTGCTGGGCTCCACCACCTCGTTCTCCAGCAGCAGCCCGGGATACTTCCGACGCAGCTGAGAGAGCATCTTTATATCGTTTATACCTACATCAGAACAGTTCAAAGCATTAAATCATCTCTCCGTGGCTTTATAGCCATGAGGTTGTTTGCCATAAGCAAAACCACAAAATGTTCAGTTATTTGTTTGTTCTTCAAAAGGTTCTGAAACAGATTTTCAATTTAAACTTAGTTTTTAAGAAATATGGGCTTTAAAAAGCAGGCACTAATCCTTTTCTTCGATAAAAAAGTCCCAAACTGAATCATCGTGATCAAAAAGCCTAAAGTTTCTATAACACACTGCACGTCTCAACTTATGTTGCTTACCTTCTCCACTTCCAACTCCAATGATGTTTATCTGCGGTTTGCCATTCCCAATGCTAAACAGAGACAATGATCAAGCTACATTAGACTTAAATAAAGATTTCCAGTGTCACATGTTTTCATTAAATATTTCAAACAAATTTTGTATTTATTTCAGCCTGTTCTTACAGATAAGCGTGTCAGTACCACGCAATTTTAAACGTGTCATATGAACTCAATTTCTATTTTTTGCATATGTATTTCATGTGTAAGGTAAGGTAAGGTATACTTTATTGTCCGCGTAGGGAAATTTGTCCTCTGCATTTGACCCATCCTTCAATGCCTCTGGGGCATCTCCTCAGGAGCAGTGATCGCCGCAGTGCAGCGCTCGGGGACCCATCTCCATGGTGCTTGTCAGGACTACGGCTGGAGGTTATTACCCTAACATGCATGTTATTGGTTGGTGGGGGAAACCTGAGTGCCCGGAGAAAACCCACCCAGACACGGGGAGAAACATGCAAACTCCACACAGAAAGGCCCAGCCCGTGCGGGAATCGAACCCGCGACCTTCTTGCTGTGAGGCAAGAGCGCTAACTGCTCAGCCACCGTGCCGCCAGTGGCTGAGCTGATGAATGGTGAATGTAAAGACATTATTCATGAAAAAATGAAGACTACACAATCCTAATCCTAACCTTAACCAACTCCAAGCCTCAGACCTAAATTACCCATTTTTGCTATTTCAGACCTGAACTTAGCCATTTACCCCAAAAACCTCCTTTTTCCTCAACCACATCGCGTGTCCATACCACGCCAGAAAAAAAAAAAAAAAACGGGTGTGTAATTGCATGCCAAAAAAGCTAAAAGCGTCGTCATGACACGCAATTTGTCATGGCGTGGTATTTACACACAAGCCATGAGAATATGTTGCTTTATTTTATAGGCACTCATACACTAAAAATGCTGCATTCGCTTTTTTTTTTTTTTGTCAAATACACTCCTACACATATACAAATACACTCTCACACTTTGACAAACCTGTATTACTTCAGCCGTTAGCTCCCAAAATACAGTTCTTAATGAGTAAGTGTAGGCACAATTGCTTTCCTAACCCTACTTACTTGCTTCTGTAAATGTTCCAGACAAAACAGACAGTGATGTTGGAGGATTGTGAATGGGAGCTTATGTGAGTGAAAGATGTGTGAACAAACTTTATGAGTGCAATGGTAAATTATGTTACAATTTAAATCTCATTCTCATTGACTGTCCCATCTAAAGAAATAAACATTTTGTTACCTGTCCAGAATGTCAGGCAAAGTGTTGTTGAAGAATTCTTCCAAAAACAGATGTTGATTCGAGAGCTTCAAAAGGTCTCATATGCTTTTTGGTATCGTTATCGTCGTGAATCAAAAATTTGACAGGAGAAGCCATGATGCCTCAGGTGATTGAAAAGTATCTTCCACAACGTGCCTGTCCCTGGATCCGAATAGTTCAACTAAAAAGCTCTCAGCTTCTAGCCTCTTAACAGACAGTTTGGAGAAAGAGCAGTGTTCTGGAGAATCTGAACATTTTCAACATATATATCAAGTTATTGGCTTGAAGTCAAGTCCTGAGTTGAGACACGTCAGACATAATTATGCAGATGACATGACATTGTTCTAAATGTTAGGACAGAGTGGCAAGAACACATGAGCGTCAACGCCTGTAACACCTCAAAACAGCCTAAACAATAACAAGACTTTACAATGTGAGAACAAGTTCAGCTCACCACAACTCTGCAGAGTAGGGTTTGTAACTGACATTTAAAAAGACAAAATCAGGTAAACAGTGGAAGAAAAGATGATAAACAAGGGGACTTAGGATCACCCAGTATACCTTTTTCGTTAGCACTTTAAAAGTCCACCACGTTACCTAACACTTAATTATCGTGTCATTTACTAGTATCTAACAGTACACATAGGACTTACTCTGGTACTTACAGTGGTACTCACACTGGTACCTAGAGGGGTACTTTGAGGGGTACTTGTACCAGCAGTTACTGGTACATAACACTGATAGTTACTGGTACTTACAGTGGTACTTATAGTGGTAGGGTTAACCCTAACCCTTGTTACTAGTAGTTGACTGTCAACTACAGTAGTAAGTACCACTCAAGTACCATTATGTGTCACTTTAGAACAGGTCCCGTTGTTACTAGTACTTAACTGACAACTACTCTATTCAGTAGCATTATAGTACCACTATTTACAATTATGCATCATGGTATTTGTCAATAAATGTTGGAATTGCGCTAAGATTGTTGTAAATAGTTTTTTGTTGTTTTGCTTACTGAAAAAAATAATTTGTTTTGTCTTTGTCAATACCCAATATTGTTGTGACATTAATAAAGACATTGATGCTTTTTTTACATTTGCATTTTTTTGTTATTCATAAGTTATGAGCTCTACTTTTTTCATTTCGTACCAATAATACCACCACTGAAACAATTGTGTGTGCCACAAAGTATTAAAGGTGATAAGTGCTGCAATATGCACTGCTAAGTGTAGGAATTTGTACCAACAGAAGTACCAATAAAAGTAATAGAAAGTGTACTAAAAGGTACCACTGTAAGTACCAGTAACTGCTGAAACAATTACCTCTTCAAATACCACCTTAGGTACCACTGTAGGTACCAGTAACTGCTGACCCAAGTACCACCTTAGGTACCACTGTAGGTACCACCATAAGTACCACTGTAAGTACCAGTAACTATCAGTGTTATGTACCAGTAGCCTAACTGCTGGTACAAGTACCCTCAAAGTACCACTCTAGGTACCAGTGTAAAGTACCAGAGTAAGTACTACTGTCACTGTTAGATACTAGTAAGTGACACGGTAATTAACTGGTAGGTAACGTGGTGGTCTTTTAAAGTGCTACCTTTTTTTCTTCTTAAATAAAAAGATGTAATAAATCACCAACTGTCGTTAGCAAATAAGCTTATGAAACACGAAACTGAAAAACTATTGGCAGTCTTTATTTTATCACATAAAGTTAACTTGTGTAAAACAAAAACTCCAGGGACAAAGAATAATTACAAACAGCAAACAAGTGCATTGTCTCTATTGTGTTGCCAATAATTTTGCCACTCAGTCAGAATGTTATTGAGCTCTTTTCAAATAAAAGAAGGTCCATACAAAACCTCTATTAAAGATGTTTCTTTATTGAAAGTATTTTTTTTATTTTAATTTATGTGTTGGTTTTGTGACTTCTTTTTAAGGTAAAACTTGCTAAGATAACGTTGGCATCCTATTTGCAACTCCTTTGCGCTCTTTGCGATTAAATTGTTGAAATGTACTGGTAGTGTTCGTTAATATATATTTGTAATAATATATGTTTTTAAACTTGCATGTTGCTGTTCAAACAACTTTGAGGAAAAGTGCAATTGAATTGTTCTCTGGGATCAAAGTGTCATTACCAGTGCAATCACCGTCATACATAACATAAAAGTGAGTCTGAACTAGGACTAGAACCACAAATAAACCTTAACTAAACCAATATTTAGGTGTACCCAAAACAGTATCACTGTATTGTCCTTTGATTGAAATTTGGCTTGGGCTGAGGAGGCAGCAGCTACGATGTAATACAAACAGACATTGTCAAACACAGACAATATAACTGTTTGTTCAGCAGTGTTATGACTGATGAACAAATGCAGCTTCACACCTTTAACCGAGACCTTCCAGGATGATTATTTCCTGTTCAATGGAGAACAGGACTTTTCCGTCTCTCTCCACACTGCATTGATTGTCTCGCAGCAGCTTCAGGACCCTGTGTTTGAGCTCAGGAGGAGCCGTCTTACTGAAGTTCACTGTCTCTGTGAGAAAGTCCAGCAGCAGCTCTCCAGTCTCGTCTCCCTCAGTGAAGCAGGCGGTGATGTCAAACTCAGGCAGCAGATTATAGGTCTGGTAGGAAACACCACGTTCATCCAGTAGTTTTTTGATGTGTGCTGTATTCAGAAAAGAAACATCTGTCTTCTGGGGTCTCAGCTCACGGTGGAAAGTTCTCCACAGTATCATCCAGCCACTCTCATCTAAGTTTTAGACATACAGTATGTATTTATTTGTTTGAAGCAGAACATGTGTGCCATTAAGATTTGCATTTGTGTCCACCTACTTGTCACTAAGCTGATCAGCAGTTTGCCGTTCTTGTCGAGAAGGCTCTGAAAGAAGTCGATAGTTGCTCCAGGATCTTCAGCGTAATACAGCATCTGTGGAGTTACAGCTGTGGTAAATGTGATAGATCTTTGGGTGATCAGGTGTGTGTGTGTTTTTCAGAAGCAAGTGATTTTTTTATCCACAATTTCCCCGTTTACATGACGGCTTTAATCCGAAAAAAGATAATTTAATTCTGAATTAAATGAATTCCGCTTTAAAAATACCATGTAAACACTTAATTCCTGATGAAAAGTTTATTCGGATTTAAACTTAATTCCGAATAAAGTGGGTGGTTTATTCCGCTTTTAAATCCGAATGATTTTATTCCTTTCTCATGTAATCGTTTTATTCGGAATAAAAATTATTCCGTTCACACTGCGCATGCTCGCACGTTGTCTTTCTGACGACGATGACGCACGGCAAGATGGCGGCACGGACACGAAACTTTTTTGTTTTGTATTTAAGTGCGCTACAGTAGCTACAAATAATGAAAAGAGTGGGTGGGAGAAAACATGAAACACTAACCTTTTCGCAGAGGCAGCGAAAGTTTTGAACAAGGAGTGTACGCCATGTACGCGGAGAGAGACGCTGCTCTGATCCCAAACAAGTGGAAACTGGAACAACTTTTCCTCCGCTCACAGAACATGACGTGGAGCTGATGATGTGATTCTCCAGCTGCTGCTTAAAGACTTTCATCGGAACAACTCCAAAAAAAAGTTAGTATCATCGCGCCCGTGGCGTTTCAACAATCCCAGGTGAAAAAAAAGCCAAAAGCCGGTATCTTGTATCCAGCGGATATGTATTTTTCCGGTAGACGTAATTACGTAATGACGTATGTGCGTTCCCTTCCCTCTCTCTTTCTAACCCAGACGTTAAGCGGAATAAGATAAAGCCATTTAGCGTGTTTAACATGTAAGCCTTTTTTTGAAATTATTATTTCCATGGAAACTTGAAGGAAAATATTTTTATTAACTACTTCGAAATAATTAATTCGGAATTAAGAAACATCATGTAAACGTGGCCAATATGTTTTTTTATGGACAAATGCTACAAACTGAAGATTACAATGTACAATTTTTGGTCTCACCCTGGACCTGACTGTGATGTCTCCAGAGTTCACCTGGACCTGACTATGAAGCCAGAGCCACTGGACACTGAGAAAAGCTGTTGTTGAAACGACCCTGACAAAGGTTCTTTGACTCTACGTGACAGATACGTCTAAAGTTGTTAGCAAAATTCATCAAGATGTTCTGAGACCTTTGACAGAAACAAAGGCAACTGAGAAATGCAGTAAAAGTTTTTCTGTAGTTGAATATCCTTCAAGATTATTAAGTATCTATCACGTTAGCTTTCCCCATCAACTGCAATCCTCAGTCTAAGTTTATGATTATTAAGGTTACCCCTACTTTTGTTCAAATGAATACATCTGTGTATTGTTGTTATGGGATAAGTGTGCACTCACATTGAGCATATGGACAAAATCCACCTTCTTGTTGATCTTTCTCAGTCTCCACTGCTTCTCAAACTCAGAGGCAGTCATCTGGTTCCAGATGAACTTGATGGGGTCTAAGTCAGATGAGTTAGCAGCCTTCTCTGCATCACAAACACAGTGAGCTCAACAAAAGAATACAAGCCATATAACTGGATGTGTGTTTGTTTGGTTGGACATTACTTTTGTACCTCTGAATTTGTTGATCTGCCGTTTGCTGGGCTCCACCACCTCGGTCTCCAGCAGCAGCCCTGGATACTTCCGACGCAGCTGAGAGAGCATCTTCATATCGTTTATGCCTACAACAGAACAGATCTAAGCATTAAATCATCTCCCCGTGGCTCTATGTAGCCATGGGCCTATTTGCCATAGGCCAAAACCACAAAGAGTCAGTTATTTGTTTGTGCTCCAAAATGTTCTGAAACAGATTCATTTTTCATTTCAGCTTCTTCTTTTTTTAAAGAAATATGGGCCCCAATGGTAAGGGTTTAAAAAACAGACACTAATCCTCTTCTTCAATGAAAAAGTCTGAATCATCATGATCAAAAAGCCTAAATGTTTTTATAAACACACTGCACGTCTCAACTTGTTACTTACCTTCTCCACTTCCAACTCCAATGACGTTTATCTGCGGTTTGCCATTCCCAATGCTAAACAGAGACAATAATCAAGCTACATTAGACTGATAATAAATACAGTATAACCAAATAAAGATTTCAAGTGTCACGTTTTCAAATATTTCAAACACATTTTGTATTTATTTATAAGCACTCTTACACTAAAAATGCTGTATTTATTGTTTTTGTCAATACACTACTACACATACACAAATGCATTCTCACACTTTGACAAACCTGTATTACTTCAACCCGTAGCTCCCAAAATACAGTTTTTAATAAGTACAGGTACATTTGTACTTGTACTTATTTGTTACCTGACTGTGAATGGGAGCTTATGTGAACAAACTTTATGAGTGCAATGATAAATTATGTAGCCCTTATGAACCACCAAAGACATATTTTTAACTTTATTTTACATGCATTTGAAAATGTTCTGTCCTTTGCCATTACTTACTATATATTTGATTGTGACCGTTGTGCTTCATATCTGAGCTGCCAACACAATTGAAAATGTAACAATTGAGATGTCAATATGAGTCCAATTGCATAATATATGTTCTTAATTGAATAAGTTAAGAATAGCTGGGGTGCACGGTAGCAGAGTGGTTAGAGCTCTGGCTTCCCAATAAGGAGGTCGTGGGTTCGACTCCCGGGTCGGACCATATCAACATCTCACGATCTCTCTGGGTGGAGTTTGCATGTTCTCCCCGTGTCACCGTGGGTTTTCTCCGGGTACTCCGGTTTCCTCCCACCTCCAAAAACATGCATGTTTAGGTTAATTGGGCATCACTGTAAATTTCCCTTAGAGAGTGAATGAGAGAGTGAATGGTTGTCTGTCTAACCCTGCGACGAGTTGGCCACTGTCCAGGGTGTTTCCCCGCCTAAGGCTCAAAGTCACTGGGATAGGCTCCAGTCACCCGCGACCCCTAACGGGATTAAGCGGTAGAAAATGAAAATGAATGAATGAAAAGAATAGAGGATCTGAGCAAGGTTGGGGCATAGCTTCTTCAAACTGCTGCTTAGCCCACCGATCGACAACAACTGCAACCTTCGAGTGATCATGGCCTTTCCCCAACTCACTGGACATCTAGGGTAGTTGGGAAAGTCTTGGTACATCTAAGTTGAACCCAAATCTAGTGTTTACTGTAACTGTTTGGAAAGGAATGATGAATGTTTAAGTTTGTTTTGTTTATTAAACCACACAAAATGTCACTGGCAACTTGATTTTATAATTAGGATCTCTGTCACTGTAATGAGAGAGAGCTGAGCCTTCAGAGAGACAACGAGATGTGCAGGTTTATAAAATTTGAGTTAGACTTTAAAGGTTAACTCTGGTGCCCCAAATTGATTAATTTCATTACTTGCCTACACAATATAATAACTAATATTTACCAGGTGGTGCACCATGCCACTATTAGCCTATTTTTAGCCTATTATATTAAAATAAATGCATATTTTTTGCTACAATTACGTTAAAATTTCAATCTCGTTCTCGGGGACTGTCCCATCTAAAGAAATAAACAGTTTGTTACCTGTCCAGAATGTCAGGCAAAGTGTTGTTGAAGAATTCTTCCTCAACCAGATGTTTATTCGAGAGCTTCAGATAGGTCTCAAATGCTTTTTGATATCGTTCATCGTCGTGAACCAGAGATTTGACAGGAGAAGCCATGATGCCTCAGGTGACCGAAAAGTATCTTCCCTGGATCCGAATAGTTTTTAATTAAAAAGCTCCCAGCTTCTAGCCTCTAACAGACAGTTTGGAGAAAGAGCAGTGTTCTGGAGAAACTGAACATTTTCAAGACAAATCAAGTCAAGTTGAGACACGTCAGACATAATTATGCAGATGAAATGACACCATTCTAATTGTTAGGGACAGAGTGGCAAGAACACATGAGAGTCAACGCCTTTAACACCTCAAACAGTCAAAACAAAAAGACTTTACAATGTAAGAACAAATTCAGCTCACCATAACTCTGCAGAGTAGGGTTTGTAACTGAGAAATAAAAAGACAAAATCAGGTAAACAATGGTAGAAAAGCAGATAAACAAGAAGACTTTAGTTGAACCTATTACCTTTTTCTTCTTAAACAAAAGGATGTCCTGAATCACCAACTGTTGTTAGCAAATAAGCTTATGCAACTCTAAACTGAAAAAAACTATTGGCAGCTTCTGTTTTACCACATAAAGTTTATTTGTGTATGAAAAAAAATAAAATAAAAAACTCCCAGGACAAAGATTAAATTACAAACAGCAAACAAGTACATTGTCTCTATTGTGTTGCCAATAACTTTGCCACTCAGAATGTTATGTAGCATTTTTACAAATAAAAGAAGGTCCATGCAAAACCTCTATTAAAATGTTTCTATATTGAAAGTAATTTTACATTTTAATTAGTATGTTGGTTTTGTGACTTGTTTTTAAGGTAAAACTTGCTAAGATAACGTTGGCATCCTATTTGCAACTCCTTTGTGCTCTTTGCGATTAAATTGTTGAAATATACTGGTAGTGTTCGTTAATATATTTGTATTAATACATTTGTTTTTAAACTCTAGAATGAACAGACATATTGCATGTTGCTGTTCAAACAACTTTGAGGAAAACTGCAATTGAATTGGGATCAAGTATCATTACCAGTGCAATCACACTCATACATCACATAAAAGTGAGTCTGAACTAGGACTAGAACAACAAATAAACCTTAACTAAACCAATACTTGGGTGTGCACAAAACAGGATCAGTGAAATTTGACTTGGGCTGAGGAGGCAGCAGCTACGATGTAATACAAAAAGACATTGTCAAACGGTAAACACAAGACAAACACAGACAATGACAAATCCTTATTACTGTTTGTTCAGCAGTGTTATGACTGATGAACAAATGCAGCTTCACACCTTTAACTGAGACCTTCCAGGATGATTATTTCCTGTTCAATGGAGAGCAGTACTTTTCCGTCTCTCTCCACACTGCACTGATTGTCTCGCAGCAGCTTCAGGACCCTGTGTTTGAGCTCAGGAGGAGCCGTCTTACTGAAGTTCACTGTCTCTGTGAGAAAGTCCAGCAGCAGCTCTCCAGCCTCGTCTCCCACAGTGAAGCAGGCGGTGATGTCAAACTCAGGCAGCAGATTATAGGTCTGGTAGGAAACACCACGTTCATCCAGTAGTTTTTTGATGTGTGCTGTATTCAGAAAAGAAACATCTGTCTTCTGGGGTCTCAGCTCACGGTGGAAAGTTCTCCACAGTATCATCCAGCCACTCTCATCTAAGTTTTAGACATACAGTATGTATTTATTTGTTTGAAGCAGAACATGTGTGCCATTAAGATTTGCATTTGTGTCCACTTACTTGTCACTAAGCTGATCAGCAGTTTGCCGTTCTTGTTGAGGAGGCTTTGAAAGAAGTTGATAGTTGCTCCAGGATCTTCAACGTAATACAGCATCTGTTGAGTTAGGTACAGGTGCTGTCAATGTGATAGATCTTTAGGTAATTGTGTGTGTGTGTGCGTGCGTGTTTGTGTGTGTGTTTTCCGAAGAAGCAAGTGAATTTTACATCCACAATGAAGGATTTTTATGGACAAATGCTACACACTGAAGATTACAATGTCCATTTTTGGTATCATCCTTTGCTGTAAAATGTAATGTTCACCTGGACCTGACTGTGAAGCCCGAGCTGTTGGACACTGAGAAAAGCTGTTGACAAAGGCTCTCTGACTCGACCTGACAGATAAGTCTACAGTTGTTAGCAGGATTTATCAAGATGTTGTTCTTGCAACTGTGAAATGCAATAGAAGTTTTTCGGTATAAAATGTCCTTCAAGATTAATAAGTATATATCACTTTAGCTTTCCCCAACAACTGCAATCCCCCATCCAAGTTAATAGTTAATAAGTTTACCTCTACTTTTGTTCAAAGTCTGTGTACTGTTGTAATGGGATAAGTCTGCACTTACATGGAACATATGGACAATATCCACCTTCTTGTTGATCTTTCTCTGTCTCCACTGCTTCTCAAACTCAGCGGCAGTCATCTGGTTCCAGATGAACTTGATGGGATCTAAGTCAGACGTGTTAGCAGCTTTCTCTGCATCACAAACACTGTGAACTCAATGAAAAGATACAAGCCATAACTGGATGTGTGTGTGTTTGCACATTGCTTCTGTACCTCTGAATTTGTTGATCTGCCGTTTGCTGGGCTCCACCACCTCGTTCTCCAGCAGCAGCCCTGGATACTTCCGACGCAGCTGAGAGAGCATCTTCATATCGTTTATACCTACATCAGAACAAATTAGAAAATAAAATCATCTCCCCGTCACTCTATGTAGAAGGGATGGAAAATTGATCGAAAACTTCGAAAATCAATTGAAGTTTGCAGCGAACGAATCGAAAGGCCAGATCTGATCTTGTGTGTGTGTGTGTGTCTAAAGGTAAAAAAAAAACAAAGTTAACATAGATAAACTAACAAAACTGAACAAATTCAAAAATCGTGGCTGCAAAATCGAAAACGGAATAGAATCATGATTTAAGTGAATAGTTCCATCCTCACTAGGTATGTAGCCAGGGGCTTGTTTGCCATAGGCCAAAACCACAAAGAGTTCTGTTATTTGTATGTTCTCCAAAAGGTTCTGAAACAGATTCATTTTGAATTTCAGCTTAGTTTTTAAGAAATATGGGCCTCCATTGTAAGCGTTTAAAAAACAGACACTAATCCTCTTCTTCAATGAAAAAGTCCCAAACTGAATCATTATGATCAAAAAGCCTAAACGTTTCCATAAACACACTGTACGTCTCAACTTGTTGCTTACCTTCTCCACTTCCAACTCCAATGACGTTTATTTGTGGTTTGCCATTTCCAATGCTAAACAGAAACAATAGTCAAGCTACATTAGACTAAAATAAACATTTCCAGTGTCACATGTTTTCATTAAATATTTCAAACACATTTTTTTCAGCCTGTTCTCACAGATAAGCGTGTCAAAACCATGCAATTTGAAACAGCTTGTCATATGATCGCAATGTCTATTTTTGCGTATGTTTGTTACGCGTTTCTGTCCCAGTTCATTAATACTAATAAAATCCTGATCCTAAACTTAGCCAAATCCAAGCCTCAGACCGAAACTTACCCATTTTTGCAAATTCAGACCTAAACTTAGCCGTTAACCCAAAAAAAACTCCTTTTTGTCCTCAATCACATTGTGTCCATACCACACCAGAAAAAACAGGCGTGTAATTGCACGCCAAAAAAGCAAGAGGGGTCGTCATGACACTCAATTTGTCATGGCGTGGTATTTACACGCAAGTCATGAGTATACGTTGCTCTTACTCTAAAATTGCTGCATTTATTGTTTTTGTCAAATACATTACTACACATATACAAATACATTCTCAAACCTTTCTAACTTAGCTCCCAAAATACAGCTCTAAATGAGTAAGTACAGGCACGTTTGCTTTCTTAACCCTACTTACTTGCTTATGTAAATGTTCCAGACAAAACAGACAGTGATGTTGGAGGACTGTGAATGGGAGCTTGTGTGAGTGAAAAATGTGTGAACAAACTTTATGAGTGCAATGATAAATTATTTTAAAATTTCAATCTCATTCTCAGGGACTGTCCCATCTAAAGATATAAACAGTTTGTTACCTGTCCACAATGTCAGGAAACATGTTGCTGAAAAATTCTTCCCCAACCAGATGATGATTCGAGACCTTCAGAAAGATCTCATATGCTTTTGGTATCGTTCATCGTCGTGAACCAGAGATTTGAAAGGAGAACCCATGATGCCTCAGGTGACCGAAAAGTATTTCCCACAATGTACCTGTCCCTGGATCCGAATAGTTTAACTAAAAAGCTCCCAGCTTCTTACCACTAACAGAAGAAGTAGTGTTCTGGAAAATTGGAACAATTTCAACACATATCAAGCCACTGGCTTATCCCGAGTTGAGACACTTCAGGTATAATTATGCAGATGATGATATTGTTATAAATGTTTGGACAGAGTGGCAAGAACACACAAGCGTCAACGCCTATAACAACTCAAAACAGCCAAAACAATAACAAGACACTACAATGTGAGAACAAGTTCAGCTCACCACAAATCTGCAGAGAGGGATTTGTAACTGAGAAATAGACAAAATCAGGTTGTAACAAACAGGAGTCTGTTACTTATTTAATAGCCTAAGTATCACACATGCACTTTCATTCACTTTTGCATTTTAAACAATTTCATTGCACTTTTATATATAGTTATATAAAAAACATTGCACACATTTGTATTTTAAAATTATTTATTAAAAATGATTAGTTTCCCCGCAGCACCGGTCGGGTGGGCACTTCCGGTAATGGCTGCGACTGGTCTGCGGAGGTAAACACAAACGTAATTGTATTTGAGCAACGTGCAATAATATGTGCCTGGTTTTAAATTGGTTGTGTCTTGAATGTGGTTGTGTGTGTAATGGAACTGGTTTTAGGTGTGAATGTGGTATGAATGTAGCGTTGCGATGTTTTTATGCTCTCACTTACCTGTCCGCTGCTCCATCGGTATTTTTGTTTGTTATTTTTAATGGTGTTGTGGTTTTAGAGTTTATCTTTTGTATTGGGGGTTTTAGATAATTACTTTGGTAATGGTTATTTTTTTATAGAGGATTTTAACTTAGTTTTAAAAAGCGAATGTTAATTGTTACACCCACGGAGTTTTATAGTTTTTACCTGCAGTATATAAGGCTCCAGATAACACCATTCATTGTTCTGCTGCTGGATGACCACAAGCTCTTGTTTTTATCCTCCATGCACTTTAGTACTTTGCACTTTTTGTTTGTGCACTTTAGTTTTTATATTAATGAAAATGGGAAATAAAAAAGAAAAAAGACGTGGACCACAGAAATCCTGCCTCAGTCTCTCTTCTTTTGAGGGTAACTCACTGACATCCAGCCGCTCAGAGCCTGTTCAGATAAACAGCAGATAAACAAGGAGACGTTGGGATCACACATAGTTGAACTTATTACCTTTTTTTTCCAATGGAGAAGCAGAGAACAATGGAAAGGAAGCAAGGGCCCACCAAACCAACTTTAGGAACAGGTTTAGAAACAGGCTTGTTAGGGTTTAGCCCCTCCTCTGGGGGAGGACTTAACTTATAAATACAGCTAGTCTCAGATCACTTCCATCAGATAGAAAATGACTTTCGAATGAGAGTCGAAACATTTTGATCTTCGGTAACACTGTCCAGATGACAACTTTGAAGACTTTCTACTATGGATCACTCCTGGAACCTCATTTTTAACCTCCATCTACATGTTTTGGCTGAAATAATCACTGAAAATGCGGTTCTATGTCAATCTAAGGAATGAAAAACCATTAGAGAAGGTTTTTAGGAGAGTGATAGGTTGCGTTCACGTGCATTGATAGCTGTGCCTTTAGTTTGTACATCAGAGGCTTAAAAGAATTAATGAAAATGTGGTTCTGAGTCATTCTAATGAATGAAAAAACCTTACCAAAGCAATAAGAAATGTTTTGAGAAGGTTTTAGGAGAGCTCTCCTGTGCGTTCATAGTTCTGCCTTTAGTTTGTACATCAGAGTTCTTGTTTTAGACGATGACAAGGAGGAAAATACGTCTGCATCTCCATTAGGCTGCTGTATGTTCCGGGCCATTTCTTAAACTCATCATTAACCTGATGTTTTGGCCGAAAGAATCAATGAAAATGTGGCTCTGAATCATTCTAAGGAAATGAAGGATGAAAAAACCCACCAAAGCAATAAGAATTGTCTTGAGAAGGTTTTTACGAGAGCAATAGGTTGCGTTCACGTGATGTCTTTAGTTTGTACATCAGAAGTTTACGATAGGCGGCGTGGTGGCAGAGCGGATAGCGCTCTCGCCTCACAGCAAGAAGGTTGCGGGTTCGACTCCTGCATAGGCCCGGACGTTTTTGTGTGGATGTTCTGTTTGCATGTTTCTCCCCGTGTCTGGGTGGGTTTCCTTCGGGCACTCCGGTTTCCCCCACCAACCAATAACATGCATGTTAGGGTAATATCCTCCAGCTACGTAGACCTGACCAAGCCTAGCAACAACATCTGGAGATGGGTCACCTCCTCAGGTCCTCCTGAGGAGATGCCCCAGAGGCTCTGAAGGATCTCAAATGCAGAGGATACATTTCCCTGCAGGGACAACAAAGTATACCTTAACCTTAAGTTACATTAGGAGCGTTTTTTAACCACTAGATCCAGTCTTAGAAAGCTAAATGAAGTGGTTTAGAAAAGGTTTAGATCTTACACAGCAGCAACTTACATACTGTATCTGGTACACATGTCGATATCAAACGTGTGTTGAAGGATTTAAAAGGGGAAGTTGTCAGATTTGAAAAATTTAAAAATTAATTGTGTTTGCAGTGTGAAAATCAGTTACCTCACCTAATTCATTAAAACCTACAATAAACCAGTAATACTGTAACACTGAAAACATGACCCTTGTATCAATACATGAACCAAATGGTGAAAAAACAAAATCATTCCGTACTTGCCACCACTGGTCTCAATAAGTTCTTTGTGTTCTTTCTCCCAAAGTCTGGCACCATCTCTGCATCAGACAGAATGAATGCCCAGTATAATGGCTTGTCCCTCAGGAGCACAGGCTCATTGGTCAGGTACAGGCCCTCTCCACAGTCCCATATGAATCTGACTGTTTCTGTGTCAGCATAAAGACAGAAAGACAAAGAGCTTCAGTTTAGTGTTAATGTCCCAGGGCGAGGATCCTCTGTTCCCCCTCATCAAGCACGCTGCCACTGCTTTAGCCCCATAATGGCCGCCGCGCACCGCAGTTTCCTCCCTCATTGTTCATTCTGCATTGGTCCAGGTGCGACTGCATTAATACAGACTTCAGGCAAATGTCTATAGATGAGTCAACGTTATGGTAAATGATCTTCAAGTAACTACTATTCACATAAGGTGCTGCTGTAGGCCCTATTTTCTTGGAACAGATGGCTCCGAGCAAACCTGGCAAACCATCTCTGTATAGGATGAAAAAAAGCTGATTTTATTTAGTGGTTAATATACATTCCAACACATTCCAACACTCACCTCAAGAACTTTAGGTAATGACCAAAAGGACAACATCGCGGATCCAAGTGGTGCAAATGAGTTTCCTCTGCAGGGTGGCTGGACACCCCCTTAGAGACAGCCATCTGAGGAGCTGGATGTAGACCCACTGGTCCTCCATATCAAGCAGAGCCAGCTGATGTGCCATCTGAGAGGACACTTCAATGGAAATAATTCTTTCACTATCAGCTCTGTTCTCACTGTGACCCTCCTTCCCTGCCAGGCCTTTTTGCAAATTTTAAACATGATTCACAGCTCCACAAAAAATGTTGTGCAACTGGAATCATAACATGTTGTACATCAACCTACAAGTGTCTACTTTCATTAATAAAAGAATTGTTATTCTACATTAATTCGTTCTCTTTTTATAGGTATTTGAAATTCCTTATTGTCATTTGATTTTATTATCTCAAACTTTGAGATACTCTTTTTCTCTTACAAACTTCCTGTCACTGTTATTAATATTTTTTTTTACTACTACAATGAATAAATCTCTTTTTAGGATTAAAACATAGGAGGTTTACATATTAAAACAATGAGGACAAGTATTGTTTTTATCTTTAAGTGAACAAAAGTTGTGTTACTGTGTTACCTCTTTCACGGGGCATATACTGTATTATATTTAACCTAACATGAAGAAAATACAGTAGTTTCACTTACTCTGACCACTGACAGAAGACTAGCTGCATGTGTCGTTCGTCTCAGAGTCCTATAGGATCGTATTTTCTTCATTTTAAAGATCAAATTTCTTCTCTAAACTTACTCAACAATGTTTTTAGTTGAAGATGTTTTGCCTGTAATCTGTGTGAAAAGAAATTCACCCTCCATTGGCATGGAAAGAGCTAAAATACAAACAAATCCAACAAAATCACAGTTCCAATTAATTGATCTGTAGTTGGCCAAAGAAATTCTTGTTCGATCAAAAACTACTCGTTGACATCTTAGTTGACTAAAAAGGGGGCATGACAAAAGTTCTGACGCTACAAACTCTTAATGAGCTTACCCAGTATATGTTTGAAAGAATTAAAAATACTGTATATTTATACAAAAACAACAATTAATGAATAGAAAACAGTGAAGATTTATTTCCAGGAAGGCAAATTAGACCAATAGTTTGGTCCCAAATCTTCAGCTGATTCACTCTTTTTGTTGCTGCTCAGTAAATCCTTATAATCTAGATAAAACAATTAGTATTTTGTTCGACTAAGAGTCCATTGATCAATTAATCAGCTAAACAACTACAGCACTTCATTTATTTGTGTATTAGTCCAGTTCTTTGTTGACTAAGTGCACGTTTTTTTGTTTGAGTTAAGTTGAACAAATTGTTCTATTTTATTTTTATGAGCAAAACTAATCAGCTCAGACAGTTATTCCCACTACATATCCGAGAACAGATTATTTACAGTGTAACAAAATATTCCCAACACTGGATTCAGTATCACCAAATGTCCTAAAATCCTGAGGGAGTTTGTGTTTCCTCCTGTCACTCTGAGTCACCGCTACACCGCCAAAACAGAATCTGTGTACTGTACCACGATCCGCTGGCACTTCTCATATTTATCCGGGACGCTAACTCTTATGGACCATCACAACATCATCAAACTGGACTCTTATCAAAACAACGCGGTGCCCTGCCAGCGTCCTGTCGCACTGCAAACCCATTTCTGTCCCGTCAGCTCCCATTGGACTGATTTATGGACAACAACAGTCACCACTGCTGCAAACTAAGACACGAGAAGATTGTGGACTTGGATTGGCTTTTTAGCTCATTGGCCCTGCTGTTTTCTTTTCCATTTCAGACATCGCCAGAATATAATTGTGTATTTATGATTGTCTAATGGATGATTTAAAACTCAGCTCAGAAATCAATCTATGCCGTTACAAATCTAGGAAATTCAGAACATTGTTGTTTTTTTTTTGTGAGGCTCTGATGGCAAAAAGTAGTACTGTATCTCACTGACAAAACTCCAGCTGTGTTTCTTTCATAATGTGTCAGTTCCTTTGTTTAACCAGGAAACAGAGATGGCAAGTAAAAGTATTTTTTACTCAAGTACCTAAGTTTTTTGTTTTTTTTTGAGTATCTGTACTCGGGATATAAGCCGTACCCCGTACCACCGGAACCAAGGCTGGCGATGCCAGCAAGCCTGCTGGCAGTCCAGCCTCTAAGGGTTCAAACAACACGGTGGTACCGGAGTACCGCTCAGAACAGGTAGCAGCAACAATCTTAGTGGCACCCCCTGGGATCCGAACAGCCACGTTTCCTCGCACCTTCACCTTACCTGGTTGCCGGGGTGGAGGACACACGTTGGCTGCGTGACACTTTTGGAGGGCGTCAACCAACTGAGTGGGGGATGCCACAACCGGAGCCATATCAAAAAGAGCAGCTCCAAACTGCCCAAATAACTCCTGGTAGCATTTTCGCAGAATATTCATCCCCAGAACACCAGGAATTGGTGGGAGAACATTACCTGGAGGATCTTTAACCACAAGGACACCACACTGGGGCATCACTTTGCCACAGAGCTCAACAGTCACTTCAAAATAACCAATGTAGGGGATTTCGAGACCATTTGCAGCCCTGAGTTGCAACCATCGACAAGCCTGTAAACGTTCTTCCCCCCACGGCTCAAAATGCTGACGAAAGAAAGTCTCGGTCACAGTAGAAACCATAGATCCAGTGTCAACAAGACATGGCACGGTAGTGTCGGACATTTTTACATCAATGTGCGGACAAGATGCAATCAACTTGGGTGCATCCACTAAACCTCTGAAAACACTAGTTGAGCCTGTGGTTGCCCCACCCGAGCGTTGGCTCTGCGGCTCGGAGGGCACTAGTTTTCCGGCTGTTGGACAAAACGACGTGCAGGCTGGTACTCCTGTCGGCGCGAAACCCGAGGTCCGTCGCAGTTTCTAGCGATGTGACCTGGCAATTGGCAGCGATCGCACACTATAGGACCCCGACGCGGTGAACGGCTTTGCTGACGACCCGGTGGTGCAGCCTGAAGAAGAGCAATGCTCTGCGTTAGCAGATCAAGCTGCTCCTGCTGCTTTTTCAGCAGTGCCTTCATCTCACTCACCTCAGAAGAAGTAGGCCGGGTAGCTGGAGATGGTCCCCCTTGGACGGTGTATTGAAGGCCAAATGCGGAGGGCACTGAGTTACTCCGCTCCCGCATGCTAGCTGGCTGACCCTCGCGCTCCCATCTCATCGCTTCCCCCGGACTGCAAGCAAGGTTGACAAAGGGTGCTGACGGATGTATTGTTTTAACAAGCGACGCAATGACCCGTCCAGCACATGCTCGATAAACTGGTCGCGCAACAAAATTTCTGAATTTGGTAAAGGCGCAGGTGCACACGCTTTGACTCTGTCCATTAGGCTCAACAGCGCGAGAGAGAACTCTTGCAATGTTTCTCCATCTTGCTGTTTCCGAGAAAAAAATTGCTCCTGTAAAGCCACGTACGACTCCGAACATCCATAAATCTCCTTAAGAATAGAGATGATTGTGTCGGGGTTGCTCCGTTCCTGCTCCGAGCGAAACTTTATCTCGTTCCGGGCCTCTCCTTCAAGATGATCAAACAAAAAGAACGCCTTATCTGCGTGTGACAAGTGTCGCGCCCTCATGCAAGCTTGAACCTCCTCAAGCCATTCACTCAAACCAATCCCCGTGTGCCCTCTAAATGCCGGGCATCTCCTGTCACGTGGTATGAAGACTAACCTTTCTGTTTGAGGAGTAGTTTGAACTGGAAGTGGACCTGCGCTCGTACTAGGTTGGGCGGACGTCTGGGCAGAACGGAGGCGATCATTATCGGCAGTTAATTGAGCTATTTGGCCTCTTAAGCTCTGCAGCTCTTCTTCCATTGGGACGTACAAAAATAACAAAATAAAGTTGAAAATAAACACACAAAATGTCCCACACGCCAACAACTGCTGTTTTGCTTGTTAAAAAAGAATGTATTATTGAAGTATTGAAAGTGCTTTGATTGACATGCACAATATCAAAAGTCAAGGATCGAGCTAGCTTGAAGCAGTAGTTAAAGTTGAGAATTGCTACTACAATAAATGATTTACAACCCAGTAACCCAGTACTAAATTGTCTTTCACTATAAACACAGCAAAGCAAAATGATCACAGCAAACAAAAACATGCAAAGGAGAAACAATATGCAAACAATAAACAATAGGCACAGGACTGGCTGATAATCACTATTGAAAAGTAACTTTTTTTTTTTTTTTTTCTTTTTGTCACCACTGAGCTTCCGTAGCTGATCACACACAATTTAAATGGAACCAGGGCTTCTGTACATTAAATAATCCTGCCAACAACGCCAAATTCTGTGGCATCCGAGGGTTAACGATCTGGAGGTTTAATTGAATAATTACGATTTGTTGCCAACAACGCCACTCCATTATAGTTTGGAGAACTGTCCACATTACACAAAGCACACAGGTCCGTTTATAAAAAGACAGTTTAGCCAAGGTTCCATGTAAATGTACAAAGTTTATTTCACATTTAGTTTATTGCACAAACCCTTTTTGTTGAGTAGCATTTAATTATTTTTATAAAATATTATTTAAAACATTTCTTCTCACACTCACTCATTCAGTCCATTTAAAACACTGCCTGCCTGTCAGGCTAAACTCGGGGCACAATTGTCCACTGCGCTGCTCCACTCAGGCAGCACGGCCAACAAAATAAAAGTAACTAAACTTGTAAATAAAACAAATTGACCAAACAAGACAAAACGAAACAAAAACAAAACCCAAAACAAAAACAAAACAAAACAGCAGAGGTGGCGTGCCCAGGCCGCTGCAGACCACCGTAGACACCTAGAACAATTTTTCAGTGCATTACAATCTGACCTGTATTAAGCCTGCAAGACAATTATCAGGGCTAAAATAGCACGTACCGCTGTTGAGGCTGACTCGCGCACTGTCCTGGCTTGTTTGTGAATGAAACCCCGGCCTCTACGCAGCTCGTAGCTGCTACACAGAAAGGACCGAGCGAGGCGCCACGAGGGAGAGCCGCACTCGTAAAGGGCTGCGCTACAATCGGGAAAATATGGATTAGGAGACTTGTCTTTACAGCTATTTGCGAGGAGCACTTTATTTACCTGTTGCTAGAGTTTGAGATGCACGGCAAATGCACAAAGGCTCATTAAAGTGGAGCGATGTTCCCCAGCGATGGAACTACAGGAGAAAAGCACTTGTAAGGCACGAGGATCATTGAATGAACAAATGGGAAGGAGTATCGGGCGTTCATTACCTGTCACGCAGATGAAGGCGTACACAGCGTGCAGAGGAAAAGTTTGGAGCGAGAGACTGCAAAAGCAGTGCAACGGCGACGCAGCAACGGCACTAAAAGAAGACAAGGATCGCATAAATTTGAATATTGGATGTCTAAAAGCTAAAAGATTGGAATTTACCTGGAGATGGACGAAGGAGCGGCCACACACGAGGCCCGGAAACGAACAGGCAAAGAGGATTTTAATGAGATGGGAGCGCTTAAATAGTCAACCAGCTCAGCACTGCGGGGCGGCAGGTAAGAACACACCCCCACACACTGACGCCCAATACCCATATTGCCACATAACAATTCCCCGTTTGCCACATGATTAAATTAAAACTTCATTACAAGTGTCTCACTGTAAAGGCCATTTTACACTTTGATGCAGCAAACACCAGCTTTGTAATTTTACTTTTTACTTTGTTTGTTGCTCAAGTAAATTTGCAATGTTTTACTTTTTGTACTTTTACTCAAGCAAATAGCAGGACTTTTACTTTTACTAGTAATTTTTCACACAAGTAACTGTACTTTTACTTAAGCAGTGAAATAATGGTAATAGAAAAAATAATATAGGATCTGCTCCAAGATGTTCCCAAATCCTTAAAATGTATCACAAATATTGATTTTACTTAGAGCTGAAATTGAAATTTACCAGGGTACCTCCTGTTAAATCCTTGCATGGGTGAGAAATACTTGTTTTCCAGATACTTGTGACCCCCACTTACATTCAAATAAACCTTTCTAATGATTTCAAGTTGTAGAGATGTGAGCCTGCTCAGAGAAACAACACATCTTATCACATATTTAGTCCAACAAAACACCTATGTAAACATTTTTGAACTTGAACAACACAGTGTACCTTTAATGAAGGGTCGAGAGATGCATAACAAACTGATTCAAAAGGTGTATGATACCTTTTAATGTCCTCAGTACAATAGAGTCCTTGGAATATGTGCTTTCTCTTGGTGTCTGGCGCCCTCTAGAGAAAAACGATCAAACTACAGCAACCACCACTACTTTGCAGAAATGTTCCTCACTTGTACGTCCCTCTTTAACAGCCTTCATTCTAAACCTCCTCTGTGTGTCTGTGTGCCGGTCCTGAGTCAGCTGAACTGTGATGTGTGACCTCATTTCAATTCTCACTCTGTCAGAGGAAATAATCACCCAGCGCGTGAAGAATGATGTGATAATGAACGACAGGCTCTAAAACAGCTTATGTGAAGGTGGCAATTCACCCAAATATAAATGTTGTCGGCTCAATTTTATCTGAGAGATGTCAATATGTCAACGTGGATTAATTTCCGCTTTACCTTACTGGCCTGTACTTGTGGATGTAAAGTTCTACATTGACCTAAATCAACCTACTTTTCTCTAGTTCTCCATGGAAATGTAGGAAAGTGATGTAAGTAACCAGGCGGTTCCTTGTGTAAATATATAGCAAGCTTTGGGACACATGGACATATCATATATCACTTTTTGATTTGAGTATTGAATTGTACATTTAATAATATTAGCTATCATAAAGGCATACACTCATTATGGTCTGTACTGATTAGCTTCTTAGATGTTTTTATTTCTTTTTTCTATTTTGTTTAATGAAGAAGTCCCAGAGAGCCCAGAGTAATAATACAACTTGAAACATATTAAAATGCATGAGATGCATAGGCTGTGAACGCATAAAACAATTAACTAGATGTAGAGCTACATAAAATCACACAGAAACATTTTTGATCTGAAAAGAAAAAAAAGCAGCTATCATTCATCAAGGCTGATTTATAGTTCTTTGTGACATCAGTTACATGTTCAGGTCCATAGGAGCATCTGTCTTTTGATTTTTCCCAAAGCTATAGTGGCCAATCAGAATGCTTGCATGAACACTAGCTGCTTTGAGGTTAGCAGCAGTTATGTGCTGCTAACCTCAAAAATCACTTGGTGTCAAAGCACAGCTGATCTGTGAGCTGGTTGTGATTGGTTTAACTGACACACCTGGAACCTGACTAGCTCTAGACAGAAGCTCCAAGGGCGGCCTGTGCGAGGACCTGACCATATGACTGAACTATAACCACCTGAGACTTTAGGTCAAATATGTGTGGTTTAGGTCAAATATTTTACCTAAACCACACATTGAAGCATGAGTTTCAGGACACTGTAAACAAATACTTCTAAAACCAGGTCCCAGAGTGAAAAGATTTCAAAACTCCGGTCTAGCTTCTCCAGTTACACTGTATCTGCAACTTTTTTTTCCATGATGACATCACTGCCCCAGAGTCATATCTCATCTGCAGAATGTACTGACTTGATGTTCACTGAGAAAATCTACATCTTATTGTTCTATAAACCACAGAAGACACAGAAAAATTAACCGACTAAAATCTTTATTAAATTCATTTTGATTGTTTATCTAAATATTTCAAAACATCTGAAGCATAAATCCACTTTCTGTGTCTCCTCTGTAGGTTTTAGATCCATTTTGTTCATTCAGTGGTCATATTTTTTCCAGATCGCCCAAGCAGCCCTTGATCTACTCACGACAAAATAACATACACATCTTTCAAATTAAGAGATGTGTTTTCTGAGGCTCAGAGGGGAAAGAATAATGTATCACAGACAGAAATCCAGCAGTACATTAATGAGGAAGCAATGAACAGGATTAAAAAAAAAAACTTAAAAAAATTAATATAATAGTAATAGTAAAAGATCTTTTCTCTATAAACACATTCATCATTTCACATACTGACCTGTAAATATCTGAAATATTCTGTGGCATTCCTCTGCTCACTGCACTGTCCCATGATCCTTCAGATAAAAGTCTGTTACGACCATTTTCAAATTTACTGGGCCGGCAGCCTGTCTACATCCAAACCAAGGTCCCTCTCTCTCTCTCTTTCCCTCTGCCTTTGTCCGACTCTACTATCCGCCTCTTTTAGTGCCTTTAAAAACATCTTATCGGCCTCGGAGTGATAGCCGAAGATTAATGACGGACTCCAGCACAAAGAAATGCACAGACAGAGCCATTTTGAAAACACAGGCTGCCGGGAAACCTCATTAATTATCTCACAGACCTTCTCTCAAATCTTTCCATTAAACTTTCTCAGAACAAGTTCGATTCTTCACTTTGAAAAGTCTCATTGTCCTTTTCAATTGATCTGTGGTTAAGTCTAAGGTCATGCAGACTATTCAGACAGTTTGTAGCTAGGTATTATTTCAGTTTTTTTCAAGGCTGCTTTAGAAAAACATTGGGCATTTCTCATCATCATTTTTAGTCTGTTTCTTGATGCAATTGCCTGGATTATGCTGCGTTTACAAGTCAAACATTTGGAAAATTTCAGGTGTCCAGTAAGAATCAATGTTTCTTTCAAGTTCTTTTCACTTCAGCGTTTGAATTGCATTGTACACTGTTTGTTTTTGTTTTGCAGTTGGAAGAGATGCATAATGTCCCGCTGATGGTGCTTCCTCTTCAGTGTCTCAGCCAAACCTCACACTGTTCTTCCTTCCTCTCTATAGGCGAAGGCTCATGAGGGGCTGGAGTGTCTGCTTTAACTCAAACTGCCACAGAGGAGCACAATATGTTACACTAATGAACACCTAAACCGGTTATGTTCAACCTGTTTTTCCCATGGGCCAGATTTTTCTAAAGGTCATTACCTCTGGGTCAAATAGTTGCATCTCTTGTAACAAAATTTTGAGTTGCACAAAATATTTATAGCCAAAAATGTCTTTCAGTAATAACTTTGTTATATTTTGTATTACTTTTACCAGAAAGAATAAACTAAAGAAGGACTAGAGCCAGGAGTAGTCCAGCATTAAACCAGATGTAAGCAATAGGACAGGGCTATTCAACTTTATTTTCCAGAGGGACAGATTTTAGCGAAGACGAGGGCTTCTGGGCCGGTCGTAGTTGCACAATAAGTCACCACATTTGTATAGGCCTGCAATAGGATGATCCAATTCAGGTCTAAGGGGTAACCCAGCAGTGTAATAATTCGAATTAAAAGCTCACATTCAAACCTGTGATAAAATAAATGGTGCCTGAATGGTGTTTTTCCTGTATCAGTTTTGCATCATATTCCACAGGTCAGTGCTGCCCTCTCTTGGAAGACATCTGTTACTACACTTTGAAACATTGAAAATGCATTTAGTTAAAATTTTTAAAAAATTGCTTAACCAAAGAGCTGGTAATGTCTATTCATTACAATTTTTGGAAGATTGGTCATTTTTTCCTCAATAAGTTGCATTCATCACAACATTCAAGGGCAATTATATTTTGTTCAGATGAAGGGCAGCTAAAAATAATATTGTTTAAATTCAGGTTGAACCATGATAGTTAATGGGTCAGTTACTTGAGAAAATACAAAGAATAAGGATAGTAATAGGAAATAGCTCTTTGAAATCATCCAATTCTACAACGTGCCTTGTATCCGTTTTAAAGTGACAATATGTAACTTTCTGGAGGTGAAAAATCATTTGCTTGGTCTTGTTGAAATAGAAAGCTAAAACGTTAGCAACAGCATTGCTAAAAAAAATGTCTTGTTTTCACCCAATTTGTCTGTTTTGATGAGGTTTATAATTGCATTTTGTCCAACAAGTAGACATAACTCCTCCTCAACTGTTACTTAGCAACCAAGACAGTTCCAAGCTAAGCAGGTTTAAAATATACTTCACAATAACTGCAAAGGCTATAATCATAGACACTTTTCAAACGAGAAGCAAAATGTGGACAAAACTGAAAATAGGAAATAGGTTAACTTCATAACTTGAGAACCACCACGTTTGAGAATCAAATAAAAAAATCTTGTGAAAAAAAAAATTTGTAACACTTACATCACATATGTCAAACTCAAGGCCCGGGGCCGGATGCGACCCTCCACCCCATTTTATGCTGCCCTCAAGGTCCTATTGGATTTACTTTAATCATATATTAGTGCCAATGGTAACCTGCGTCTTAACCTAATTAAATGTTTTGTCTGAACCTTAAAGAGTAAGTAATTTTTCAGACTAATGCAGATGTATATTTAGTAATTGTTCTTCATTATTTGTAGTATGTCAAAGATTAGTAAGGTTAATGTTAGTTATAACCGGCCCTTCGAGGACAACTCCGATGCCAATGTGGCCCTTTGTCAAAATGAGTTTGACACCACTGACTTAAATGAATGTTTAATCTCCCAGGAAACAGCATCATTTGTGTCTAAATTGTCTTGGCACTTTTTGATGGCAAATGTTGATTCTATTTGATGATTATGGTGCGTTCCAGGCCACTAGAAACAATATTTCTCACTTTCCACTTGTACAAATGCGCTGGAACGCCACTCGAACTGGTAAATACCACTTGTGACTTGGGACCTAGTTGAGGGAGTCCTACTTCACATACAAGATCAACAATCACCACAAAAAGTGAACAAAGTAAACATTGGTTATGATTAGTTAACGTTACTTTTGTTTAGCCTAAAGGTTAGCATTAGTCATAATGTTTACATACAAGTTGATTACATTGGAACGCTCAAAACTGGGAACTAGTATTTTTTAACTGGGAAATATCTCAGTTGCCGGGAACGCAGCTAAATATGTAAAGACTATCACCCAAGAAAGTAGAAAGTAGGAATTAAAAAAATCTAATCTGTCACATGATTTTAAACAGTTGCATATTAGTCTTCAGAATTCCACCTAAAATATCCTAACTTGCTTATGTAGAGGTGCGTGGAAGTAAACGTTAACATACAGCCATAAGACAGGCTGTACATGTTCATTCACTTTAACAGCAGAAGAGAAGCTGTGACCTCCTTAAGCATAAATAACGTGCGAGACAAGAGACTGAGACGTGAGAGGTTTTTTTTATTCCTGCACCAAAACCCTCGTGTGGAATAGACCTCATCAATCTGCGCTATCTGTAACACTCCGTTCCTCAGTCTGCAGAGGAGAGAAGCACGAGTTGGTCTCTGTTTAAGAAGACCAGCTTTGTAAAGAAGAATAAACGGCCAATCATCTTCAATTATAGCGGAATTGCTGAGCCACAGAAGAAAAACACATCAGTTATACGAGTGTCAGAGGCTGAGCAGTAGAGCGGCTCAGACATCAGTCAAAACCGAACAGTGTGGTAGCTTTTTACTCAGACCAAAACAAGACAGGAGCCGACACAGCGGAAATACTGGCTTTATTCAACAAAATCATTTAAAATACTTGCATAATTAACAATGGCAATATCAAGTACGAGGCTATTCAACTTAGGGTACTAATGACCCTCACTAGTTTTCTAGTTTTCAATCTTTATTGAGTCGTGGCACACCACCTATGCTTTAAAAATTATAACTTTTAGTAAGATCTGCCAAAGCAAAGTCTTAAAGTACCTTAAATAACATCTTAAAATGCCCCAAAAGTTTGAAATAAATAAAAGAAATTAAAGACTTTAAAATTTTAAGAATATTTCTGCAGTTTCCATCCATGTTTTGTGTTTTGGTGCATTTTTGTTGTGTTTAAGAAAAGTTCAAAAAGTGTGCTGTGAACAAAAAGCTGCTGCTGGGAACATTTAGGACAAAGATGGACTATGCAAACAATTATTTTATTCAAACTTAATAAATAAATCTGTCTAAAATGTATGTTTTGAGTATCTTTGAAGTCTTGAACCAAAAACTGATTTGGATCAGATTTTGCTGTGAAAAATAAAAATATTTAGTTATATACGGTAGTTATATAGCTTTGTTACTTACTTTGCGGTAAATTGTATAATCCATACATTTCTTAACTTAAATTCTGCTGTATTTCAGGACACCTAGCAATACCTCAAGGCACACAAGTGTTCCCCGGCACAAAACTATATTTATTAAAAAAAAAGACTACCAGATTTTTTACAATAAAATATCTTTAAACCATTTTCGTCCCACCTAATAATTTCCCAATGGTTCACCCATCTTTGCTAAGTTTGTCTGTTGTTGTTGTTGTTAGCATTGTGGCTAAGTCCCGTTAGCATTTCGGCACATCTAAGCTCATAACGCACCGTTGAAGGCTGAGAATGCATTAGACAAGTGAGCGAAACATGCGACTGACGTAAGAAGTTTAAAATGGATTATTTCTGTTTTGTTCAGTTTTGTTTTGAGTATTTACTGGTTTAATTTTGCGTTAGCACTGTAGTTTAGAATTGGTTTGGTCTTGATTTATCTGTGTTTTGCAGTGAAACAATGAAATCGTATGTATTTCTTCCACAAAAATATGGTATAACAAGCTAGCTATACAAAGCAAATCTACTTTTGTGGATATTTTGGGTGACTCCAAATTGTGTTATTAGGCTACAACTAATGAAAGCAACATCGTAGGGCTGGGCTTATTGATTTATTTAGGCTTTTCTTTAATATTTCCAAAAAGTCAAAATGCTAGTAAGGCGTATTAGATTAACAAAACCTATGCAGATTTTCAATGAATGCTGTTTAGACATAACACGATTTTTCAATGAATTCACCAGCCCTACTGTCACGTTACTTAATGTCTACGATGAATTACACATTAAAATATTCACACAGCTCTTGTATTGACTCCCCACTGGATTTCATCTTGAGTCTGAAATCACAGCCTGTCTGCAGCTCTCAGTGAAAATAGTCAGTTGTCATGTTGATGCAGAAGTTAGTCCAGTGGTAAGTATTTGATCTGTGTCATCTTCGTGAATCCGGAGAGAGACAGAGAAATTACAGCGTGCAGGAGGAGAGGATGTGCAGCTGTGAATGGAGTCACTTTGTAAAACGTCAAATGAGCAAATGAGCCGTTTTATTATGTTTGCATCAAATAGTTCTGTCAGTCAGCACACAATATACAGAGTGGCAGCTAAAATCAACAGAAGCAAACTGTTCGGGTCTAATATAGTATAACATGAGGTGGGTTCACTTGATGCACACAACATAAAAGGTTTGACTTCTATATATTTTCATTCACCAACGTGTTCTCATGGAATGCGTAAAATAGCACGCCATGACAAATTGTGTGTCACGACGACGCCCTCTGCCTGTTTTGGCGTGCAATTACATGCTCGTTTTTTCTCGCGTTGTCTGGACACGCCTAGTGGTTGACGACAAACACGAGGTTTTTCAAGGGGTTAACAGCGAAATTTAAGTCTGAAGTTACAACAATGGGTAAGTTTAGCTCTTAGGCTTGAAGTTAGTTAAGGTTAGGATTAGGATTGTGTTAGTCTTCATGAATAAAAACGCTTGTTAACATCCAACACAGTCTCACTAGATGGCGTACTTTTACCACGACACAAAAACAGCGTATTTGGACTACGACTTCACAGCTATTTTAGTACTTATGTTACGCCGTACATTTAGCACGATATGAAAAAGAGTAAAAATGACACGAGATTTCACAGCGTCAAAAAAACACGAGTTTTAATTGAAGCCACGTGGGACGTTTTCTTCAGGTGAAACGGGTAAGTTCAGGCATAAAGTTACTAAAATTGGTAAGATTAGGTCTGGGGCTTGGGGCAGGTTAAGATTAGAATCAGGATTTCATTAATATTCATAAATAAGAACACGTCTTAACAACCACCATTAAAATGAATGGAGATTGTGACGCGTACTATAATTACGCAGGACGGCCGTAAACTCGTGCTAATCATACCTCATTTACATATTGTGTAATGTCGTGGTAAATGTACGCTTTCTTGTGAGATCAGGCTCTAACATTCACCATTGAAATAAACTGGGACAGAAACGCCTCAAATACACACGCATAAAATAGAAGTTGCGTTCATATGACACGCTGTTTACAATAGCGTGGTATTCACACGCTCATCCATGAGAACAGGCTGCATTCACGGTTACAATATTGAAGATTTTTCCGACCTGATTTTGGGCCTATACGTGTGAAAAAAGGCAAACTATTTATTCACATTAGCCTCAAAAGTGGTGACATTTTTGTTTCAAACTGTACATAAAACTGTTGGCAAATTGGAGGATTTTAAGATACATTATTTATATCGCAAGTTTTGGCTTAACCAAACAGATAAGCTCATGGCTGACCAATGTCATTTTGTGGCTTTCTATTTGAAAATGTCTTTGAGAAAATAAATCTTCCATTCACTCTCCTTCTGGTTGTATTTTACAGGCTACCGATTTTTGTGGGAAGATTTTTCCTTTCTCTCGTTCTTATGCAAACTGAATTTCTGCTCAACTGGAATTATGTGGGCAGTGTCAAATCTGTCGCAGAAAGAGGAGAAATAAAAGGTGAATAGTCTAAATCAGGCTTGTCCAAATGGCGGCAAGAAGGCCAAATGCGGCCCTTGAACCAATTTAGTTTGGCCCAAATTACAAAAAGTAGGGGTGTCAAATTAGTGCATTAATTGAAATTAATTAATTACAGACATATTAATCGAGTTCATTTTTTTAATCGCATTCATCTATTTTGAAATCTTTAACTGGTGATGAGTAACAACGAGACAAAAATAAAGAAGCAGATAGTTATTGGACTGATGAACAGGAATTTTATGTTCAAAACTTCTAAAGTCTTCATTTTTTCAGTATATTATATTTCCCATCTGCAACAGTAATGCAATTGATTTAATGGATAAAAACAAAACAAAAACATAGTTGGGTGTTTTTCTCAGCAATTTTTAGGTGAGATTAAAAATAGATAATAATAGATAATAATAATTAATTCCAGATTATAATTAATCTCTATTTTTTTTTAATTGCTTGACAGCACTAACAAAAGTTTAGTTTTTAATGTCAAATTTGAATTCTTCTGTCATTGTTGAAATAAAAACAATTGATGTTATATAAAGCCTCACTAAAAGTGTGGAAGTACATTAAATGAAAATGAATGATTCACTTCATTGTCATGCATATATTATAGGCCTATAATATGAAATGTCAATGTCAAATTCTATAATACACTGTATATATTGTACATATAATATATACTGTAAATATGTCTACACTTTACAGTATACTGTACATTTGTCCTTAAGTAACTACTGCTGCTCAACTTTTTAGACATTGCTTTCTTACTACAATGGTGAATAGATAAACAAGAGGTAAAGGTTAAAGCTATATGGAGGGGGCATTAGTCCTGAGAAAAAAAAACCCAGAAAAGAAAACCTTTCCAATAAATCTATATCTTGAGTTAATTTGTGAATCTGTTTGTACTCAATGGGCCCGATATTACAATTTATACAAATACGATATATTGGCTAATATGCAAAATAGCTAAAAGAACACTGAAATAACCCTACCCTAACCCTAACCCGTGGCGACATTTTCTTTGGGTTTCACGGGTAAATCTATACCCCAAACCCAGTCCTAAACTTACCCATTTTAGTATCTTCAAGCTTAAACTTACCATTACCTTAAAAAAAATGTCGCCATGTAGCTTCAAACAATAATTGTAGTTACTTTACGTTTACGTAATATATTGATGTAAAAAGGTGTGCAAAGTCCTTGTCGTACATTTTTGACATTTCTTTGTATATCTATGTTTCTTCAAAGACAAAAATTAAGTGATTTTTATTCTCGTCTTTATACAATTGAATGCAATGTAGAGGACAAACCTACAAAGCCTCAGCATCACAAAGACTTGAGACATTTGAGTAAGGTGTTTATGATAAAACAGGTCAGCACTACAGGGTTATTAATAGCATAGCATTTGCACATTTGTATTTTTCTCATATTAATGAATTGTAAGTACATACATCATTTATTAAAATATTATCAAAAGCCATAAGCCAAAATTTGCAGCAACATCTCACCAAGAGCCCTGCAGGTTTCACTTTACGACTCACTCGAAAGATGAAGCTAAACCAATACAAGTGTCCAAATATTTACATGCAGCAGCAGCCAGCGTACACTCACACTTGTGCTCCTTCATTACTAATAGTTTCTGGACTGTGCTACATCCATCTTGAGCAGCTGCGTCTCGTGCTCCCGAGGCCGGCCCGGAGCAGTCTGCAGCTAGTAGCCATCCATGAAATGAGAAAATCTATAATGCATTTAATTCTGCTCTCTGGAGATCAAGGCTGCGTCCTCCTAACAGGAACCTTTGTCCGAGCCGCTTCTGCAACACTGCTGTGCTTATACTGTGGACCTATTGCTCAATGTCTGCGTGTGCCACTTGACAACAACACAAAACAAACCACCTGCTTTTCTCACTCTCTCTCTCTCTCTCTCTCTGCTTCTCTCTCTTTCTCTCTGCTTCCTCTGTGTACAGGAGTTATCTAAGATGTAATCAAATTGCGCAAGGCTCGTTGTGACGGGCATTGTTCTTCTTTGTCAGCAGAGTGCAATGTCAATGCCAGTGCAGTCTGAAGAAGGAAGAAGGTGTTGGTTGTTTTAATATGCAATAGTAAGCTCCTGGCAGGCTAATAATGATTTTATTTACTGTAGTTTTAAAATTACAGGAAGTAGTGCTATGTTCTACAATGGTTCTCCATCTTACGAGTGGAGAGACAGCAACATTTTTGAAAATAGCGTAAAAATAAACAAAACAAGGCCACACAATTCATGGAGTAAAGGGAATAATTTTACACAGTGGTTCTTAAAATTTGGGGGTTGCGAGATGATTTCAAGACATATTTCTACAATTATGAGTTGGTTGTTTGTTTTTTATCTGAAAGCAGCAATGTTTGAGTGAATTTTAGTCAAAAAGGCAATATAATACTAAAATATATACATTTTAACCCAGATTTGATGATTTTCTAATAAGAAATTATTGCAAACGTTTATTTCATTTTGCTGTGGGGGTTGCAAGTTGGTTGTATGGCAATTTTGGGGGTCCCGGTCTGTAAAGCTATGAACCCCTGATTTAAATACAATTATATATTTGTGGTCTAAAATCCTCCTGTCTGGGCATTTTCCCCCTAATTGAATCATTTTATGCAGCCTCTTATATAAGGTTTACTTTAATTATATATTAGTGCCAGGAGTATCTTAACCTAATGAAGTGACTTGTCTGAAACTTAAAGAGTAAGTCATTTTTATTTATTTATTTTTTTTTTCAGACTAATGCGGATGTATATTCAGTAATTGTAACTTATGCAAAAGTCAAATAAAGAGACTGTTGTATTTCAAAGATTAGTGAGGGTAATTTTAGTTAGTTTAGTGCCTGGAAAGGTAGAAAAGCGCTATATAAATAGACCATTTTTTACAACTGGCCCTTCAAGGACAACCACAATGCCAATGTGGCCCTTTGACACCCCTGAACTAAATATTCAGTCTAAAAACACAGCACTAGGCTGGATTTTTAGCAGAATTAAGTTGTATATGTGTTCTTTTACACCAAAGCTATTCAACTTTCTTTTCCCAGGGAGCACATTTTTCTGCAAGCCTTGGCATTTGGGCAGGAGTTGTACACCGGGAGACCACTTTTAAACACAATTTGGGATAGCAGTGCGTATGCCAGGTTTCTACAAATTTTACATTTTAATTTAGTAGATCAACAGTAGTTGTCAATATAAATGACATGGATCAAGAACACATTTGTGAAGAAAAGTTTGAAAATATGATGGGAAAAAAAACAGGAAATCACACTAAGGAGAAAAAAACATTTTCAATTTTCTCACAATGAACAGATTTTAATGATCCTGTAAACATAAATTTACCAAAATGAGCATGTTGTATTTTTATACTGTACAACAACATGCTCAAGAAGTGAAAACCTACATGAGAAGACTTTTGGCCCAGTTTATTACATGGTCACTAAACAACTCCTTAGTGTGATGTCATCATCGTTGAAGAGGAAGTAAATTTATAATCTAAAAAATGTCTAAACTGGGAGGCACTTTAAAGTTGGGGTAGCTAACTTTTTCAATTGTAAATTAGTAAACTTTGTGCTTTCCCCTAAAAGTAAATGATAGACGTCACACTTTGTGAAAAAATTAGACCACTGTGTACTGTCTGAACTGAATAATAAAGAATTTGCAGCGCTCTGATTGGCTGTGCTTGGGCCGGTCACTCCAGTTTCACTTTATTGTTTGTTAAAAGACATTTATAAACTACAACTGCATTGAAAAAAAAGAAAACATGTCAATATTAACCATGTGTCGAAAGATTTATGAGAGGAAGTTGTCAGATTTAATACCTAAATTGTGTTTGCAGTGTGAAAATCAGCTACTTTGGCAAGTCATTTCATTAGGTTAAGACACCCAGATTGCTCCTGGCACTACTGTATAATTAAGGTAAGCTTAAATAAACACATAAAATGTGGAGGGCGGCATTGTGCTTGGCATACGTGCACTATTCGCTGTGCACATGTGTTTAAAGTTTGTGTTTGTATGTTTTGTTCATGTGGAGGGAAAAGAACAATCACAAACAGGATTTGAGAAAAAGCACCAGCTTATGACCCGCTTTTATGTTTACAGTTTTTGCCATAAACTAATTCATAAAGGTATTTGAGCTTATGTTGCAAAGCTGCACAGACAGGTTTTCAGCTGAAGCTACAGAGTCTCGTGAGGACTCGGAGGCGTGACTGCTAACTCATCAGTCTTAGAGGAAGCATGACTTTACACTGACTTCATGTGAATGGCACTACAAATGTCACGTGAAAAGAGGTCAAATACCTAAGGCTGTGGATCATATAAAATCAAGATTACAAGCATTTATTTCGAAAAACTCTTCATCAGGGTTCATTATGGCTACTTAAACTGGATTTCTATGCAAGATTAATGTCGCTGCGGTGACCTTTGCAAAAATATACAGCCGTCCTGCTGATAAATTAAGAAATCACATAATTATGGAGATAGGTTTGAATACACATGGAAATTACAAGTATGTAGTGTAGAAGTAGTGCATGATGATTTTAAGAATGACAATGAATAAAGACAAAACGGGATTTTAATGATTGCAAAAGTGAGTTGAAATGAGTCATCATAGCAACTTAGTATAATTTGATTCTTTAGTTACACAAAAAGGTGAATTATAGACTAACCTGAAGCTTAACCACAGCAGAGTAAGTGCTAAAAGGATTGTGTATTTGATGTTTTACAGATAAAAATATGCATTTGTCATCACTGCTGTGCCACACATTTGCACATGCATTTCCATGATGATGTCTGCTCAGTCTGATGGAGGATGAAGATAAGGACAAGGACATTTACAGGATCAAACCACATCCTGCTCCAGAAGCTCTCTGTTCTTTGTCAAATGTCAAGCAGCTCTATCATTTCTTAATGTTCTCTTCAGTTCTGCTGTTAACTAAATCCAGGCTTAAAATAACTATATTTTCAGATGAAATAAGGAAATTCACTGGCACTAGCTTGCTTCTCCTGTATCAGAGCAAATAACAAAATATCCGTTTTGACGCTTATATTGCATTATTATGACACTACATTGTGACATTGAGTAAGCTGTGGACAGTTAAGTTATGGGCCTACATCTTAGTGTAGACCTGGGCAAACTGCGGCCTGGGGGCCAAATGCTGCCCCGACCTGTTTCAATCAGGCCCCTGGCATGTTTTTAAGAAACAGAAATGCATGATGAAGTTTAAGAGACAAAACATGGGCTACAAAACAAACTTGTAACATTTCGAGATTAAATTCACAAAGTTATGAGAATAAAGTCAAATCTATAAAAAGCTATCTTTCAATACTACACTTTTTTTACGAGACTAAAATTATAATTTGGATTTTGGAACATTGATCCAAATGTTCCATGATCCATGGAACATGGAACAAGTATTATCAGTACTTGGACTCATCCAAGTCCAAGTACTGATAGTATGTAGTGCAACATTACGACTTTAATCCGCTAAAACTTCAAGTTTAATCTATAAAATAGCTTCTTTTTATGGCTTCAACTTTATTCTCATATTAATGAGTTTTTTGGGTTTTTTTTTCTAATAAAATCATAATTCTTTTAAGCTTCGACACTTTATTTTCATAATTTTTTTATCTTACACTCGAAATGTGACGAGTTTGTTATGACAAAACAAACCTTTCATTTGTAGTACTGGTCCTCTACAGTCTGTCGAAGAAATTCGTTTTTTTTTTTTTTTTTTTTTTTTTTTACCAATGTTGGCAGTCTGGCCCTCCACCACTATTCGGGGTTTGCATATGGCCCTTGAGTAAAAATAATTGCCCACCTCTGTCTTTGTGTAAATATTAATTCTGATCTCCATGTATCCAACCAAATTACTGTAAAGAATCAACACTAAACATTTAATTTAGTTGGGGCTAAATGGCAACTTCCCAACAATAAATTTTTCAATATATATATTTGCTTATGCAACAATAAAATAAATAATAAATACATAAATAAATATTTAAATCATGTAGTAATAAAGGCTATGGAATTATCGAAATCTATCTATTCGTTATTCTACCCATATCGTGTTAACAGTAAGGTCCACTAAACCTTTATGATGAATGAATGAACTCTAGCCTCCCTCGACAGATGGCACAAGCTACACAGGCACCACACAGAGGCACGACACTGTCGCAGCTACTCCCGGTCGTTTTGCTCGCTTTGTGGAGTCTAACTTGCAATAATAAAAGCAGCTGAGTGTTTATGTGTGCAGAGAGTTTAGTTAATAAGCAACAGAAGTGTAGGAATACGTGCGGTGGTGGGCTGTAGTGTGTTGTGTTTGTCTGTGTGAGTCGTGCCTGGTGCGTCGTGAGCGCGCATGTCAGCTGTGCTCTGCAGAGATCCTGCCTCCTCCTCGGCTCACACAGATCCTGCCTCCTCCTCGGCTCAGGAGCACGATTAATCGCAGGGATGGTGTTGACAGCGAGAGGCGGTGGTGGACGCTCGTTTGTACATGTTTGAGTGGATGACACGACCGGCTGAAATTACACCGACACGGGACGAGCAGCGGTCCTCCGGAGAGAGCCGCCAGGCCGAGGACACCGTGAATATTACTGATGGAATTCCCACTCGTCGCTAGATGGAGAAACCTACAGGGTGGACTCGTTATAAATAATTAAAAACCATTTGCTGCTAACATATCAACAAAATGCATCTACACCAGGTGCTGACTGGGGCTGTGAACCCGGGAGACTGCTGCTACTCCGTGGGAAGCGTGAATGACATCCCGTTCACGGTAAGCTAGTATTTTCTGTTTCATATTTGACACGGATAACACCCACAGCGGCTAAGGACTGAGCAGCTAGCTGGATCCTGGATAGCGGACGCTAGCCTGGCTAACCGCGCTAAAGCTAACGCTGGTTGTCCGGGTGATAGTTTAGCCGAGCTGTCGCACAGAGGGTCTGCTCTGCTGTTAGCTCTGAGCTCTGCTCTGCTGGAGCTGTGTCCTGACTGTGCTGTCCCTGCATGTGCTTACTCTGTTATTGCAAAGCTAACTATTAGCTTTAAATATTTTTTTTTCTTTCTAGCCTTTTAAATAAGATCCATTACACTAGTACTAAGTTATTTTCCTCACAAGACAGTAATCGTGAGTCTCTCAAATGACCTTTAGCTTCATTGTAACGCAAGAATGACTGTAAGGGAATCCTATGCGCAGCCATAACATTACGGGGACAATCGCCAAGAGGCATGCTCCCAGTCCTGCACAGGACAAGAGGCACGCTTCGACTCTTGCACGGGACACAATCACAGTGCAAGTGTGGTGTCTCTTCTAGTGACAGAACTAGCTAAGCTCGCTACCATTTGGCGTTAAATCCTCCTCACGGATCATTAGCTCGCAGTGCTCTCAGCATCAGCAGCGGAGGCATGACGTAGAGATCCATATATGGAGACGTGAGCAGGAAGCATGGGTGCAGGGGGGTGCTTCTGTAGACGTGAGCTGGAGGCATGGGTGCAGGGGGTGCTTCTGGAGACGTGAGCTGGAGGCATAGTGCAGGGGGGTGCTTCTGGAGACGTGAGCTGGAGGCATAGTGCAGTGGGGTGCTTCTGGAGACGTGAGCTGGAGGCATAGTGCAGGGGGGTGCTTCTGGAGACGTGAGCTGGAGGCATGGGTGCAGGGGTGCTTCTGGAGGCGTGAGCTGGAGGCATAGTGCAGGGGGGTGCTTCTGGAGACGTGAGCTGGAGGCATGAGTGCAGGGGGGTGCTTCTGGAGACGTGAGCTGGAGGCATGGGTGCAGGGGGTGCTTCTGGAGACGTGAGCTAGAGGCATGGGTGCAGGAGGGTGCTTCTGGAGACGTGAGCTAGAGGCATGGGTGCAGGGGGGTGCTTCTGGAGACGTGAGCTGAAGGCAGGGGTGCAGGGGGTGCTTCTGGAGACGTGAGCTGGAGGCAGGGGTGCAGGGGGGTGCTTCTGGAGACGTGAGCTAGAGGCATGGGTGCAGGGGGGTGCTTCTGGAGACGTGAGCTGGAGGCAGGGGTGCAGGGGGGTGCTTCTGGAGACGTGAGCTAGAGGCATGGGTGCAGGAGGGTGCTTCTGGAGACGTGAGCTAGAGGCATGGGTGCAGGGGGGTGCTTCTGGAGACGTGAGCTGGAGTCTTGAATGTAGGGGATGCTTTTGGAGACGTAAGCTGGGGGCATGGGTGCAGGAGGTGCTTCTGAAGAGGGGGTGCTTCTGGAGATCTAAACTGAAGGCTTGGGTGCAGCGGGTGCTTCTGGAAACGTGGACTGAAAGCATGGTGCAATGGTTGCTTCTGGCGACGTGAGCCGGAGGCAGGGGTGCTTCCGGAGAGGGAATGCTTTTGGAGACATGAGCTTGAGACATAGTGCAGGAAGGGCTTCTGGAGACGTGAGCTGGAGGCTTGAGTGCATGGGGTGCTTCTGAAGAGCTAAACTGAAGGCTTGAGTGTAGGGGGTGCTTCTGGAGACGTGAGTTGAAGGCTTGGGTGCAGCGGGTGCTTCTAGAAACGTGGACTGAAAGCATGGGTGCAATGTGTGCTTCTGGTGACGGGAGCTTGAGACATAGTGCAGGAAGGGCTTCTGGAGACGTGAGCTGGAGGCTTGAGTGCATGGGGTGCTTCTGAAGAGCTAAACTGAAGGCTTGAGTGTAGGGGGTGCTTCTGGAGACGTGAGCTGAAGGCATGTGTGCAGGAGGTGTCACTCTAGGGAGAATTAAAAAATAAGATGCAGTTGTTTTTGGGATGTGATCTGGATCATCCGTGTGGTAGAGGCATGACTTGGTGAATGCTTGAATATTAATATCTTTTGTAGCTGTCAAATTAAATTACTAATTGCTTTATTGTGTTAGACACTGTGACCCCTGTGATCTGGGCATATTCACTAACTGTGTCAGTGTCAGACATCTGGCATCACCTCACCTTGTTCTGTACAGCTCATGCTGACAGAGACAAGCCTGGTTTACATTGACAGTTGACCTACTACAAGTATCAGGTCAGCTACATACAGAGGCTAAATGTAGGCTAAGGAATACAATGGTTGTTTGCTGAAAGACAGTATTGAAGTCTGTGCCAGATTAAGCTCTGGCTTTAATAGTAACATGTCCTTCCAAGAATTATATGTGAAGAATAACTGTACACTTGCCCTTCATTTATTTATAACATTTTTCATCAAGTAATAACAGTCAGTATTACTGTACGACTCTTCCAGTCCAATTTCACTTATGCTAGATTTGGTGAAAATACAAAAAAAAGTCTTGTGACACTGCTTGTGTCTTGTTGTATTTCTGACAATGCTATAGATTTACAAGCTGTTTATTATATGGTGTTTTTTTTAGCATGTTTGTTTACTTTGTCATAGATGAGTGTGTCAAAAAAATCTGCCAAACACGTGAATATTTTCTAACAAGAGTGTGGTGTTATTCGACAAAACACGTATTTCGTTTAACAAGGTTCACAATGTCTGGAGGCTAAATAACTCCCACTGAAAATGCAAACTCTCACATTGAAAATACATTGGAGCTAATGTAAGTAACAATATCTGCCTTCACAATGCAGGCGTTCTGTCCCAAATCTTTACTATTTAACTTGCAGTAGTTGCATCTGAAATCACGGTGAGACATTTCATCTTCTGTGATTTCTCCATGTCGTCTCTAGGTGCCAGTCCCACCTCTTTCTCACTCGGGGTCTTTGCTAAATGTAGTACAGAAGCGCTGCTATAATCATGCTGTGAACACTGAAGAGCTGAATGAGCCGGCGCCAAATATGAGCTGTTTATGCTGCCTACTAGAAAGGTGTCAGTGCGAATGGATTATATAAGCTACACAAGACAAGCCTGAATGTTTTATCGTGATCTGTGTTTGGTGTAGAGTAGGTGTGAGCAAGTCTTATTATCAATATTTGTTAGTTAACTCTGCACTAAGGCTATTAAGTCTTCGCTTTGTTGTATGAGGTCTCAGGGATTGCTAAATTCTTCCTTGTGTTGCTTCATTGTTATCTTCATCTCGGCAGCATTTCACGCATTCTTCAAAGTGTTTATCTTGGTTTGTCTGTCTTCAAATCTATAGCAGCAGCAGCAGCTCCGGTTCAGGTCATCCCTGCAGGCCATGCGGGTTCAAACAGTAGTTCAAAACTTATAAAACATTGTTGAACTATTGTTGACATCTTACTGTATTTATCTATCCTCCTACTGCGCATACATACATTAGCTTAATCTTATGGCCTTTCCGTAACCTCTCTTTCTTGTTTACATTGATATTGATTACGTGCAGTGTTGCAGTATTGTTATCATGGAATTCCAAGCAGTTTATATCTATAAAGCTCGGGATTGAAATCTGTCGTTTTTGCAGCAAACTGTGTCACAGTTCCATTCGGATACATTGACCGAAGCAATGTAAACAATCAGAGAAACTGCTGAGTCACGACTGGTAAAATATCAAGTTAAAGTTAATGAACGCTTAAGAGCTGTATTTTTGTAGTTAGATCATCTTTCAGACACAGATCCAGTATTTTTCTGCAGAATTGTGTGCATTGCGTAAACTCTGGTGCAGTTATAGTATATTTTAATTTAAAATCAGAGGATAGACCCACTTTAAGTTGACTAATGGATCGACAAGACTTCATTTTAGTCAATCACTAATTATTTCTGTGCTTCCATTTATTTTATTTTACATTACATTACATAAAAATAATATTACACGACACAGATTAGGGTTAATAACAAATGCAAAAAGTGGATCAGGATGTGTATTTGTGTATTTCAAGACTAGCATAGAATAGAGGGATAGTGTTTGACTAGGGCTGGGTGATATATCGATTATATATCGTGTATCGATATATTTACTGAACAAGATAATAATTTTGCCATTTCGTAAATATCAAGATATTCTAATTCTGGGTGAAAAGAGCTCATAAAATTGATTAAAAAAAAAGCAGTTACAGTTCCAGTGAAAATGATAAAACAAATTAAATTTCTGTTTGTTGAATAGTAAAATTATAACTGTGTTTCATGCAAAGAATTGAGTTATATTTAGATTTAATCAGCAAAAGGCATTGCCAAAACCAATTTATTCAAAGTAAACTTGCATCTACTTTCTAATCAGCAAACTGTAGGCTCAGAAAAAACATATTTCACCTAAAAATGTCATTTCAAAGATACCGGGATACTGCATATATCGTATATCGAGATACAAAAAAATATATCGAGATATACATTTTTGTCCATATCGCCCAGCCGTATGACAATGTTTTTTTCATGACCAAAGCTGCTTATGGATCAGAGGAATCAATGGTCGATGAGTTCTGTCTATTATAATCAGCACATTTTGGACATTACATTACAAGCAGTGTTTTGGATTTTGTGCTGTTTTTATAAAGTAAATAAGCACAACTATTTAAACTTTTTGCTGCCGTCCACTTTGTTCTGATTTTGGATTCTTGTGAGCAATTTTCATGTTGCTGTTGTCAGTGCAATATCTGTGAAATTATAACGATAAAGCATCACAGTAACTGCAAACAAAGCCAAGCCTACACAGTGACAAACACAGAGATACAAATGTGAGAAACAGGAGGACAACAATGATTACTCAACCCTTGTAATGCTATAAAGTTAAGTGCAATCCGTGTCCTTTTTTCCCCAGTTCTATTTGACTCTACAAGTAAACCTCAATCCACACTACATCAGTATTAATGCAGTTTTAGGGATCAAAAGCTCAAAAGCCAATAACATCGTGTGGACTTTCTGGTGTTAGGGAACAAAATGCTCATTGCTTAATACAAGGGTTCTAAAACCTTTTCAGACCAGGGACCCCTTATCGGCTCAACAATATTCACAGGATCCCTATAACTTTTCGCTCTGATATCACATTAAAATTAGAAAATTATCAAATTTGAAAAAATAATTAATTTCCTATGGTCATTTTTACTTGTTTCTATTCAAAGCTAATTATCTTTTCAGTCCACATTTTTTTGTTTAGGATAGAGAAATCATAAGATATTGTTATATTTTAAAAATTACCAATGTTTCAAATATATTTGGAGGACCCCATACACATGGTCCAGGAACCCCCAGGGGTCCCCAAGCCAGTGGTTCTCACTTTGAGAACCACTGGCTTAATAGATGTGACACTGAGAAGTGGCTTTCACAATGTACACACAACTGACACAGTTTCCTGGATGTTTATGCAATCATTTATCTATTACAAGATATTGGAATTGTCACCATTTGTGGTTACACATTTGTGTAATTTATGTAGATTTTTCCCCATGTTTATATTGTGGTTGCTAACAGGTTTTGAATAACTATATGCCATACTTGCTGGACAAACCTCACAAAAAAAAGCCATATTGGATGAAAACTTTAAAGTACCTATTGAAATCATATTCTAGGGCTGCTCGATTATTTCTTTAGAGAGTGTTTGTGCCAGTTCAATGTAGAGAGTGAAGAGACAAAATGAAATATGTGACAGATCTCACGGAAAGAAAACTTTTTTCTACAATTGTAAAAAAAAAACACCTATTCATTTTCCATATCAAGGAAATAAAGAGCACTTCTGAACAGACTTGCAAGTTGTGGTTAATAATGACAATTACTTGATTTCACATTTTTTGTAAACATCTACAGCAATAATTAAATGCACAGCCCTGTTTCCCTATCATATGTACTTTAAGTAGTACTTTAACCATTTTCATTACCCAAGATTTCCTAAGAACATTCAAATTACAATTCCATTTTAAAAGATTCATCTCACAGCACGATGAGGTGACGCAAAGCTCTTCTCATCTTCTCCCTTCATTGTTTCTGCTGGGTGTTGTTGCTGTATACATTCTCCATTAAACAGGTGTCTCCTACAAAGGATCAACGCTGTTAACTGGCTTTGTGCCTAAAGGTCAGAGGAAAGGTCACAACGGAGAAGAAAGACACAACTGCTGCGGCTTCATAAGACACAGCTCAGTGTAAAAGTCAGTCAGACCAAAGCTCAAGGCTGCTTCTTTAGTGACGTTGGATTTCATATTTGGAAAGTCGCTTGTGAATTTACATCCTAAAACAGGTCGTTTTTCAGCTTTGATTTAAGAAAATAAACTAAATATACTGAAATATAAACCCTGTTTCCATAGGCTCGGGTCGACCCGTTCTGTCCCATTTGCTGGGTCCATAGCGAGCTCGATGATTGGACAAGAGAAAACACAGGCTCAGGCGAAAACCAGACGGAAAAGAGCAGACAGAAACCGCCGTATTTCCAGTGATGAAACTTTATTTGTTGCTCCGGCAGACTTAGCAAAGCAAAGCTAGCGCATTAGCATCAACTGTTTCCTGTTTGTCGAGGGAAAATGTAATGTTCCAACATAATCCAGCCTCAAAGCATTAAACAAAACGCACTAAAAAGCATCATAAAGTCGCAGAGACTTTGCAAAAAAAGTTACATAAATTATAAACAATGACGGTAAACCGTAACCTTCATGTCACAGCGCTACGGACTTCAAATTATTACGCGTCTTTTATTTAAGAAAGCATGTGTAATGTGTAAGTGACGTCAGCTGCTCATGTAGCAGACCCTCGGGAGCCTGGACCTGCAGTGGAAACACTCACCCTCATTAACATAAGCGGCCCAAACCGCTCCAAAGTGAACCGGTCTGGGGGACCCAGGCCAATGGAAACGTGGCTATAGTCTTTTAGCAAGTTGTCATGTTTTAAAGTCTTTACTTTGTGTTGATTTCAATGCTATAATCATAAAATATCATTTATTGCACCACTGGTTTATTGTCAGTTTTTTTTTAGACTATGAGGGCAGAAATTAGACTTTGGGAAACAGTGCATTAGCCCTGTTTTGACACATTATGTTTAAATAATTGATTATTTGAACAGTTTTTCAAAGGCTTGGTTGCTTGTTACACTCTGAAAATCTGGCAACACTGAGTCCACCACCGCCATCAGAAAGCGTGTCCTGGAGGAGAGCAGGAAACATCATGTCCAGTTACAGTCAAGTCCGGCCTCGTAGCTATAGGTCACTTACAGTCATATCGAACAAACGAGAGCTACTCTGTGTGGGTTAAAGACACAGCACTGAAGCTCCATCACACCTTTGTTAATGCATTTGGATTGAATTGAATAAAAGATAGCAAGTTTGCCCTTTTATTTTGCTCATTTTTTTATATAGCTTCAACATTTAACACCAACTGACACACCGACTGATTTATTGAACACTAGTGAAAGGGTTTAGATTTCCGACTGCCACAAGACTGTAATTGAATCCAAATTGAATTTTAACAGGACTATTTCAGGTCCAATTTGAAGTTAAGCCACATTTTAACAAGAATCAATTAGGAATGCAGTCCTTTAGTCCGTAGTGTCATGGTCGACCAAAATTTTATCAGTCAACTTTATTTGTTTGTTTGTTTGCTTGTAATTATTCAGTTTTACAAAGGCTAATCAGTCAACGTCACTTTCATGTCACCTGCAGAAAGATGTCCGCCGAGTTGGGTGTAGAAATTCTTTAATAAAAACAGCAAAACAACAAAACATGAACAGGTGTGATGATCGTCCGGTTACTGAAACTTGAGACAATTACTGTATTGATTTAGCAATATAACTTTTGTTTTCGCACAGGGATAAACTCTAACAGTTAGCTGACGACAGCGCTGGCGAGTGTTGCTGCTACTGTTGTGACACAGCAGTGTCGGGTTCTACACACGCGCATTCCCCAATGTTGGTAAACAAATATTTCTACAGGACAGAAACATAAATCAGATGGTTATCAAGTTGAGAATGCGAGAACTTAATTAGCTTTTACAATGTTTTACACAAGTGGTCCCCAACCTTTCTTCTTGTAAGGACCGGTACAGTCACAAATTTCTTTTCCAGGGACCGGTCGAGGTTGGGTAGTGCCGAAAACAAACTTGTTAAATGCTCTTATTGCATGAATTTCTGTTTCTTGGATTAAGTGGGACAATATTATCATACTAAAGCACAAAGAAAGAGTGATAGATTATAAAATTGCAATAAAATAAATATTAAAGAATCTCTGGGGCCAGTAGCAGATGGTCCGCGGACCGGTTTTGGGCCCCGGACCGGTGGTTGGGGACCCTGTTTTACACTGTTTTTAGAGCGTACGAATTGAGAAAAATGACGAATTGCGATATTTCTGATTATACTGCAGTTGCAATTCAATTCATGATTTATGTCCTATTATCAGAATTCCAATTGCAGTTTTAATTGAATTTAGAAGAATTCATAAAATGAAATATGTCAATGAGACAGATATTGTGTTTCTTGCAAAGACAATGATACCTCATATATTCATCCACTTAAGTTTGTATTTCATTTCTTTTTTGATTCATTGGACAGCCCTACTGTTTCCTAGTAATTTTATATGTAAATACATTAATTGTTTGCAGTTTTTTGAGTGCCGTTTAGGTCCTAAGATAGTTTTGCAAGCTTATGTCACGCCCACTTTTAATGGATTCATCTGTTGACAGAGCTGGTCTTTCTTTAGTCGACCAAGAATTTCCTTGACACCATTTCTGTCACAGTCAGTTTTACATGAAACGACCATAACCATGCTAAATAATTGTATGTATAAAATGCTCTTTTTCCACACATTCCTTTGATTAGTGAGCCTCCGTCATGCTCTGAGTGGGGACAAGTCGATTTAAACTACTGTATATAAAGGGGACATATAACAGTGTTCACACATCCTTACTCAAAGTTGGATTTGGAGTAGGGCCAAGCGATTTGGGAAAAATATAATCACTTTTTTTTTTCATAATGATTGATCTCAATATTCGATTTGATTTTGTTAACCTTTTCAAAAACAAACAAAAATGCCATGAACATAAACAAAACAAAAACTTTTAATAGTCTTACTGTCCCAACAACAAATAATGGACAATTCGGTTCGATTCGATCTTTTGATTTTTTTGATTAATGACCCGGCCTTACTAAAAAATTAGTTGATGAAAGATATTCAGTCTCATCTCTGTAACTCTTCTAAACTGCACTCACACAATAAAATTGTACAGCAGTTCATAAAGTACAAGCAAATAGGATAAGCAGATTAAACTCATTATTCTTCAGCTCACACATAATGTCCTCTCCATTCTCCTGTTGCCTCATTAAAATCTTCATCTTCTAAATAAATGAAAGTTGGTTTAAATGTTCTGCAATTGCCCAGTAATCAACGGAGCGTCTTAAGAGTTACTGCCCTGCTGTTCATGCACACAATGGTGCTAATAAGCTTCTTGTGTAGCTACAGCTCTGCCCAGTCTGCACTGACCAGGGCTAATCACACATTCTCACACACCGAGGTGCTGATGACCTGAAAGCATGGCGACTTTTTCGACCAAACCTAGGCTGCAGTGCAAGATTCTGAAAATATATTTATTGGTATTTATACAAGATAAAATTCTACAAACTAATAGAAGAGTCACAGAGTTGTGCTAGCTTCTGTTGGTAATGTAAAAACCTATGTTAAATAATGTCAAAAAGAGCTGTGTAAAGTATTTAATGTTGGTCGTTTGAAAGCTGACAGTGTGAGACAGATGGCCTGTTGTCATTGGTCCAAAAGTCTGTGTGGAGGACTCACATGTGCTGTGCCCTTGAGAAATTCAGCTTCTATGCTTTTCAAATCTCATTAGCAGAGAAATAATTACACTGTGTTGGTTCATTTTTGGTGATTAAGCTTCTCCTTCCTTGTGTCTTGTTTTGCTGTGACTAATATCTCTAATTTCAAACTTTTTTGTCCTCAGTAACCTCTAATTTTTGTCTCACACTTTGAGTATACCTCATCTCAAGAATTTAACTGTATATAAGTATTACCATTACCTATAAAGTTTATACCCCAATCCCCCCAAGTTTCTCAACTCTAACCAGAAATAAAATTATCTCAAGTATCCCCTGAATGTGCTTGTGTAAAACGGTTCCTGTACCTCTGGTTGGGTAACAATGCTTAATGACAGCTGTTTGTAATGGATTGTAAGTTAGAGCATATACATTTTACCAATACATTCCTTTCACTTTGGCTGCATCATAGCAGAGATGAAACCGTTTTATTGGTTCATTGACTGCTGAGCAAAGGAAAACAGAGAAACTGGGTTCGATACTTCAAAAAATCAGTTCCCTTTATCCTGTTGCTTCGACTCTCCATTTACTCTGTTGGACTAGACCTCAGTGCACTGGCAGTTTATGATTTTAAGTCTTTGATTGTGATTTTCCGAGGACCAAAAAGGCAAAGTTGGTAGGGGTGGGCTATTAATCGATAAATCGACATGATCAAGATCAAAATTAAATCGAAATGAATCGTCAATTATTTGTTGGTGGGTTTTGAATCGAAAGATCGAAAAAAAAAATTATTAGTAAAAATGTGTAGTTTGGAGCAAAGGTCAAACTTTGAGGCAAAATATTTATAAATAGTTTCAAAAAAATCTAATACATATTTAAAGTTTTGGTTTCGCTTAAGTTCATGAACGGCATTTTTCGCTTGTTTTTGAAAAGGTTAAACAAGATCGAATCAAACATCAAGATCGAGCAATATGAAAAAAATATATATGTATTTTTTCCCAGATCGCCCTGTCCTAAAGTTAGTTACAGTTTTCACCAAATCCAGCTCAGCTTTTGCATCCTTTTTGGGGATTCATTGGACTCATCGGAAGTCAGATTCTTTTTGTTCTGCATAGATTATATTAAGAGTTTAAAGGCATTTCGTAAGCTAAGCATGTGTGTGCTAATTGATATTCATAATGTACATTACCAAAGTTGCCATCACTTGAAATACAGCGGTTTATCAAGATAATGTCACAGTGGTTTTGTGCAGTGTTGTTTTCACCTGAGTCTGCATTCTCTGCTCTCCATTCATCTTACCTCTGTGTGTAACTCATCCTGAGTGAGCAGAGAGCTGAAGAGGGCTAGACTGCTCTTGTTCATTTGGTCTTCTTCGTTGACCATTGGTCTAATAAAAGACAGAATATAGAGGGCTGGACATTTGGAAATTGGGCTTAGTTCATAAACTACCAAAATTACCAAAAAGCCATTTTGATTTTCTTTTAATAAGACTAAATAATCAGGAAAGACAGGAAAATATTGATAATTGTGATTTTTTTTTCCCCCAGACTGTCCTACTTGGAAGTCAGTACTTACAAGAGTTTGCATTTTCTTGTCAAAACAGGCCAGTAAGATTCAAATAGAAACTTTTGTACCATCTCAATTCACTCAAAAGTGAATTAGTGGAAACAAAGATAAAGTTTTAGCTTAAAGTGGTTTAAAATATTGCCTGGATAATAATATATTTTATGATCTGAGCAGCATCTGCCAGAAGGTCACTCACAAAGCCGTTTATCCATATTTAAATGAGTCCTTGATCGTCCAGAGCTGAGAATGTATTTGTGAATCTTCAAACAAGAGCCAAGGAACTGTTCAGTGAGCTGATAAAAATAACCCCAGCTTCAGTCTGAGATGCCACATGAATATTTCAGTAAGACGCTGCTCTATGTACTCACTGATGACAGCACAGCACAAGTTACAAACCGATTTGTGGTGGCTATTGAGTCCACTTGATTCTGATTTGTTCAACTTTAACTGCTGGAGCTTTAAAAGAAAACGCATAACATGGTTTCATAGTTTTTCTGAAGAGCTTTCCACTGGTTACACTTTAAATATTTTTAAATTCGTATGTGTTCCCAGTTAGGTATTTGGATGCTCTGAATACTCAATAGTTACATATTGACTAACTATTTTATGTCATTCCCTAAAACTATCAGTTGAATGTGTATAATATGTATATGTCTCTTTTTAGGACATTGACCAGTCCTATTCAACTTTAGGCCAGAAGTCATGGAAGTAGACACATTTACAGGATTATTTCTGGATGTACCTTAGACCTGACTATTGCAGTTTTTATGTGCATTTTCCTTTAGATCTGACCTGATTTTGGGCTGATGCTGGTTCAGTGCAGGTTTGGAATTTTTGTAGAGCAATACAAGTCTAAGAGTGGCTAGTAGTAACAATACTGAAACAAATTTTATTCAGAGTATTTTGTACAACAACAAATTTTGCCATTCGCAAATGGCTATGCAAATGTTTAGGTTTGTCAACATTTATGGTTAGAAAAGGTATTTTGACTTTATTTAAGGATTTGTGTAGCGAGATCTGCTTCCAACCTGTAGCGAGAGGTGGGCGTGATGGGACAGGTCTGCTGCCAAACGCCTCTCATTGGTTGGGCAGGGTGGGTTTGACCATCCGTGCTATAAAGGTTAGAAAATAGGCTATACAGGTTTATACATTTTGTAATAATTAGCCATGTTTAATGTTATGCAATGCATTTAAGTAGTCAAGGAAGAACACTTTTGGGCATTTGTGAGACTAAAGTTCTCAAATTAAAAGAATGAGCAGAGTGGGAGGTCATGCAGACGGGATGGGACACTCTGCCTATAATTGTAGGGGAAAGCCTGGATTTTGTAGTAGAACTCAATTCTGCTTCCTGTGAGTCCTGTAATAGTTTGCTTTCACATTCTAGAACAGACCTGGGCAAACTGCAGCCCAGGGGCCAGATGCAGCCCTCAACCTGTTGTGATCAGGCCCACAGGGAAAAATATCTAATTGTGATTTGTCTGACCAGTATATGATTCGATTTGCAACAAATTTTTTTATTACAGGAATTAGTTGAGTTTACATTTTAATCTTGTTTAGCAGAATAGACAAAATGAAAAGAATGTTAATGAGATGACAAGTTAGTAAGCTATAAAACGTGTTCGAGATCTCATTCAAAATAAAGTGCAGCTAACAAAAAGTGACCTACTGACCCAAAGTCCAGACTGTTCCTGTTTCATTTATTTATTTTTTTGTCTTCTTTACCAGATTTGTCGAGAGCGGTGTCACCAATAATCTACCAAACACATTTCTAATATCACACTGCTCTCCATCGACAGTGACCCAGTTAGGCACCAGCTCTACTAAAAATAATACACGTGAGTTCTCTTCGTCGCATTTTAGAATACCTTTTTTAATATCTCTCGCTTATTGGCGATGAGGTGAACCAGATTTGAGGAAATGAGGAGTCACAGCTGCGGCGCTGACTCGTACCTTTGCGTGTGAATCTGGCACCGACGCAGGGACCTGAGCGAGTTAGATATGCAAAGCTTCAGATGTGTGATGAGGAGCTAAAAATAGAAAACCTGAAAACGGTGTCGCTCAGAGAGAGAGAGAGAGAGAGAGGAGAGGGGGATGGAAAGGGAAAGAGAAACATTGACCACACAGGAGGTTATAGTTCGTGTGGTGTGACGAGTCGGATTTATGGTTTTGTTGATGTGAGTTTCCGTTTCCTGCATGTTCAAAGTGAAAGAGTTTTCTTTAGGACTGTAGCTGACCAAAAACATGTCTCATCAACCGATTAATCGACTAAAAGGGGGCGTGGCAAAAGCCAAAACTAAAAAGTACTGTATGCATCAAGCAATAGATAATCGTCTCAGTAAAAAGCCATAATACCCAATGGTTTGCACTCAAATTTTCAGGTAACTCAATCCATTTTTCAGTTGTTCTATTTAAATACAAATGTTGGTCAACTAAAACCCCAATAACAGATTAATCAACTAAACAACTAATACCTACAGTTATAGTTTTGTCTTTGTCTTTGCACAAGTTAAAACAGCTTAATTTGAATTAGCAGAAGATTTCATTAAAGTCGCTTCAACAGATTATAATGTTTCTCTAACTAGTACTTTGTTTGGTCGAACGGGCCCAGTGGTAAATACTTATTATAGTTTTACAGAAGTAATGCTATGTAATCAAAAAGCGACATTACGTAAAAAATGCAAAGATACATGATACATTTACTTGGCAGTTTAACACATAAGAAGTATCAGTGTTAGAACTATTGTGTCGTTTATGTGGATTTTTGTTGGTCCAAGTCACTGAAAGTCTCAGGTAAGTCTCAAGTTTTTAAGTCCCAAGTCAAAGAGAGACAAGTCCAAGTCAAGTCCCAAAGTCAAAGAGAGACAAGACCAAGTCAAGTCCAAAGTCAAAGAGAGACAAGACCAAGTCAAGTCCCAAAGTCAAAGAGAGACAAGACCAAGTCAAGTCCCAAAGTCAAAGAGAGACAAGTCCAAGTCAAGTCCCAAGTCAAAGAGAGACAAGCCAAGTCAAGTCCCAAGTCAAAGAGAGACAAGTCCAAGTCAAGTCCAAGTCAAAGAGAGACAAGTCAAGTCCAACCAAGCAAAGACAGGGAAAAGTCCAGGCCAAATCTTGCTTCTTTTAGTTTCAAGTCTTTAGTAAGTTTAAAGTTGTCATCTGGACAGTGTATTTAAGATCAAGACGTTTCAACTCTCATCCGAAAGTTTTTTCAATCTGATGGAAATGACCTGAGACTGGCTGTATTAATACTTTCAAATCTTTATAAAGTACCAAAAAACATTGTGTATTTCTACAGTTTAATTGAATTTATAAACTCTTCCCTTTAAATACATTTGTGGTCACAGAATGCAGTGAGGAGGACATGTTCCAGTTTGTTCACGTGAAATTACTCTATATTGTGACGAGAAGCATCAAGTCTTCTCAAGACTTTCAAATCCAAGTCGAGTCCCAAAGTCTTAGTCCATTTTATCCAGTCAAATCTTAAGTCATCAAAACAGCAACTCAAGTCTGACTCAAATCCAAATTATGACTTGTAATTGTTCTCACCTCTGGTTGTTTACAATAAGATTATTAGGTAATCAGACTGGAAATACTTCTACATAATGTCATTGTTGTTGGCTACATTGGATACAAACCAGCAAAATGTGTAAAATCCTAAATCATGTTCACTACATTTTAGTGAAAAGTGTAGTTGAACTGTTCATACTCACTTGATTCTTGTTCTGAAAATACACACATAAACAAAACTGACGAACGTCCTGTTGAGAAAACCACGTGGTGACTTTCAGTTTGAGTGAAGTTGGGTTTTACACAACAATGTAAGTCAACGTTATTAATAACCAGGAATTTCCCAATTAAAGTTTCACTTATGTTTCAGTAAATGTGCTGTTTTTCAAGCTAATGATACTTACAATTATAATCTATACATTAGATTTAGAGCTTAGAATCAGGCAGGAGATGAACGATTACCAGGAAATACTGTGCAGTTAATGAGAAAAGTATTTCCTCCTGAAGCCAAAACAAAACTATGAAAGAAAATGAAACTAAACTCAAACTAACTGAAATAACAAAGTTTCTTGTTTGTACAAAGAAAAGATTAACACAGCTGTTGCAAATGACCACACAAATATAATATTATTTATTTAAAATGTGTGTATTACAGGTTAGACTATATTATCATAATAAAAAAGATAATATTTAGGTTTCACTAAGCATTTAACTTGCTGTGTTTATGAGGTTTATATTTATCTTTGTCCAGAAAATGTAAAATAAATACACTGAAGTATAATGTCTTGTAAAACATTAAATTTGCTAAATATTTATTTAAAGGTGCACTGCGTAAGTTAAAATGCTCAATATTACGATATATAAAATTACCGTCCATTGGCACATGTCTGGATATGCGCCATTCTGTTTTGTAAACTTACCGAGGTTGCCTGTATAAGCGCAGACAGGCTCATAAACGTGAGTGGCGCTGGTCGCATTTTCCCGCGCTAATCCTCCTTCACTGGTTTATTGGCATTATTTCTATTTGTTTCGCTAACGCTCTCGGATTTATACAGCAGACGAATGTTGTAACTGTTTAATAAAAAAATTAAATAAATAATCAGTGGTAAATACTGCCATCTAGCTTCCGAACCCCCACAACACAGAAAAATTAGCCTAGGTCCGATTAAAACAACCGTCATGAGCCGACTGACAGAGCCGAGGAGCACTTGGACTTGTTTTTGAGAAAGAAGAACTGTGCTGGAGATCAATCTCATCTGGTGATTATTTTCATTAGAAGGTAAGACTCAGGCCTGTCCAAGTACATCCACATTTAGTCAAAGCTTAGCTTAGCGCTTAGCTGTTTGTCTCGGTAAGGTTTATGTTTTATTAAAGTAATAATTTGTCATTGAGCATTTAGTTTATGAGAAATGAGTCCTGTAAAAAGCTTGTTTACAGTTTTCTCTCACACTAAAACAAAGCTTTTCCTGAAACTCTCAATAATCTTTCCTTGTGTAACTTTTGGAGGAGAGAAAACTGATTAGTCAGTCAAAAAGAACAAATAAAATAGTCAGCATCTACTTTTTCATACAAATAACTTTGTCTTCTTAGCCAAGAAAATATTTAGCAGAAAGTAACGATGTGTCAAAAGAATCTTTTAAGCCTAAAATACGTCTTCAGCTGCTGATAGTAGGGTGGGTGCAGTGCCACAAAACGCCAAAGATGGCGCCCTTGTTCAAAACTATTGCAACTTACGCCATGCACCTTTAAGGTGTCAGTTGTGTGCTAATTGTCTTTGCGTTTTACTTTTTGATGTCATGTGGAGGGATTCTGTTATGTTACCATGATAAATATTGACCACAAATACTATCACACCAAACAAAGTCACTGACTGTTTGCATGAAAGTGTATCTTGAAATTGACAAGCTTGAGCATTGCATTTAGACACAAACCCATCCTTTTATAAACACACTTTGGGAAGTTTTCTGCTGATTTGTAAGGTCTTTAACATGGTGTCAGAGAACCAATCACAACTCACTGTTCACTGCCTGATCTTATGGTATTTTTTCATCTTAGACTGAATCAGTAAAACCTCGTAGAAATGAACTGAGCAGGAAATGAACAAATTGCTGATGCATGATGCTAACTTCATGAGCTTCACCACAGCCACTGTAAATAGAGTTGGTAAACTGGTTAGTGTTGGAAGTGTAAGGAAAGGGTGAAAGGAGGGGGTGAGAGTAGAGAGGAGCAATTCGATTGGCTATACAGCAGGTTAAGCACACAGTTTAAGACTATTTTGACTGGAAACTTGCTAATTTGCTCAGTCGGCACAAAAACTTCTACAAATGCTATTTAGGCTACAGATGAGAAAAAACAAAGTGGATTTAGTGTTTTGTATCACATTAACAATGAGTCGATAAAGTAATTATTGCCTAATTGAGCATACTGTGAAATAAAAACAAACTTGATTGGTAATTCTGTCACTGGAACAGCTGCGAGATCATTTTTACAGATTTGTAAATTATTAATCAAATTGTGTTGTGACATTGCTACAGATGTCACAAATAATCATCCACCAAGCTTCACAGAGCTGCAAACTTTAAAAGGGAGATTGTTTTTTAGCTGTCACTCGTTTGTGTTCGAGTCGACAAAGAAGCAGAAATACATTCATGTGGTTTTTCTTCAGTCTTTACAGTCACATGATGTTTTATAGGATCAAAGTACAAACCTGCTCCAAATGACTTGAATACAACAAAGGTGAAAGAGTAGATATTGCTCTTTCGATATGAGTAAAAATAGCCGTGTTTTCTGCGTGGCTGCTGACTCAGAGCCAAAGCCAACCCAAACATGAAACAGTGTGCACATGGAGCAGCTGTGGTCCAACATGCTGCATCAGACTCAGTGGTACAAGACTTAGAACATGGAAGTCTGATGGAGCAGAGGCATTTAGAGAGCTGATTATTTACATTGACGAACTCAAACTTGTTCACAGCCAGCGGCTCTGCTATGGGTTTACCAAAACACCGGTTTTTGTAGACTACTGTTTAGTTAGGTTTTTTTTTTTATGTGTATTAGTGACATCAGTTTTATGAACAGTTTTGCTGGTGACTTATTAAATGTACCATTATTCTTTCGATTAATGTATTCGTTTATGACAAGAAGCATTGAGTACACCTTCCCATTTATAAAAAAAAGTGTTTTCAGTTTTACTGAAGATTTTTGTGCAAAAATATACACTTTTTCTTTAAGGGTATATATGAAATATTGATTCCAAATCAATTCAAAGTAAATCTTTTTAATAATAAGAATCAGGTGCAGCCAATGAAATCTTATTCATATGCAATACTCATTTTTTATTGTCTTAGTCATATACAGTATATACACTTTTCCTTCAAAAGTTTCTAGGTGTTGTGAAATATTAATCCCAAATCTCTTCAAAATATTATGCATCGAGTACGCCAATGAAATTGTTTACATATACAATCATAATATTTATTCATTTTTATTCATAAATGTACACTTTTTCCTCAGTAGCAATATTAAAATATTAATATTGCATATTAATAAGATTAAATTGACTGTACTCGATGCTTATCATGACTAAGAATTATTTTGAGTTGAATTGGGATCAATATTTCACAAAACCTCCATGCTATTAAAAAAAAGTGTATATTTTGCACAAAAATCTTCAATAAAACTTAAAACGATAAATGACAGGGTGTACCCAATGCTTCTTGTGATAATTACCTCTTTTTTTATTGATTAAAGGTCAACAGTTGACACAATGGAAAAGTTATCAAGGAAACCAAAGAACATCTGTTTTATACAGGAATGGTATGACAACCAGAACATTTATCAACAATTCAAGCTCACCCACACTGTATCCCACACATTATGTTTGGAATCATCAGGTCTTGCAGCCTATGGGAGTGAAATGTCGAATATGTCAAATATCCAATATTAAACCACTTCACCGAGGTCACATTGTGGGTGTGAAATGAAAAAAGTTTAAACAAACAGTCTTGGTCATCTTCGCACATCATTAGGGAGCTTAATTACTTACATTTGAAAAGCCGCCATCACAAGGTAGATTCACCAGATGCTGTCTGTTGTAAAGGTTCTCTTAAAATCAAGCCAAAACTCCTGTAGTGTGCTGAAGACTTAAAATACTAAATGACCATATTTCATGCTCACATCATCATTACTGTCCGTTTTTGCTCAACTCACTACGTGTTTAAAGAAGGATTACAAACTCTAAATTAGATAACAATTATTTAAACAATACTGATGACATACTTTTTATGTTCCATTTACTAACATGAACAATAATCTAACAGTGAAGCCAGCCTTGTGTTGTGTTCTGTGGTGAGAGTGGTCTGTGCTGCTGCTTTGTCATGGTGGAGGTGTTACCGTGGTGATTGTGTCCAAAGACTCAGCTGATGTGAGTGAGCCATTCAGACTGACAGAGGAAATGTGTCTGTTAAAGTCAGCACTTTTACACAACACAGACCTGGAGTGCACTTTTCACTAAAGACAGGACACTCTAAACTACTCTTTCTATTCTTGTCTTTTGTTATTAGAGGAATGTAACTGTACGTTCACATTTTCTGTAGCTGTTTGATAGAGATATGCATGTTTTCATGAGCAATTGTCCGGTGTTTTCTCATATAGTACTCAAAGTTGTTTCTTATTGGTTACAGCATGTTTGAGTAATTTATCTTTTCACTTATTGTCTGCCCACATCCTTCCACATTCAAAATAACGCTTGGTTGGTTTGTAAAATTAACATAAAAATATAAATATTGTATCTTACAACAGACAAAATGCAATGATATATCAGGGTGCTCGTATAAATAATAATCACAACTACTTGAAACATAATTGAAATCACGATTATTGAGCCGATTGGTTTAGCGAGAAGGCAGAGCATCACCTTAGACAAAGAAAAATGAACTGTTAAAATGACAGTGACATATCTCATAGAAATGGACTGCTGAAAATGTATTCTGTTGAACATACCATCTGTGAACAACTTTTCCACTTAAAGAAAGACAAGCGTGTAGAGTGGATTTAGGCTCCTTCACGAACTGACCCGACTCGGCTTGATTAAACCAGTGCTGTAGAAACCCTTACTCCTCGCCTGTGGAGGCGCTGTGGGTTAGAATCTGATCTGTATCAAAATGAAACAGTCTGCACCTCAGCTCCAAAATGTTTTAATGGAACACCAAAAGTTGCGTTTTGGGCACCAGCCCTTCATCAGACATAAAAGCCCAGAAAAAGCTGTTGATCTATATAATCAAGGCATAATCACGTGACTTAATTGAATGATATGGAACATTATATACAGTATAAACAAGATCAAATGTATTATATTAACATCTGTATACAATAATAGTGAAATGTAACAAAAATTTTGTCTGCTCAAGTAAATCTGTCTCTGAAAGGTTTGTCGAACGGACAAACGAACCACTCAAGGCCCTGATTTAACCATGCCAAGACCGGCCTCTCCAACCAGAACAGATTTAGAAAATTTAGAAAAAAGTGTATTGTGAATGGAACCTAAGAATTAATGTTAATAATCATGTTTATTACATCTTTGCTGTACAATAATCATAATTGAAATTGGAATTAATCGCACAGCCCTATGATGTACACATGCTAGTTCAACTTGGAAAAAGCACAATGTCTCTTTTAAAATGGGGTACGTGATGTTTTTGATGTAAATAAGTAAGCTTTGTGGAACTGTCTTTTCCACCAAATAGTCTAAATTCAACACTCTGCCACCAACTGAAATGTGTTAAACATGTCTTTAAACTTTTTTGTGTACGTTAATAGGTTGTGTTGACGTTGCAAAATTTGATGAAGTTGTAAGTTCAGATGGTGAGCAAAAGCAATTTCACATATTCTGGTGATGTTGATTTATGACTAGACCATTACATTTTGTATTTTAACTCATTTTGGCTGCTCAATCCCATCTGTATAAATATTACTGATATATATAATGTTGTGATATTATATAAATGCCAGAAAAATGTGAATGTTTGCCCACTTTGCCATAATAGTTGACAAAAATAAATGTATGTAGATAATAACTATGAGCCAAATAATTTTGTGAACAAGGAAGTAGTTGATTCTAGCTATACAGTATATAGTAATTTTGTTGGACCTGTGGCAAAAATTAAGAAACAGTCTTTAAACTTGATCTCCGATGAGTCACACTGTATATTTTAATAGCTTTTCCTCTTCACGCTGACAATGTCCTAGAATCACCCTCTTGTAACGTTATTAGTGCCTGTGCTGCTGATTCATTTAACTACCACATTATATTCGTAAGCGGTGGTAATTTCATGTGATCGTTCTGACCTTCTCCTCAGTCCGTACAGCAGATGTGGGACATAGATTGTGTGCTCCGTGACCCTCTCCTCATGACAGAGTGTGGTCTGTGCAGTCCTCCCCGGCCCGTGACGGTGACCGCTCTTTATTCCAGCTGTAATGCGCAGACCCGGGTGCCGCAGTCTCACTAAAGCAGTGCACACATCTTGCACTAAAGCTTACATACACATGATCATAGCTGTTGAATCAAATGACAAATATGATAATGAATTTGTAGTTTCCTGTCTGTAAAAAGGTCCTTGTAGAATATTTAATTGGCTTACCTATTCCGATGCTAAACGATGGGATGATATGGTATATGGATGGTATGGCGATATTGACAGAGTCCATTTGTTACACTAAAACTGAGGCAAAAATTGCAAAAATATCAAATTATTAAGGCACATTATATACTGAAATTGCTAGCAAAACTCAATTCTGTAATTCATTTTTGGACAAATTGAACAACTGAAGGTTAAGGTATCCTTTATTGTCCCCATAGGGAAATTTGTCCTCTGTATTTGATCCTCCAATGCCTCTGGATCTCCTCAGTGCGGCGCTTGAAGTCCCATCTCCAGGTGTGCTATGCTTGGTGAGGACTAAAATTCTCCAGCTACACGTAGTTGGAAAATATTACCCCAACATGCATTTTTATTGGATGGTTGGGAAAACAGAGGAAACCCACCTTAAGACTGGGAGAAACATGCAAAGCACACAGAAAGGCCAGTCTGTGCGGGAGTCGAACCCGCCGTTGTCACAAACCTTTCTGTTACAGTGCTGGTCAAGCCCGAGTCGAAGTTACCTAAGTGGGGGTCGCAAAAGAAAAGTTGTTTGAAGATGAAATGGCTTGGCATTTAATCTTTTTTTGTGTGTGTGTGGGTGTGTGGAACTTTGAATTTCAGTCATATAAAGCTTAAACTTTATTGACTACTAAAATAAATGCATTTTAACCTAATTGTAATGCTTTTCCAATTTGAAATTATTACACACATACATTTTATCTTGCTTTGGAACATTTTTTGGGCGGGGTCTTCATCTGAAAAGTTTGGGAATCAAGCCTGCATGGGGTTCACAGCAAAATCTCCAAATAATACAATACTTTTAATCTAACCACATATTGAACCTCTGCTCTCAAAAAAACAGAACTGCACCTGCTTCCATCATTGATCAATTTGTATAATCCACAAATAAAAAATGAGTTGACTAATAACATTTTGGTCGACTAAGACACAATTAGACACATTACCTTAATCAACTAAACGACTTGTCACCTTTAGTCTTGGTGATCTATGAACTAGATTTCTCAGTAAACTGGTTGAATCCTGGCTGTAGCAGAGTGTTGTAAGCGCAGTGGCTGGAGTGGACTGTAATGTGCTCCTGTTATGTGCCCTGCTCTGGCTCTTCTTCTGTTCTCCTGAATAATGAAACACAGGCTGAGGCTCAGAGGCAGGCTCGCTCGCTGCTTCTGTCGCCTCTTTTACTGCTGCTGTTTATACACCTGAGCAACGGCAAACAGACCAGCGCACTTCACACGTTAAACACTCACTATCGATCTGTAAGTGTAAGGGAAATGATCGCTGGTGATGGCTTTGATCAAAGAGGGATTTTTAGGATTCGAAGTTGTTTATTTTCATGTAATTTGTTGTCATACTTAACCATAAATGCATTTTGATTAAACTGTTGTGACATAGGCTCAAAGAAATCATTATATAAAGGTTTTGCTCATGTCCCACATCTATATTAAGCGTATTTGAGTACGTTGGATTCATCTTTTGATTTCTGGATTGCTTTTAAAGTGCTCCATGCACACATAATAAACAGGAAGTTTAAAATCAACATTTCTGAGTTTTTAGCGATGTTATTCATGGATGTTTGAGTAATCTTGTATTGTCCTGCTGTTCATGCTCAAGTGTTCGGAAAATACTTGTGTTCACCACCTATCCCTTCCCACGTCTATTTGATTGGAATAACTCAAAAATTCAGATTCTGAGTAAAATATGTAGGGTTTATAATTGGCATGTAGCGCCTCACCAACAACATAAACATAGTAATTTAAAATCGGTTGCTTATGAAAAATACATTTTGCAGTCTGCAGGAAGTCAATGGACCTAGTTCTAATAAGCCGTTTTAGATCAGTTTTGTGTTTTGCAATGGACAAGAATGTGATTTACTGATCAGAATATGGTTATATAATATAGTTTCTTCCTAAATACATAGAAATATCACAATATGTTGAGTTGATTTAAGGTCAAGGTACACTGTAAGAAAATTTTGTAGAGCAGGTTGAAATGCCGTGTTCACACGCACATGTCAAAGACATCAGACTTAAAAGGCTATGATGACTCCACGTTCTAACCATTCATTTTTCTACGGTGCATTATGAGCATTTCCTGTGTTCTGGCACTGAACCTTCAACGTGAAAAGCGCAGGTGTTCAACTTTGAGACGCCCGTGCAGCGGTGTGAACACATTGAGGAAAATTTGAGTGCAGCAAACTGCAGCTCTTGAGCAGGTGTGAGCTGGAGGATTTGTTCATGTTTTTATTTTATAAGTGATTTCTAAGTGAAGCTAGAGAACTCAGAGTAAACCCACCCAGAGATGGGAAAAGAATCGTGCAAAGTAAACGTCCACTGGAGCCTAGTAGACCAACCAGAAAATTGTAACAACCTGGTGGATGATGTTGTCTTGTATTTGATGCACAGACATGTTGACAATGTGACAAACGAATCTAAGACAACTCGGTCAAGAGAGTCTGCATGCAAAATGAAACTCTTGTGATGTTCTCCCAAAATACATTGCTGCAAGGCAGATCCAACTGACAAGCCATAACTGCTGTAACATTGTAAGGTCATTGTTAGTTCTGATAAAAGAGTCTGTGGTCATTGAATATACCAATAGAATTAATACCCCCTTTTCAAGGAAATGCTTTGCAGGTCCTTCTTTCTTGCAGACGCTACAATAAACACTGTTAACTCTGTACATGTATCATAATCATGTGCAATACTGTGTTACCAAGTGAATCCTCTCTGTTACAACTCACTCAGGTCATTTTACTCTTTATTATTTTTTCCACTGCTATTTATGTATTCTCACATATGTTCTTTACCGTCGTACCTACTGATGACATTTTACCTCGTCTTTACTCATTTGTTATTTTTTCTGTCCATATGCTGCAGTTGTTCCTAATTATAGTCACACATTGTACATAGTACTAGAGCAATGTTCCCACCAGGGTACGTGGACCCCAGGGGTAACATCCTTTTGCCAGGGGGTACTTGGATGATTACAGATTTAAAAGAAAGGTAAAATTTCTAGTATTGTACTGTTGAAATCTTATTTGCAGCACATTTAAGAGGCAATATTTTGAGATGGAATATATTAAAAAAAAAATGCAGTGGTTAGAAGTTAAAAATATGAGTAAAGATAAAACACATGGCATAGGGGTACTCCATGTGTGAGATTATGATTAGGGGTACTCCAGACGAAAAAGGTGGAACCACTGTACTATAGTATAGATACGGCTGTGGGAAGAAGCTAAACATTTGACCTATTTTAAGACGTTTTCTGGTGAATTAAGTCTGTTTTTAGCACAACTAATTTCATTTGGTTTTGATGTGATGTTATGTCAGAAAAGTAAACAGAAAGTTAAAGAAAGATGAAGTTAGAAGACGATGTTAGCATCGTTGGATATATTTACATATTTGAATTGTTGGATCGCTTGATTCATCTCCATGTTTTTGTATCTATATTGGACACAATATATTTCCTTAAGTCCACATTTGCAGTTGTAGTTGTTGAGTAGGGAGTGATAAAGCACTCTCCATGTTAAGTTTCCCCACGGAGGTCTGTGAGTGGGCGTTCCCTTTGATGTCAACTGAATCTAATTCTGATGCCACTTATTGCCTGCTTACTGCACTGTGCTATTGTCACATACATACTGTGCTCAGCCATAACATCGACTTATTGTACATTGGAGTTTAAGTCTGTTGTACTTTATATTATTGCTAAATTTTGTTGTTTTTGCATGTTTCTATTCCCTTGCTGTTCTTGAACTGTCAGCTTATGTAATTTTTTTTAGATTCAAGCCTCTTCCTTATCGTAAACATTCAAACTATAAAACGCACCCTGATGCCCCTCACATCTTTATCCACTGTAGTTTTTTTCTGCTTTCGGCTGACTTGCTCTCTTCTCTTCTCTGTGCAGGCCTACGGTTCGGGCTGTGACGTGGTGATCTTGGCCAGTGACTTTGAGTGTGTGCAGATCATCCCCGGGGCTCAGAACGGGAACATCCAGGTGGGCTGCGTGGAGTGTTCCCACCAGCTCGGCCGGGTAAGTCTCTCTCTCCCTCCCTCTCTCCCGACTGTGACCCTCTCATGCTCCTGCTGCTGCTGCCGCTGTGTTCTGTCCCCAGAGATTATCAGTCAGTCTGACAGAGGAAAAGCACATACAGGACATGGCATTTAGGTTAGAATATTGACTGAAATGAACAGTAGATACAGCAAAATGGAGGAGGAGGAGTGAGGTTTTGTGATGCAATGTGATAAAACGACAGATGGTCTGAATGAAGCAAGGGAATGTTTTAACAAGAAGCAAGCAAGTAAGTATTAAACGAATAGAGGAGACAACAGCAAATAAATCCTAATTAGGAATGGGTTTATATCGACATCGACTGATATTTACAATATGTTGATGTTATATAAATAGGAAATGTCGGCGATGGTATTTTAAGAGGAGATTCTCTAGTTTATGGTTACCCGCGTCAGTCCCAATTTGTCCTTAAAACATTAAAACATTTGTTTCGCTTTAATAAATTAAGCATTTCTTATCTTAATTGTTGGCTGCATAATTTCATAATAATGCCACAAAATTGTCTCAGATTAACACATTTTGTTTAGATTTTTCTTAAGTGACAAGTAAGTTTGAAATCTTGTAAGCCTTGCTATGGATTTCAACATTTAAGTATATCTGCGTTTTCATCAGAGACTGTGTTGCAAATACCAGTTATCGGGTATAACATTGGATCGGTATGACTCAAACAATTCATGTCTGCTTTATCCTAGATTTTCTGTCTTAAAACTCATGTAAATCTTCACAGATGTATTTCAATAATGTGGTATGTAGGAGCGTACATTATAAGACTGCAACAATATAAAAATATGACAAAAAGCAATAAATATAGTTGTACAGTGATAATGTAATTGTTATTTGGTCTATGCAAACTCTACAACAGGACAGACAGTAAACACAAAAAACTTACAGCTCCTCCTCCGAAAGCAGTATTATATATATGTATTGTACAGTAGGCTTACATATTTTATCAGCCGTCCGAGGTCAGGTCCAATAATAAATTCTTGAGGGCCAGATTTGGCAAATCTAAAAACCTTCAGTCAACAATCTTTCAACCTTCATTTGGCTGAAAATAGCTGTAAAAAAGTGTTTCTAATTGTAAATGTGACCTGCTTTATGAAATCAAACTGTAATGTGAATGGGCAACTACAAGTGACAATAGACAAGTTTTATGTTGACACATTTTTAAACATGAACGACTCTTTATTTTTGCAATGTAGACTGCAGTTGAGATGACTTAATTTGAGATGCTGCTATGGAAAGCTCTTTGTACAGACAGAACAGACTGGAAACAAAGTCGACCAAAAAGAAATAATAAGATAAGAATCAGATGAAGGACAAGATGGATGGGCTGATTAAGGATAAATGATGAAAGAGAGCAGTTGAGTCTAGTCTGTGTCTCGTCTCTTTCCTCTCCTCCTCCCTGTCTTCCAGTCTGATCTGGCACCTTCTTCATTTAGCACACATTTTGTTTATGTGTTTAAAATGTGTTATCTGCTCCTCCTCTCCTTTCTCTCCTTTCTCTCCTTTCTTATCCCCCGCTCCCTTCATTACTCCTTCCCCTCTATCCCTTCTCTTTCCTCTCCTCCCTTTCCCAGGACCTCTTCTTTTTCTCTTCTCCTCCTTTTTCTCTCTCCACTTTTCTTTTCCTTTTCTCTTCTCCTCTCTGCTTTTTTCTCTCCTGTCTCCTCTTTTCCATCTCTGCTTTCTCTCTCCTCCTTTCCTCTTCTCTCTCCCCTTCTTCCCTCTTCTTCTGTCTTCTCCTCTCTTCCCTCTCTCTCCATTTCTCCCCTTCTTTCATTTTCTCTCCTTTCTGTTCCCTTTCTTTTGTCTCTCCTTCTTTCCTCCTCTCACCTCCCCTACTCTATCTTTTCTCTTCTTCTTCACTCACTCCCTCTTCTCCTGTCTTGTCGACCCTCTCTCTCTCCATCTCCTCTTGTTTCATCTCCTTTCTTTCTTTCTTTCTATCCCTTTTTTATTTTGTCCTCCCTCTTTTTCTTCCCTCTTTCTTTCCTTTTTCTCTGACCTCTCTGCCTTCTCTTTCCTCTCTTCCCTTTTTGTCTCCTTTTTTCTTGTCTACTCCTTTTCCTTCCTTTTCTCCTCTCTTCCTACTCTCTTCTCCTCTCCTCTTCTTTTTTCTCCCTCTTCCTCTTCTCCTGTCTCCCCCTTTCCTCTTTTATCTTTCTCTCCCTTCTTCCCTTCTCTTATGTCTTCTCCTCTCTTCCCTCTCTCTCCCATTTCTCCCCTTCTTTCCTTTTCTCTCTTTTCTTTTCCCCTTTCTTTTTTCTCTCCTTTCCTCCTCTCACCTCTCCTACTCTATCTTTTCTCTTCTTTCTTCACTCACTCCCTCTTCTCCTGTCTCGTTGGACCCTCTCTCCTCTTTCTCTCCATCTCCTCTTTTTCATCTCCTCTCTTCTTTCTTTCTCTCTCTCTCTTTCTCTCTATCATTTTCTCCTCTTCCCTACTTTCTGATTTCTTCCTTCCTCCCTCTTTTTCTTCTCTCCTCTTTTCTTCTCTCCTCTCTCCCGCATTCTTTTCTATCTTTTCCCCTCTCCTCCTTTCTTTCCTCTCCATTCTCCTCTCTCTCTTCCTCTCCTCTCTCCCTCCTCTCTTCTCTCTCCCTATCTTCTCCTTTCCATTCTCCTCCTCTCCCCTCCTCTTGTCTCTCCTCCCCTCTTTTTCCTCTTTCTCCATTCTCCCTTTCTTCCATCTCTTCTCCATTCTCTCCTCTCGCTTTCCCTCCTCTCTCTCCCTCCCTCTTCTCTCTGTTCTCCCTCCTCTCCTCTCCACCCCTCCTCTCTTCTCTCCTCTCCTTTCTCCTCTCTCCCCCTCTTCTCTCCATTCTCTCCTCTTTTCCTCTCTCCTTCTCTCTCCCTTTCTCTCTTCTCCTCTCCCCCATCTCTCTCTCCCCTCTCTCCTCCCAATCCATTCTCCCTCACCCCCTCTTTTTCCACCACTCCTCTCTTCTACTCTCCTCTCCTTTCTCCCCCTCTCTCCTCCTCTCCATTCTACCCTCTCCTCCTCTCCACCCATCTCTCCCCTCCTCTCGTCTCTCCTGCCCTCTCCTTTTTCCTCTGTCTTCATTCCCTTTCTTCCATCTCTTCTCCATTCTCCTCTCTCTTTCTCTCCTCTCTCCCTCTTCTCTCCTCTCTCCCCCTCTCTTCTCTCCTCTTCTTCTCCTCTCTCCCCCTTTCCTCTCCATTCTTCCTCTCTCCCATTGCCTCCTCTCCATTCTCTCTTCTCTCCTTCTCTCCCCTCTCCTCCTATCTCCACCCCCTCTCTTATCCTCTACATTCTCCCTCTCTCCCATCTTCTCTTCTCCTTTCTCTCCCCCTCTCTCTCTCTCCCTCCTTTCTCTCTCTCTCATCTTCTCCATTCTCTCCTCTCTTCCCCTCTCCTCTCCTCTCTCCCTGGCTCCTCTCTCCCGCTTTCTCCTCTCCTCCATTCTCTCCCTCCCTCCCCTTTTTCCACCTCTCCATTCTCTCCTCCCTCCCCCTTTTCCACCTCTCTATTCTCTCCCTCCCTCTCCCCTTTCTCCACCTCTCCATTCTCTCCCTCCCTCTCCCTTTTCTCCACCTCTCCATTCTCTCCCCTGGGCCTGTCTGAGCGCTGCTGATGGGGTGAGTAATGTTGTGATGATGACGCCTCTTTATTTTTAGATCGCTGCCTCTTACGGAAACACAGTGTGCATCTTCGAGCCTCTCTTGACCAACCCAAACAAACGCCACAAGGTAGAATCTAATCACTACTTTCATTTCTTTTCTAAATGTTGGTTTCAAATAATTAATCTCGTGTGAATTTAACAATGCATGGTGTTGTGTGTTTGTGTGTGTGTTTTACTAACTGCAGCTTAATTATCAGTGGCAAAAGACTGGACAGTTCTTCCTTGATGCCATCACCTACAACCTGGCCTGGGACCCTCAAGGTACTGCTACTGCTCCTGCTACTGTGTCAATGTGCACTCACTGTTTAGTTAAATTATACATACAACACAAAGTATACTTTTTACTTAAAATAAATGCATTAGACTTTGATGACACTTTTCACTCAAATATGTTTTACAAATGTGTGTATTATTCATTCACTTTGCACTGTTGTTCTGGGCTATTTAACTTTATTTTTCACAGGGACAGATTTTTCATAAGAGTGGCAGCACAATTTGGGCTCACACTAGGGCTGGGTATGCCAAAGCCTCGATACAATACGTATCCCGATACAGAGTCACGATACGAACGTATCCTGATACACGTATATGCAGATATAATTTCCTTAATATGTCACCTATCAAGTGTCAAATGCAAGGAAGTGTCTTACAAATAAGCCATTGCTCAGCTCAATAGATTCAACTTTAAAGCTGCATCCAGGTTCAAAAGTGTAAATTATATGAATTTAAGTATGCCGATACGTATCCCGATACACCTCTTTGTAACGATACGCGTATTGCCAATGAGCTTGTCACGATATATCCCCGTACTATCGATACATTGAGTACAGCCCTAGCTCACACAATATTTCCCCAACATTAAATTTGTTTAAACATAGCAAAATAACTACAGCTACATTAGGTTTATGTTAAAATCAAAATGCAGAAGACTTTACTTTAAGACTTTCACTTTACGAACATTACATATTGAATGCAGAACAGGAACCAATATGTGGGCAAGACTTGATAGACTAGCAAGAATCAGTCCAAAACCTCAAATTGTACCAGTAACTCCAAAACCAATACTATATTCTCTCATGTTTGGAGGAGGGGTAAGGGGCTGGATTTATTTGGTAGGAGGGCCACATCTGGTTGATTTATCCTGCTGTGGTTAAAATAGACCCATTTTATTTTTGTTCATGTATTTGGTAAGAAACCATGACATGTTTGGAGATTTGTTATTTAAATTTTGTTAGATGTAAAACACAACATTACAAAAAGAACTGAATGTGTCTGGACCAGACAGTGACCTGTGGGCCAAACAAGGCCCTCAGATCGAATTTGGTCGGCCCTCAGACTTTCTGAAGAATTGGCCTAAACAGCAATAAGTAATCTAATGCATTTTACATAGTTTATTTTTTTATTAATGTATTTATATTTTATGCCAATATGAAACATTTGGCTGTGTACCTTGTGGTTTTAAGCCTGAATACATTTCTTGTGCCCAATTTAATATTTCCAAATGCATTCGTCAGATTTTTTTACTGTATGTCCACTTTTATATGGCCAGATCTGAGCTCCATTTAGACCATGTTTCAACAAGTGGCCCTTGATTAAAAAACAATACAAAAAAACAACTCCTGGTCTAGACACTGTAGAAATCACCACACTGAAAATTACCTTTTAAATGTTAAGTAGTAAATATTACAAGGTTGTTCATGAGGCTCTATCTTACATACCATCTGACCTGACATTATACCCAGCACACTTCTGTTGTGTTTTTGAGCAACTCTCTTTATTTCTCTGGACGTTATGAATGTGTTAATTCGGAAATGTGGTTTGCAAAATAGCTTTAACCCCTAATATATTAAGTTAAAGTGATTTTTACCAGTCCATTATTGGATTTGAGCTGACCTTTATCTGTCGAATTCAGTTTGGTCTTCTTCACTTTGGGCCAAAGAACTCAAAGTATAAAGAACTAAACATGTTTTGTATTCACAAAGAAAAATGTGTCATCTCACTGTGAGTGCACTAGATGTCAGAATCCTGTTTTGCCATTGAGATTCTTTAATCAATCTTTTACAAAATGTCTCCCTCCGGTTTCAAAGCTGCATTTACCTGATTGGAATCTTGTGCCAAAAAGCCATTTGCTTGATTCTTGTTGATGTGAGCAGGACACAGTGAGTCTCTGAAAATAAAAAAAATAACTGAAGCGACCTTGCGGATACAGTAAAAGCGCTGTCTCACAAAGAAAAGGAAAGAAACCACCACTAACACCAAACACAGGAAATGAAAGCTGTGGAGAAAAGACAGAACATGAAGATTATTACATACAAGAGTAAACATTACAGCTATGAAGTAATTTGCAAAGCATCTGACAAATTCCTCAAAATATTGCCTCATCAAATGCCTAAAGTTGCCACAAAAGAACTAAGCAACTTTCATTCATGTCTAGATTTCTAAATGGTAGAATATTATAGTATTTTGGTGAGAGCGTGAGCAGCTCCTCCCTGTGGACGTCTGGGCCACAGAACTGCAGTGCTTTTGATCCATTGGCTTCACTTGTAATAAATCTTTGTCAGAGGCCTCACTGGTTTTGTGTTTACTGCTGTAGCGACGCACTGCTCATAATGCTCCTTTATTGAATGTATCGATTGTTAAAAGTGGAGGGCGTGCTGTCCATTTTGTGTGAACTGCTAAATAAGTACCACAAAATAACAGCACTGTACTTGATTTCAAATGTGTATGTGTTTGATAGAATATTTTAATTTCTGTGTTTCTATTAGAGCCTTTGTTGTTAAGTTAAAAATGCAGGCCAAACCCAGTCCCCAGAATTTGTAAAGCGTTCAGCAACCAATTGGAGCAATCATTATTAATCAATCATTATAATTATCATTTTAGTAGGCATCAATAATAGTTATATAGACCAGTGTTTCCTCTCTAGGGGTACATTGAATGGTTTCAGACTTTAATAGAAGGTGAAATGTACTGTATTTTGAATGTGTTTAAAAATGCTATTTGTAATGATTTTTTTTCGCTTTTGAGGCATTTTAAGCCAACATTTTTACAAAAAACAAGAAAATACAAAAGCAACAATAGGCACTATTCTACTAGAAAGCCCATTTGTTTACTGAAAAGCACAAGTTAGGGGGTACTCGGCGTGTGAGTCCAAATTTAGGGGGTACTTGGGACAAAAAAGATTGGGAACCACTTATTTAGACTTCATACAATCAGACAGAGCACACTCGTTGGACTGTATCATTTAATTGACTAACTGTGACTATAAAAAATAATCGTTTTGAGAGACTTGGCGCACACTGATTGTACATAACATAATTGCTGCAATTTCTTATCTGTTCGCTCTAAACCAGACCTATTCAACTTCTAATCAACGTAAGGCCCTGGTTCCAAAAGGGGCCTGACCCATATTCCAAATATTGCAAATAACTTATGAGTATAAAGACCAGTGTAGTTTTATATATATATAAAAAAAAGACTAATTCAATAATTCGTTTTAAGGATGCATGTTTTCAAATTTTTCTTTAACCCAATAGTTGGAGCCCTCACGGTCAATAATCAGGTAACCAATTACGTCAACGCAGTGCTTTTTAAAGTAGTTAGTTTCAATTATCAGGGCACAACACGACTGAATAAAAGCTTCTATAAACACTGCAAGGTAAATTCATTCATAAATGGTCACGTTTTAAAGTTGCTGCTAACGTTAGCCGCTTACCTTAGCTTGAACAGGTAAAACATCAGTAGATTCCCAACAAAAGCCAGTCTATTTTCTTCCTGAACTTAAAATCCAAGTGAATAACACCATACATGATTGATAAAAGTCCATAACACTGCAGTGTCATGCAGGTTTGCAGTCCTTATGAGACGAGCATGATTAATGTAGTTTTAGCTATCTTTTTTTCCACTTCAAGAGACGCCAGAGCTGTTCAGGGACAGTTAGCGCTCTCTGCTGGAGTAATTGTATATTTGCGTCAGTTAACAGGTCAAAAACATCACATTCGGCATGACATTAGTCACAGTTAATCGGTTAACCATGAACATCCTTAATTAGCTTCCAAATCTTCAGCTAAATAACTTATTTTTGTAGCTATTATATAAATTCCTAATCTAAATTTAAATTGAATACTCATACTTGAATACTCAACATTGAATAGTCATGTTGACATGTTGTGAAACTACCGAGCTCAGAGGCCACAGTGCTCCGACAGATTAAGAAAATGAAGTTGAATAGCCTTGCTCTAAAGCCTACACAGACAATGGAAGCTCTACAGAGACTAATAATATAAAGAAGATTGGACGAGTGGAGGCAGAACTTACAGCTATGACGTCAATGGCTTGTAATATGCACAGACAAATACATTATAAAAGCCACCATTTAGTAAGCTTCATCTATTAAATAATAGAAAATGAATACTTTTACATTATGATAAAAACTAAATGTTATTCCATATTGCCCTACTACTGCACATTACAAGAAACATAATAATTGTGAACTAGTTGACTTCTAGGTTTCCAGCCCACCACTAGTTTGTTTCGTGTTAAACCTGTATTTTCTGTAACAATGACATACACTACTGTTGTACAGAGCACAACAGTAGTAATGTGCTGTGCTGTGGATCTGTCCTCAGGGAACCGTATTTTGGCCGCCACAGAGAGGCTCCAGCTGTGGGCCCCTCCCCTGTCGGACGCCCTGATGAGGAGGAGGACGGGCAGGGCACAGACGACAAGCAGCACCCCGTCCTCAACGACTGGAACTGTGTCTGGCAGTGCAAGTATGGGACTGAGACTGTTTGATAAGTCAGCTCAGTGTATTATGTACTTCAAATAGGGATGGAAGATTATTAGGTTAATCGATAAGTGTGATTATTCAAGTAGGAACAAAACAGTAACTACTGTGCCTATTTTAGAAGCAAAATTGTCTGGTTTACAATTCCAAATATCAGTATTGGCAAATAATGGTTTCATGTAGCAACAGATACAGTATACAGTATCTGTATTGGTTAAAACAATAATACGTTTTGAAAGTCATCCATTCCTTAATGGCCATTTTAGTAGGATGTCAAGATTAACGGTTTTTCAATAATCGCAAATATTTCCCCACGGTAGTTATTCGTAGACTTTTTACAACTCACGTATACCGAAACAGTCTTTACGTCTTCTGTGAGTGGTGGCAGCGTGGAGCGGAAACCTGCTAGGATAGCTGCTAGCTGCTAGCTGCTAAAGCTATGATAATATTTACTACAAGACTATCACACCAATTAAGTCAAATAAGAAAAATGATATAATCTGTCACATAGCTTTAAGTCTCAATCTTATGTAAACAAGGCATCTATCCTTTTTTAAAAGATTTTTACATTCAAAATTTAAAGCATTAAAATATTTCATCAGTGTAATAAATATGTAAACAAGTCATTGCACAGTAACCGAGTGGTTAGAACTCTGGCTTTCCATAAAGAGATTTTAGGTTTATTCTCACAATCGCTCAAGTGGTTTTCATGTTCTGCCTGTGTTATCATTGGTTCTCCAAATAATCCTCCGCTAAGCCCAAAGTCACTGGATTGACTCCAGGCACTGGTGACCCAACAGGAACAAGCAATAAGAATGAATGAATGAACAAATCCAAGTCCTTAACAACTTAAAAAAAAAAGCATTATGATCACATTACATTTTATTGTAAAATCAAAGTACTTAACACGGCAGCATAAAAAATCACATTCAAATGAATTAAACATGCAAAATGCAAGTCATTCAATCTGACATTATCAGGTTGGTGGATGTCCTGTACCCAATTTTTGCTTCCTTAAAAACATAAACAATCAGAAACAATAAGGTAATAGGTAATTTTATACTTCCTTCATCGGTCACATGTTTTGCTAATTTACCTAATGCATTCTGAGTCTCCGAAATGTTCACCACAATGTGTTTTCCACAACTAACAGCAGTTAACCACAATGCTAACAACAATAGACGTACTTAGCAGAGTTTGGTGAACAAACGGGACATTATTAGACGCTGTTGGGACATTGCTTGCTAATTTCCGTCTGAAAAGATATATTAACAAGATATCTGTGCAAGGGGGAAATGAATTTTAAGTTAGTGTCTTCTGGTGAATATTCCTCTAATATGTAAAGTCTTTAACATGTTTTCTGTAACATTCACCACAACTGTCTGATCTAAAGAGTATTTATTTGTTTTAAAAGGATTTAGTGGAAACCCCACAGACGAGAATTGAACAGGAAGTGTTTCTATGTACACGATGTACTATTTTGAACGAAAACAAGCCAACTGCACAGAGCCAATTGTTTTGTAAATAAAGAGCAGATATTTATTTCATTTAGACACTACTTCCTCCTGAGGAAGCAGTTCTCCAAAATGTTTGCACTATTTATACTTTTTTTTTTTACTCATGTAAAGTTTAAAGCCCATATGACAGATTATCACATTTTTCTAATTTTGGCTTAGTCTGGCGTAATAGACCTTGTGGTGAATATTTATCATAGTTTTGCAGCAATTATGTTGCAATTTATTAAGAAATGGACAAAAAAAATCCCTCCACATGTGTCATCAAAAAGCACCAAAATGGAAAAAACAATTAACACACAACTGCCACAGTTTTCTGGGAGATTAAGCAATAACAAGATATTATTATTTGTTAGATTGTAACTTCTGTATCATTTATAAGTATTTTTGTCTTTTGTTTTCAATGTGGTTGCTAGGTAACAGTTGTGGAATTACCTCCACATTATGTCATATCAAATCAAAATTACCAAATTGCCTGAAAACAAGCAAATAGTTAAGTGAAATCATAAATATAACTATGTTCTTCATGTTTTACTTAAGATGTGTCTATCCAGTTATATTCACATTAAAGTTAATATTATGTTTTTAACCAATAGTTAATTTTTGTTACCTTCAATAGTCCAATATAAAACCAGTTGTATATTGCTTCTACTAAACCAAAAATAATTTATCCATAGTCTCAATTTTTCCACCTCGTCTCTTTCCGTAGCCAGTTAACGCCAGTAAATGTTCTCCATTGTTTGCATTGTGTGCTCTCTAATTGCCAAACAAGCTAGCATAAAGCATATTACTAATTGTCACCTGACGACACATGAATGACTGAAGCCGCAGAAAAGGAAGTGCAACCTCCAATATCAGCAACAAAACACAGTCACCAAACACCAGCTGACGGGCGACAAATAGACACAACAGAGAAGTGAAAATATCTAAAGATGAATGTATGGAAACCAGGGAACTAAAGATCATTTTGGTTATCGATTATTATTTAGTTTAATCGATTACCGGGTAAGTTGTTTGTTGATTTGGAAAAATAAATACAAAAATTAAAAAAATGTCATATGAAATACATAGATTTTTACAAAATTATTTATCCAAACAAAGCCTTAAATTAAATTATACCATAAGTTTGTGATTGACTGAATTAAGATTTTTACTGCCTTAAAAAGATTTGCAATGGAACAATCAAGGACAAGCACTTTCTCATTTTAAAATAGCAACAACAAAAAAAGAGAATCACATAAATATGTATTTTTTAGCAAATTTCTTTTGTAGAATTTTCAGAATACCTCGACTTTAGTCACATTTACTCAAATCAAGATACAATTTGTGTTTACTTGTACCACTGAGTTATTTAAGATTGTTTGTTTTTTCTAGTAAAAGCAACAAATTTACAATTTTCTATCATTGTTGCCCAATTGGAGTCAGTTCCTGTATTTTTCGGAACCTATAAAGACGTTAACAATTACTCGACTACACATTTAATAATAGTTTTAAATGTGTGTTTTTGTTTTGTTTTTTCAGAACTGCTGCATCCATTCATGTTGCCAAGTGGTCCCAGACGGAGAATTTTTTGCTACGGTTGGAAGAGTAAGTTTTTTTTTTTTTCCTCCTGGTTAATGCTGTACGCTAAGATGTAGACTTTAACACGTTTCAATCAAATCATACTTTACACACCCACAAACCCAATGTATTTTTGTAAGTTTGCATACATACATACATACATACATAGATTAATCATGAGTGAATAGAAGTTCAGATACAGGAGCTAAAATGTACTCAAGTAAAAGAATCACATAAAAGGTATCAGTTCAAAATGTACTTTAATTTTGAACAGAACCATTGACAGTCACAGTTCAAATTTGTAGTAATTTTTAATTGTACCTTTTGGTCAAATCTGTTCTTTAAGTTGTAATATTTTGGCTGGATTTGCACCAGTTCTTTTTACTTTCAGTCATGTAAGAAAAGTGAAGTAGAAAGTACAGCCATGTGCTCTCAAATGTACTAAATTAAAAGTTAAAGTATTCACTGCAAATATAGTTAAGCGAAGTACAGATACTGGAATGTGTTACTTTTGTGCTTCATTACTTTCCACCACTGTAGACTGAGTAATGCAAATGCAAACTTTCTCCTGAATAGATGCATTTACATTATAGCTGTGCTTTATGTAAAGATTTGAGTTCAGATGGTTTAGTTCTATATATAGATAAAATACAACTAAGCTAAATGCTAATGTGTTGAAGCACTGACTGTTTGTTTTCCATTTGCTATGTAACATGGCCATTATAGAGGTAACATGACACCTTTCTGTGGGATTATTAGCATGAAGAGTCAACACTCACATGCATTATCTAAGCTTTAAAGAGCTCAGTTTAGCTACAGCATTAACCAAAACAGGATGCGTCACTTGGATAAAACCATTTGTGCTTGATTAGACTTTGTACTAACGATGTGTTTTCTCTCAGGATGACTGTTTACTTAAAGTGTGGTACCCCTCCACCGGGTGGCGCTCCGCTGTGGTGGTCCAGGACCCAGCGTATGATAAAAAGGCTCCCCCTGTGCACTTCTCCTTTGTTTATTTGGCCCATCCCCGATCGGTCACGGGTATGTCCTGGAGGAAGACCAGCAAGTTTATGCCCAAGTAAGAAAACACAACAAGACTGTCAACTCTAGAATATTAAGACGAGACACAAGATTGAGTCTACGAGAATTAGACAAGATAATTTATTGTGATCAAGTCAAAATGTGTTACAAGTATTTTGTCTTTTTGTTTTGAGGATCCAACCAAATGCATTTTCACCAGATCATTTTTACTTGTGTGTCTTAAAACAATTGTGTCTCTTGAGATCTTTTGGCATTAAATGCTTTTTAATATTTATACTGTAGATTATTGAGAAAATAAGAAAGGTTTGGTGTTATTTTATTCAATAACCCCTAACACAAGGTCTTTAAAGTGTATTTAAATGTTACCATAGAAAAATCACAAAAATATATTTTGATGAATGGCACACATAAGTAATACACCAAGCTGACACCAAACATCATAAATATACAGTTTGTGTATCATTTTGGCATACAACACCAGACCAATAGAACAAAAATACACAAGGGTGCAAAAGCCTTCTTGTTTGTGAGCCAGGTGAGCACTTTCATGTTTTTAGGTCTTTCAAATTATCATTCCAAGTAGCAAACGGTCTCTAACAGGCTTTGTTATTAAATTCCAAGTGTTATTAAGTAAAAACAAGTTTTTAAGTTTGTCTAAGAAGCTACATATTTTTTCAATACAAAATATTTCCATCTTTTCATGTTATCATGTGGTCTCACAGCTAAAGATGAACTATTTTTAAAAAGTGAGTTCTTATTATTGACTCTAGATATTGTAATAGTTTGTATTGTTTTAACCCAATTCTTTATTCAGTTCTTAACATTTATTTTAGGGCTAATCGTTAATTTAGTACTTTTTTTCCTCAGTTGGCCAAACATTTAAATGATTAGTTCTGTACAATACAACCAGCTAAAGGTAACAAAGAAAATGATATCAAATAATTACAAATTTCTGCAATGTTTATTCTATTTTGCCAATTTGACTTAACCCTTTAGGGGAAAGAAGGGTTGATTCTAGAGACTTGAAACTTTAACCTTTAGTAATTTTAGACAGCCGCTGGCAAAGAGTTGGAGTCTGTTTTTTCCAAGCTTTTGAAACCTTTCAGAAATTGAGAACCTGTAGTCTTGAAATAGTCTTGAATAACTTAAGAGGTTAATAATGTGTCTGCCTTTATGATAAAACCCTTTTTGGTCTGTGGTCTATTAAAGTAGTCTACAAAGTAATAGTAAACAATAGTCAGCTGGTCACATTTATGCTTGGCTATTTGTTGCCGTCCTTGTCCGTTTATCATCTTTCATGTCTTTATTTTCAGAGGCTCTGTGTGTAATGTCCTGTTGACGTCGTGTGAAGATGGTGTTTGTCGATTGTGGTCTGAAACTCTGCTGCCGGAGGACAGTCTGCTCGGGGGGCAGATCTCTGAAAACTCACAGTCCTTCACCTCCAGTTTGCCTGGATTCGGAGGGAAGGACAAAATACAACATGCCTTGGAGGTACGTCACACTCAAATTTGTTCTGTTTTAGAGAGAAAAGAAGTGTAAAAGTAAGTTTTAAAAAATCACCAAATTTAATCTTTTTTTTTTTTCTAAGACTGTGTTGCAACTGCGTAGAGTAATTTTAAGCACAAGATTATCTACTTTTCTACCTATGCTGTACTAAAATAGGGTCTTTGCATTGTAATACACATACACAGTAACTTTTAAATACTGTTTAAATATGAAGCTATATTTCTCTTACTTATGTATAAGCAGAGCTACAGTACCCACCACCATCATATATCATATATTTATATTTCATTTTAAAACTTCAGATTCGTGTCATACGTGTCCGTAAATTTCTATATGGGATAAATAATAGCAATTTAACATTTTAAAATAGCAAGAAAAGTCACAAAATTCTACCTATAAGTCCAAACCTGCAATATTAAATGTGCACTGTGTAACTTTTTGGAAGTGAAAAGTAAACTTCACAATTCTGCAGAAATGGGGATATGGGGATCTTTTCCGTGGAAAGATGTAAGAAAAGCCCCTTCTACAGGCCAATAATGGTCTATTTGTAATCATGCAAGGCCTCAACGTAAAACACATTATTTTCATTATTTATTTACTGCAACAATGGCATCTAAACGATAAAAACATGATTTTATTAAATTTTTGGTCAAAATGCACCTTTAAGCTAGTTTTTTTGTTTAGCTTGTGCACATGGTCAGACAAGCTCTGCTAAATCAAAAGGGAAACACACTGACTAATGAGTTGTATGTGATAGGTTTAAGCTCAATTAATGTTCAAAAGAAAGCTATTGCTCTAAACAAAATGTTCCACCAAATTATTTCGGAACATTGAACAAACAAGAATTTAGTTTCATAATTTTGTCCGTGACTACATGTTTGTGTCGTTGCAGTCGATCCACCACTTGAAGCACCTGCGCAGGGGCAGGAGGCGGTCCTCTGCTCTGGTGACCCACAGTGAGCTGCTGCCCTCTCAGCTCGGCTCTCATGAAGCGCACACACACAGACACCTCGCTCACCGCGCCAACGCGCTCTGCCACTTCCACATCTCCGCCAGTATTAACCCCAACACAGGTACAGGCTCTACTTAAAAGTATTGTTTTTTGGTTCCAAATCAAAGCCAATATATAAATCTGGCTAACGTTTTATAATAAGAGGACGTGAATGAATTGATTATCATTATGAATTTATTGTTGTTCATAAGGAATTAATACATGAATTCATAAATCTGATTGAGATAAAAAGGGACCTATCATTCCAAATCAATTTTAAAGGCGCTATACTCAATTTTTGCTCTCTTAAAAATGTAGGCAAATAGAAATATTTAACTGAAGTTTTTTTTACAGAACACCACATGTTTTGCTCACTTAACTAAAGCATGCATCCTGCTCCCCTGAATTATATCACAATGTGTTTTGAAGCACTTGTCACCACTTTTCTTGTCAATATGCTAATGATAGTCATTTGCTAACAGTATAAACAAGCATAGTTTCTAGATTTTACTAGAAAAACGGCGTGTTATTACCCCGGGTGTACACTGAGGGTGATTTATCAAGCCAGGTGCTAAATTGCGGGCGCAAACTGAAAACAAAAATTTTTTTCAAGCAATTTATGCAAATTTTAATATTGGAAGATGTACATATAACATGTTAGACAAAAGAGATATGCACCACCTCAAATTCTGCATTTTTAGTGTTCCGTGTCAAAGAAAAATATTAGCAATGCCAAGATTTTGCTCCCCCTAACCTGTTTGCACATGAGCAAATGCTTGATAAATCTGGCCCTGAGTGCAAGTTTGGTGCGGGTCTTGCAGAACTTAGTGCTTAATGTGCCTGTGTGTACTGACTTCTGAGGAGTGCGGATGCGGGTGTGGGAGCCACGCGGGTTTATTGAAAGAATCCGTGAGAAGTCTATTTTTTTCGGAGACCGCAGCAATCTTGTGTGGCTTTCAAGTCATTATGTGAGCGCTCTCGCATGACTCCACATGGCTTTGGATGAAACCAGACCGCAGTTGACTGCAGCTGGTGTAACCCGCACGTGTCCTGAACCGAACCCGCCTTTTATTCAGTGTACACCTGGCTTTAGAGTATACTAAGTTAGATGGGACACTACAAACTAATTTTCACCTGAAGAGATAGTTTGACACCAGATGAGGGGGAAAACTGATTTTAAGTTATGGGTTTATCGTCTTTATTTCACATTTAATCTTGTTACTGTGATTTTTCTTCTTAGTATTTTGATTGAGTCTTGTTATCAAGCAACTGATTCTCAAGTGAAATTTCTGTTTCCACCTACCCCATATAGCTGCTCATTTTCCAATACTTGATTTTGCAAATATAGGAAAAATTAACACCTCAACTAACAGGTTTCCACTTATCTGTCAGTTGAGGTGTCAGTTTTATTTGTGAGTGACTTATTCCACAAATAAAAGCTTATGTTTGTCAGTCTTACTTGTTGCGATGAAATGTCACAATGAGAAGGTGGGGTTGCAGGTAAGCAGGTCTATGGATCTGTGTTCTTATATTAAGCCATTTTAGATCAATATTGCACTTTACATTTAACAAAACATAAAATTATGAACTCTTTATCTAGTTCAGTGGTTCCCAACCTGGGGGGCGGGTGCCTGATATTCCAGGGGTCCCCAGAGCGTTGTCTGGTCAGAGGATCAAGTTGAAGTAAAACTTTATTAGTAAAAAACACAAATCTGAGCACTAAAATTTGGCATAAATTTATTTGGCTGAAATCAATGTTTTAATTATAAATTTCATCATACAGTAACAATTTAGAGGCCACCGGTTCTCCCATTCGGTCAGGGGGGGCTTCGAGGAAAAAAGGTTGGGAACCACTTCAATAAGTAGCTACCAGAGAAAGCATAGCATGTCTCCAGTACTGTATTTGTAAATAATAACAAAGTCTTCCTGTCTTTGCTCAGATATCCCTTCCCTGGCTGATGCTGCAGCGTTTAACTCTGACGACGGCACTGGAGGCGGAGGCTTCGTGGTGCACTGGCTCAACAATAAGGACCTAAGCTTCACTTCTTCTATGGACCTCTTTATGCTGCAGCTCCGCAAGTTTACGGAGCAACAACTAGAACAGGCCACTGACGACCCCCTAGACCCCGAGGGATCGCCTATGAAATTTGAATTTGGTATGAATAAGAGATTACTTGCAAACACCAGATGAATGCACAATTTTTTAAAGCAAATAAACTGTCTTTAGATCACAAATTAGTTCTTCACTGACAAGACATTCTTGCAACAAACTAGCCATTTCTATAAGAATTGGTCAGTTATCATTTTAATCACCAAGAATATTTTTTACATTTGAAGTTCACTGTGATAAAGCATACCATAATAGAAATGCAATGACTTGTTGGCAACGCCTTTTGAGATGTGCCTTTAAATTAGTTGTCTGGATTAATTGCTCCACAAATGCTCTGAACAGAGTTGTATTTCCATAAAAACCACAACAGCACACATGAGAAACATGCAGTATAAACACACAGAGAAAGGATTTCTGTTCAGGAGAGAAATATATTGTGAACATTGGCTAAAGTGAAACTGAAACACACTCCTGTTATTGTAAGCAGCACCTAGGTACACTCCACACTCAATTGCCTGGGATCCAGAACCCACGCTTCAGCAAACTGCGAAGAGTGGGTCTGGTCACCACGTCCTCCACCTGCGTTTCAGATCAAATCTACATCGTACCGTCCAATCAGGTTAGCTTATTTGTGTGATGCAGATGAAACAAAGGAACTGATTGGTCGTCTGTCATTTAGACCAAAATCTAACTTCACTCACCTCACATTAAAATCGTTTTTTGATTCGCTCATGAATTCTGCAGAAATCTGCGATGTTTTTTGTTCCACATAATATTTTTTCATGTTTTTTTTTTGTCGGAGCAGCCATGTTGGTTTTTACACAGCGGAAGATGCGTATCTCTGTCTTGGCTAATTAATCTGTCAATCACGGTTACAGAAATCCGAAAGAGGCATACGTTGGTTTTCCAGGCAAGACCTCAGAGGCTTTGCATTTTGTGTTTTTAACATCTTATTCTGAGAGAAAAACAACTATGTAAATTTAAATTGATTGTGAATTATTATTGGGACTTGAGGAATCTTTGGACTAATAGGGGGGCCTCAGCTTGGAAGAGTTTGGGAACAGCTGGATTAGTCGATTAACCTAAAAAAGTGAATCAGATTAATCATTAAGAAAATTATTGTTAGCCCTCAACCCTAAACAGTATTTGTCCAGTAAAAAAAAAAAATGCATGTCCCCTGGCCCTTTCTTAAAAATGCTAACGGTCTGTAAACATTTTCTATTAATTTAGCCAGTATACAATTGTCTTTAACCCAGACTGTAATATCAGTCACAAGTGCCTGAGTGGTTTTAATTCCCCTGTTTAATCCCTACTTCTTTATTAAAATCACACAATGTTCTTCTTCACTACTGTGATTTTCCTACCAATTAGATTTTAAACATCTTTAATACAACATATGTCTTTAATCAAACCATGACATACCTGTTTCTGTGTCTCTGTCTCTTGCGCAGACTTAGATGAGATGTCTGACAAAGCGTCCTCGGAGCACGAACACGGAGAGGACCTGGAGCCGGGGAGCAGGCAGCACCAAAGCCTCGTCTCCGGGCTCCAGCTCCAGCCTGCCCCTGCCGTCCATGCTGCTGGAGAGGAAGATGGAGACACTGATGACGGAGTGGAACAAGAGCCCGGACATGCTGTTCACCATTCACCCGGTGGACGGCTCCTTCCTGGTTTGGCACATCAAGTATCTGGACGAGTTTAACCAGGGCATTTTCAGACAGGTTCAGGTGTGTGATCTGAGATTTACCCTGTTGATTTAATTTGTATGTTTCTGATTTATGCAAAAAACTAATATCACTATTTTCTTGGAGCTCATAATTTAGATTTTGTCACAATTCATGTACACTGCTTTCACTGCAAAAAGAAAATTTCAAGACAAGCTACAAGGCATTTTGACTTATTTAAGCTCTATCTAGACCTGGGGTGTCAAACTGAAATGAAGATTTGGTCAGAGTTGATCGAGGGTCACATTTTAGTTATGCTAGATACAAAAATGCCGATTAAGCTATACAAAAACACATCCAGAGTTACAGTATATTGTATCACATTACATTATGTTGTGTTATTAAACAGTACAGACTGCCTTTCTAAGAAAAAGTTTGACAAGTTGTGTGCGTTTTGCCACATTCCAGTGCAATTTAGAGATTTTATAGTCACATCTCAGCAATATAAGCCTTTATATTTCGAAATGCTTTCTATTCTGACCTACGCTGTCAGTGCTAGGCTGCAGTGTATTGTGCAACCTGTAGTTCAAATTGTTGGGTGCTTTTATTAGAGGACGATAGCAGCAGCATGTAACAGTGTCGCCTCCTCCGATGATTGTGATGTAGCCGCTTTGAGTCAGTGCCACCACTTTGTCCATGAGGTTCTTGGTCCCGTTGGCAAAGTTGTCCCACTCAAAGACGCCACAGGTCCGTTCCATACGATTTGTTTGGCCCAGGACATGGCCTCGGCGTAGAGCTCTCGGGACCACAGTCCAGACCCATCCAGGGCCATAAAATCAGAAATCATCCCGGGGGCTACATGAAATCATCTAGAGAGATTGGTCCCCAGGCCACGAGTTTTACACCCCTGATCTAGACCATTTTATATGTTTCGGTCTGTTGCAAGACACTCAGAACTCACCAAATTATAAACCAATGAGTTAAGAAAACTTTACTTACCCCATTGGCAATTTATATTTCCTTTTTTGTGTGGCCATACCTTGTCAAAGCCTGATCCCATCAGATCTTAATTCTTGGATGGGAGACTGTTAGAACACCAGGTGCCACAGTGGGACGACAGGAGTAGATTGTCGTTGTGTCCTTGGGCAAGACACTTAACCCCCACTGCCTCAGTGTCTGCGTACACTGGGTGAGTGGATGCTAGATTGTGCTTTGAGTGCCTGGAAAGGTAGAAAAGCGCTATATAAAAAGATCATTTTATTTTAATCTAAATTATTTTATAATCAGTCATGCCTTATTACCAGTGAAAACTTCTGCATTACTTACAAAATTAAATCTTATTTGGCTAAAACTAGTCAAATCCAAAATAAAACTGAATCCAAGTAATTTTAAGCAAAGTTAGTTATATACTTTTTGCAGTGTTCCTATTGCCTTTAGGTAAATAAAATCATCTATTTTTTTTTCCGGAACGTTCCTGGTGATTGGTTAAATGTCTTACTCAGAGCCTGACAAAATCTGAACAATAAGAGAAGTAGGTTTGGAAAAATGATCTGTATTTAAACAGACAGCTACATCAAATAGAGAAATGTTAGAACTGCAGTTTCATTAAAAAAACAGATTGTCACAGAGATTTGATCATGATTCAATTACTATCAATATATTAACCAGACCTACTATAGAATGTGCATCACTGCTGGTTCTTGAGCTTCTTCTGGTGACACTTCTTCATTTTTAGTGTTTACTTAATTTAGTGCACATTTAAAATTGGGGAAGCTGATTTTTACACTGCAAACACAACTTAGGTTTTAAATCTGACAACTTCCTCTCAGAAATCCTTCGACACATTTTTTATATCAACATGTTCTCATTTTTGGTTGGAAATATGACTTAACAAACACTTCTTACAAGCTGCAAAGTGAAACTAAAGTGCAGAACAGCCAATCAGAGAGCTGCTTTTGCCGTCTGATGAGAATATTTTTTTATTAAATTCAGACAGTACTCAGTGGTCTCATTTCTTCACAAAGTGCTTCATTTATCATAGACTTTTTAGTGGAAAACCAATTCATAAGTAAAGTTAGTCACCCTAACTTTACTTTGCTTAGTTACAACTACTGTTGTTCTGGTGTATTCCAACTCAAAACCTAACTTAGCTCTTACCTATATTTGGAAAAGTCCGGTTACAGATCAAAGACTCAATGGTTCTTGCAAGCCAAAGCCAGATCTTTTCTTTGGTCACACTTGTTGTACAAAGTTTGAAAACCACCGAGCTCAGGGGATTGTGCGATTTCATACATCGCAAAAGGGAAGTGAAAGTGTATTTAAGAAAAGGGAAACTCAAATAGGTTTTGATGAGTAGTGTCTGGTGTGGTCTTATATTTACTGTAAACTGCCTCAGAAAATACTGTTCTGAAAATCTCAGAGTTGTGATGTCATAATTTGATCTTTATGATTCCCCTGGTTTGATTATTTCCTTTGTGTAATTTCCTTCATTACAACATTGAACACAAAACCCTTTGTTTGTTCTACACTAAGGAAATTCCAAAACGTTTCCAATTAAGTTCAAAAAAGGTACTGCACAAAACTGCTTCAGTAGTAACACAAGGTTCATTGTTTCACACAAATAAGTTAGAATTATATATTTGTCCTAATATTATTTTTAATATATGAGTTTCTTTTCCAGGGTACTGTCCCTTGTTGACCAATATAGCTTGCTTAAAGGTGCACTGTGTAACTTTTTGATCAAAAATAAACTTGAAAAAAGCATGTTTTTGTCATTTACATTTCTTTGCTGGGCTAAATAAGTCATAAAAATTTTTGTTTTTACTTTAAGTAGTTTTGTGGTCTAATGGAGGGCCTTTTTTGAAAGACGTTCTCTTTAGCTGTATTTTTTCTCATTATTGCATAAAACATCTTCATCTCCATTCAGAATCTCCCCCAATGTATTGCTTTAACTTTCTATTTCTACTAACAGGTGTAGTTGACTTTTCACCTCTAGGAAGTTACACAGTGCATCTTTAAATATAATCTAGTTCACTCTAAAACTGCCATTTCTGACACTTTTTTTTTCTGTCTTTGACTCCTTCCAGGTCTCTTTCTCCTCTCGCATTCCTGTGGCATTTCCCACCGGCGACGCCAACTCTCTGAGTAAAAATATTCTGATGTACGCCTACACTCTGACAGAGGGCGAGGGTCCCGGGACGGGGGACCAGGGGAGAACCACAGAGCGCCTGCCCCGCTCCGCCTCTGCCTCGGCCGGACTCACTTCACTGGGCATGAATCCCTCCTCTAACTCCCAGCCCATCACCAGCCCGGCCGTCATGATGGTCTCCAAGCACATGGACGGATCCCTCAACCAGGTCAATTACGGCAATACATCAAAAGTTTACAGAGCTCTCAAACAAGAATGTAATGCTATAAAGGAACCCCTGCTTTAAATAACGAGGGATTACATTTTAAAAATAATGGTGGAGCCTTGTGCTGTTTCAGTATTTGTTTTATGTAGACACAAATCTATATATATTGGATTAATCATCATTCAGAACTGCCATATCTATTGTTTAATCTTGTTTTAGACAAACTATTAGACATTCTTGTTACTATTAAACATGCTTGTTTAAACATACTTTTGTTCTTTATAGAAACAGTAATGAGTCTACAATTTGCAAGTGTTCAATGACATTAGCTTCATCTGAGTTACACTTTGCTATAATTTTATTTTAAATGGTTAGTTAGTTCGTTAGTTAGAATTAGTTCAGTAGTTGTTAAGTCAAATTGTCAGTAGATGAAGTCTTAAAAATGTGCATTAGTTGACTAATTCTTTTGTTTAGATGCAAGGATTTTTATAGAACAGCAACAAAACGAAGTATTTGTTTTTTTTAGACACACATTTATTGTAATTGGGTTAATCATCATTTAGAACAGCCATATCTACTGTTTAATCTTGTTTTAGCCAGACTATTAGACATGCTTGTTACTATTAGACATGCTTGTTTAAAGCAGAACTAAGTAACATTTTTGCCTTGTTACATGTTCTTCTAAAGCCTTCGTGATGATGGTTACATATGTATTTTGGGGCATTTGAAGCATGTGTCGGCTCTCTCAGGTGCGTCCCACATCAAGTACAGCAAATGCAACTAGTCTGTGTTGCCACCGTGCCGACCTGAATTTCTGTTTTGAGAAACTCTGGCTCTTTGTTTTTGGTATTTAGCAGTGTAAACTGTGCCAACACGTTTTTCCGCTGCCCTATTCCAACCCTAAAGTTACGCAAAAATGAGAAAATAAATAAATAATGATAAGTTTCGTTTCAGTTTGGCTGGCTTAATTACACATAAGAGCAGTAGGGGGAGCACTACCGCTGAAGTTGCTTAGTTCTGCTTTAAATAAATACTTTTTGTTCTTTATAGAAACAGTAACAAGTCTACAATTTGCAAGTGTTCAATCACATTAGCTTCATATGAGTAACACTTTGCTATAATTTAACTTTAAATAGTTAGTTAGTTAGTTACAATTAGTGCTGTAGTTGTTTAGTCAAAGTATCAGTACATGAAATCTTAAAAATGTGCATTAGTTGACAAATTCTTTTGTTCAGATATAAGAATTTAATATAAGAAGAACAGCAACCATTAGCAGAGGGTTAGTTAAAAATGTGGGAGAAACCATTAGTTTGTTTAGTGTTAGTTTTGTGTCGTCTATAAAGTATTGTTTTTTCCATTAATACATGTTGAGTTCTTTCAAACATTATTAAGTTCATGTAATTGCTCAGATAAAAAAAAACTAAAGCAAAACACTGCTTGATAGTTTAGTTATATAGTATATTAATCGGTCTAAAGAACATGTCTTTAGTCGATTAAGAATGTTTCTGGTCGACTTTAGCCGTAGTTAGTATTCTGGTGTCATTTAAACCGTTTTTTTGATTGCAGTTTAAACTAACCTGTACCTCTGTGTCTGTGTCTGTGTGCAGTGGGCGGTGACGTTTGCGGAGCGTTCAGCTTTCTCAAACGTGCTGAACGTGTCTCATAAATTCAGGTACTGTGGTCACCGCTTCCACCTGAACGACCAGTCCTGCCATACGGTTCTGCCTCTGCTGCTCACCTCGTCTCACCACAACGCCCTGCTGACCCCGCCCTCCGCCCCGGGCAGCATGGAGGGAGAGCAGCCGCCCCCCACCTTACCCTTACCCAAAGGACTGCCCAGGTACACGCAGTAATAACGCCGCACACAGTCTTCAGAAACATCTTACATTTAATGCCATATTGCAGAACATTAAGAGGCAATGCAGTATGATTTTCCTGAAGACACAGAAGTTTTATAGTGCACCTTTTTGTTGTTGTTGTTGTTGTTGTTGTTGTTGTTGTTGTTGTGAAATGTCTTGAAATCTGTTTTGTTGTCCTTATATAGAGTTATTGTTAAATAATTTATTGAGTTGAAAAGTAACACATTTAGCAAAAGATCTAGGTTTAGCGCTGTTGCTTTCTTGTTTTTTGTTTTGTTGTTAGCATGACTAGTTGTCATTTAACAAGTTAACACTCTCTGTGAAAAGCACTTTCAAGCTCATTAAATTGAAACATTTGGATCGTAGGAATGCAATTATTGATTTGAGTGTCGGCACTGAGATTAATGCTGACGTAAATGTTTTAGCATGTGAATATAATGATTTATACAAAGGTTTTTAAGCACTATGATTTGACTTAAATAGCCACTTTCTTCAGTCAGGTATAACAGCTTTGGATGTAGTCTAGACATTAAAGTAAACGCTTAAATCATCAACTCCTTACCTTTGTTAATTAATTTATCTGATTTGCCCTGAGAGTTTGAGAAGTCCAAAGTTGACAAGTCGCTCATGGCATAAAACCTATTTTTAATTCAACTGGAAAACCTCGAAGGTACCCAGAGTCTCAAAAGATGATTGAAACAGACACAATGGAGTCACTTTTAGCATTTGGCGTCACAATACAAGGAGTCATAAATTATGGATACACTACCAGAGCTATTTTTGTCTCTCCAGGAAACAGCTTCGTAATGCAGCTACCCGACCTTCCACGACCCCAACGCCATCTACAGTGAGCTGATCCTGTGGCGGGTCGACCACATCGGGCCCTTGTCCTGCACCGGCGGCGTCTCCGAACTCGCCCGAATCAACTCGCTGCACACCTCTGCCTTCAGCAACGTGGCCTGGCTGCCCACTCTCGTCCCCAGCACTGTCCTCGGTAAACATAGAAGTGGATTTGTATGTTACTATACTAACTTTTATGGATCAGTATGGTAGAACCTGGAACAAATAGTAAACTTAGAATATGAGCATTTGCATTAAAGATTTTGAAGTGTACATTTATTTATTATAGTAATAAATAGCAGTAATAATATAATCAACTAAAAACATGTCCATTAATGCCTCCCCTGACCCTTCCCCAGGGCTCCCCTGCAAAAGAGATTCTGAATCTCAGTGGGACTTCCCTGGTTAAATAAAGGTCAATCAATAAAAAAAATCACAAGTCTTGTGTATTATATTGCATATCATAATATGCTTGTGTATAGGGTGTAATTTGGAATATTGAGATTTACTGTAATTGCAGATTAGCTGATTTTTTTTCTCAGTTGTGAGGAAGGCTGACTGAGATTGCGACTAATTTTGACTGTTTCTGGCATCTTTAAAGAACTTAAACTTAAACTGTAAAGACTCTGCAGATGCTAAAAGGCTGTCACTGAAATAAACAAAACACGAGGAGTAGAACTTAAAGCTACAACTTAAATGGCCAGAAACAAGAAATCTTACATATAAAAGCTACCTTTAAGATACCTGATCTATATTTATAAAAATTTAAGACCAAATTGGCCTGTTACTATGCCAAATTCCTCATTTAATTTAGGATTGTCTTAGAGGTCAAGAATGTAAATTGGCATTGAACACAAAAGTGGACTTCCCAGTGGGTGTTCCTTGTCAGCCTAAACTCAGCTAGCTAAGGTACACTTTGTATACTATGAATTTTGTGTAGGGTCTCTGGATTGAATGCTGGACAAAATATAAAATGCATTTTTCTAGGGGCACAATACAACAGGATGGTGAATCATAGCAATAAGAGTTTTTAGAACTCTGACTTCTTAATAAGGAGACTTGGGTCCGACTCCCGGACCAAGCCAAGTCAGCATTTACAATCTCTCTGGATGAAGTTTGCATGTTCTTTATGGGTTCCTACCAAGTACTAAGGTCCCCCCACCTCCAAAAAATGTATGTTTAGGTTAATCAGGCATCTTTTAAATTTTCCCTGGTAAGGGAATAAGAGAGTGAATGGTTGTCTGTCTCTAACCCTGCGACGAGTTGGCCACTGTCTAGAGTGTTCTCCGCCTATTGCCCAAAGTCTCTTGGATAGGCTCCAGTCACCTGCAACCCCTAAGGAGAACATGTGGTTGAACATGATTGAACAATACAATAGCTTAACTTCTTGATTTTCAGTCAGTATGGCTTAAACATTTTGGACCATTCAGATAAAACCTCTGATCCTAATAACATAACAAATTTTAACTTAAGTTTTTAAAAAATGCACATGTATGGTACACTTTCTCTACCCAATTTGCACTACAACTGTCCTGATAATATTTTAGAGGTGCACCACTGAAAGAAAAAAAAAAAATAGGGATTTGATTTGAGGTTGTAAAAGCTGAAGTTTACAGAGTTCAATGAATAATGAGTAAGTGATATGTGGCAGAATGTGAGATAATAATCTTGTTTTTGTGAAATTTTGAGTCAGAGATTTGCACATTCACACAAAGAGGACAGTTTTCTAACAGTAGCTAATTTATTCCTCCAAACTAGAACATTTATTCAACTTTTCACTTTTCTCCTCGGTCAGGGACTTACTGCAACAGTGCCAGCGCCTGCTTCGTAGCTTCAGATGGAAAAAATCTCCGCCTCTATCAAGCTGTGGTAGATGCCAGGAAACTACTAGACGAGCTATCGGACCCAGAAACCTCTGTAAGTTCGCCGTATGGGATTTGTATCATTATTCTCATCATTTAGAATCAAGAAAATTGTTAACTTTCTTTCCATCAGGCTGCACCTACATGTTCTGTGCATTTATAGAGTAATTACTGTGTTCTCGTTTAGAAACTGGTGGGCGAAGTGTTCAACATCGTGAGCCAGCAGTCTACCGCCAGGCCTGGATGTATCATAGAACTGGATGTCATTACAAATCAGGTTATACGCATTTTTATCAATTTTCAACTACGTGATGCTTTTCATTTAATCTAACCAGTGTACTTTTGTGCATCAACAGTGTGGCTCCAACACTCAGCTGCTGCATGTCTTCCAAGAGGACTTCATTCTAGGATACAAACCTCCAAAATCAGACACATCGCCGCCAACATTCGGTGATGGAGGTACAAAACATGTTTCCAACTAAAATAACCACTTTTGTTTGTTTTTTTTCTAGGCTTTTGTATAATTATCTTCCTGTGTTTAGATTACCAGCCTCCGCCATTTTCGGAGAAGTTTTTCTTGGTGGTTATTGAAAAGGATTTGAATAGGAACTCTGTGCTTCAAATGTGGCACTTGCATCTCCAGTCTGTGCAGGCCTGTGTTGGTAAGTCCATACTAACGATACATTTGAGATTGACCCAATAGTTCTTAATAATGGAGAAGACTATAAGTGTTTTTATACATGCAAGTAATAAGAACTAAAAGTCCCAACATTTCTCCACTTTGTTTAGTCAGAAGAGCTACCTTGTCTTCATGTTTGTGTTCACAAAGCAACAGTTTCTGAAAGTAACTAGCTTTAACATGTAGCAGCTAAAACGTGTTTCTAAGGAAAGTTAATTGGGCTGTAGACATCTTTTTTTTTTTTTTTCAGACTAAAACATGCCCTGCCAAACAATTAGTTGACTAAAAAAAATGTTTGTTTCTTTATGTTTTTGACTGCACTCAAAAGAGTTAGATTGGACATAATTTTATCCCCCCCAAAAATTACAAACAAAGGTAATAGGAAGCTGTGTATTTACATGTAAAATAAAATCAAGAATAGTTTAAGCTGTATTGTACATCATACTGTATGAGAGTACAGTCCAATTTTTCCCTCTCACTTTTGATCCATGTAATAAAATACTCATCTAAGAATTTCAATCCATAAGCAGTCATTGTTTGATAAGTTGTTACAAGTTATTTACGTAAACACTGTATTAAATAGACTTGCTATAATACACGTCACTTTTTATGAAAGTCTGCAGTCTGTCAGTATTATTTATGCACTAAAGCAGGGGTTTCCAAACTTTTCAAACCGGGATTCCCAAAGTAGCTATGCAACCAACTCGCAACTCCCACAGCAAAAAAAAAAAAAAGCTGTAATAATTTCAAGTTGGAAAATCAATAAAGCTGGAATAAAATGTATATACTTTACTGGTATAATGCTTTATATGACTACAATGTATTGCTGCTTACAACATTGCTGCTTCAGGTAAAAAAAAAAACTAAAAGAAATACCAAGTCAGAATGGTAGAACTATATCTTGAAATCATTTTGCTATCCCCAGATTTGGCTTCCCACGAAATAGATGTTTTAGTATTCAGTAATAGCATTTAGTATTTTAAAAGTAGCTTTTGCGATTTGATAATTGTGTCTATTAATGTTGTTTTATTGATATGGTTGGGATTAATTTAGTAGCTTTAATTTAAGGTGTGTGATGTAGAAGGCCTTTATATTACAGATATTTATTCCACTTCTTTGTCCCTGTGTCCAGACGAGCAGAGTCCAAACTACAGCTTTCAGAGCCAGCTCATGGTTCCTAATCAGGTGCTGAATGTAGACTCGTCTCCTGAGACTTCTCCCATGAGGCCTTTACCTCGCTCGGCCTCCACAGCAAACCTCCAGTCTGCCAGCAAACTCATCCTCAGCTCCAAACTCGTCTACAGCAAACGCCTGGACCTGCCGCACGGCGTGGAGGTTACCAGGGCAACGCCATCTGCAGGTCAGACGCTGGGTCAATGTTTGGACAGAAAGACAATATTAATGATAATGTGTTTAAGCAAATTACAAACTGAATTCACATGTTTTTATTTGTCATGTTAAATTGATTAGTGATTTAAGTTTATGAAAAGCTAGATAATCTAAAACTTTACCAATACTAGATTGAGATAAAGCTCTAAAGACATCGCTTGTGGATATTTGGTAAGTTGTTCATAATCCATGTTTAGTCCTGACTCTGGCACCAGCAGGAGGCCGGTCCATGTTTAGTCCTGACTCTGGGCACAGCAGGAGGCCGGTCCCTGAGGTCCTTAGAGTCTGAGATGGTTCATAACAAGGCACTAACATGTCAGAGATGTACCTTCAATTATTTTCTGTTTTAACTGGTATACAATAATATTCATCAAAATTGAATAAAACTTATTGGTTTAAAACAGATACAACTTCAATACAAACAAATGATGTTGACACTTACTTTTGCTTTTCTATATCGAGGAATATTCATGTTTTACTAGGAAGAATGTGAATACTTTTTAATTTAACTCAATTTAACATTGACTTTTCCCTGAATGACCTTAAACATGTTGCTAATAGAAAGAAACTCTGTTTAAACTATTCACATTAACATATTGTGATATTAATTAGATAAATTATTGCACATAACAGTTGAAATGATCCCCAAGCAAATATACTGTATAAACCTACAGAGTTTAAAGAAATCCCAACATTAAACTCAAATTCTTTTCCTAAAGGTCATTTGAGCTCCTCCTCCATCTACCCGGTGTGCCTGGCTCCTTACCTGATCGTCACCACCTGCTCGACTCCCACGTGCGCTTCTGGCACTGCGCGGTAGAGGGCGCCGACGAGGGCTACGGAGACGACCAGCAGGACAGTCGAGTGTACCGCTGGGAACCCTGGGCCCTCATGAACGAAGAGGAGGACAACAACAGCGCCGTGTCTGTCTCCGGACGTCCCGTAGCCGTGTCCTGCTCCTACATCGGGCGACTGGCGGTGGCGTTTAAACAGCAGAGACAAACACAGGTATGAAAAGCAGCTCTGAAACTCTGACAAGCACTGGGTTGTTGCTTTATAGTTTCACATCTCACAGCAGCAGTCACCTTGGACAGGAAATATGCAATATAAATGTAAATGTGGAGATTTCAATGTGAGGACGGTCTGAAACAAAGTCTAGTTTCATTGTTTTGTTCAACTTGTGTTTTATACTGTAGAAAGATTACTTTAGATATGCTATTTTTTTTTTCTTTTATGAGCAAAGCTGGCATAGACAGTGTGACAATGCTGTTTGTTAAAAGCTAATCTAAAACTAATTTTGCTGTTGTCATAGTCCTGAAATGTCTATAAACAGAGACAATTTAAATGGAAATTATTATTATTAATTATTAATTATTAAATAGTTTAGTTTTTTTAATTTTTGCTTCTAAGCCACATAGAAAGGAACTGTCACATTACACAAAAAAATTCCCTACCTACGCCATAGCCAAAAGACTGCTTAATAGTAATAGTGGTGTCCATTGTTGGGCTCGGGGGCCAAATTGAACCCCCTTGCGAACCGAAAAAGGGTGCTCAGGTTTGTTGGGACTATCTATTTGAGTTATTTTTGGGTTTAGTCTCCCAAAATGTGTTAATACAAGACAATTAACATGTAAACAGAGATAGTAGAAAAAGAGGTGAAGAAGAAGAAAAAAAAAGACAAAAGGATAAGTTTTTGAGAAAGGAGAAGAATACGGAGATATAAAATTTGGATTTTTAGTTTGGATTATTATTGTCATTACTACTACTACTTTCTTAATATTTAGGTCACTAACTGTACTTTCACCTCCTACCCTCAGCCAGGCCTATAGACTCCCGGATAGTCATCTCATCTATGCCCCGTTCAACCTGACTATTTGTGTATGATTTATCCCTGATTCTGGGAAATGGTGCACTAAAATAAGATTTACGCTTACCCTTTGTCAAATAAACTTTTTAAACGCAAAACAAAATTATATCTGGCCTTTGTCACACTTCAATATATTACATTTGACCCGCCAAAAGAAAAAATATACTAATTTTGGCCCATGAGGAAAAAATTTTGAGCACCCCTGGCACCTACTGAGTTTAATGGGTTAAAGTGGAAATAGTTTATACATTAAGTATTACCTATTTTCACTATAACCCATTTAAACTCAGTAGACCTGCTACAGAGAAAATAATTTATATGCTTAGCCTAGAGACACATTTTTACATATTAGTACAGTGCTCTAAAGCAAAACTCTTACATAAATTCTTACAACTTCTTACATAAGCCTGCTATATCCCAGATAGAGATCTGGTGGTACTTGGAGGACCAATTATTACCTTATATGGTAATTGTTGTGAAAAGTTTGAGAAACATGATAATGTTGAAATCACATTATGCAAAGACATTACTCCTAAAGCAGTTATTTTCTAAATGTTTATGCTCCCTAATGTTTTTGTGTCTGTTCCCTGCAGTTTAACTGTGCACAGGACTTCTCGATGCATGTGTCCATTTACGAGTGTGAGTCGACCGGAGGCTCTGAGTGGGTCCTGGAGCAAACTATTCACCTGGACGACATCACAAGACCTGCCTCCACACTGGACCCCCGAGTTAGCGTCGACTCCAACCTCTTTGTCTACAGCAGGTCAGGATTAAAACTTTTATGCAAAGACATTACTCTAAAGCAGTTAATTTTTAAATGTTTATGCTCCCTAATGTTTTTGTGTCTGTTTCCTGCATTATCAATACCCAGCTTTACCGTATAGTGTAACAATTACAAACAGTAGATTAGTAACAATTCAAAACAGCCAACTCAACCTGATTTTAGCCATGCACACCTTTCAACAGGACATACTGTAGCTCAACCTCATAATCATAACCTGGTATTTATAGGCATATTTTTTAAACATTAAAAATGTCACTGTATCAGATCAACTATCGGTGCTTCACTAGCTTTGTTGAACTTGTTGCTAACTATTTTCCATGTGATCAAGTGCATGCTAAATGTGTAAGAGCATGCCTTTATGTCCATTTTACTAATCCATCTAAATTCTTCTCGTTTCAGGTCTGATCTTTACATGTGCAGGGACCACACCTCCCCCAACATCAAACACTACGTCCACTTAGACTGGCTCTCCAAAGAAGACGGCTCCCACATCCTGACCGTGGGCGTCGGCTCAAACATCCTCATGTACGGCCGAATCTCCGGAATTGTGAGCGAACAAACCAGCAGCAAAGATGGAGTCGCCGTCATCACGCTTCCTTTAGGAGGCAGCATCAAACAAGGCATTCGCTCACGTTGGGTCCTGCTGCGTTCCATAGACTTATTATCCTCAGTAGATGGGACTCCTTCGCTGCCCGTGTCCTTGTCGTGGGTTCGGGACGGTATTTTGGTGGTGGGAATGGACTGCGAGATGCACGTTTATGCCCAGTGGCGGCAGGACGTTAAACCGGGCGATGGGGAAGAGGGAGCCCTGTCTTCTGCGGATATTTCGGGAGGTCAGAATCCAGTTTTTGAAGGAAGAGCTCGATCTAAAAGTGTGTTTGAGGGCAGTGCGGCTGTAGACGAGGCCCTCAAAATTCCGGCCGGTCTACAAGAGGGAGGTCTGTTTGAAGCGGCCCACTCTCTCTCGCCCACGTTGCCCCAGTACCACCCCACACAGCTGCTGGAGCTCATGGACCTGGGAAAAGTGCGGCGCGCCAAGGTATGTCATTGTACTCACCTTATTCTGCCTCGCCCACTTTCCTTGGCAGTGTACTTCCTGTTTAGCTGCATTTAGCCTGTAGAATTTAGTCGCTGGATTTATTTTATCTGTCATTATCTCTGTTAACTAGAAATGAAAAATCAATAAAAACAATAAAACATTATTACATCTTTATACAGGCTAAAGTAGTGTATGTAGAGGGATTTTCAGTCGACGTCATTTTCCGCTCTACTATACATGTCACCTGCAGAAAGATACGTTGTCTGTCTAGTTGGCCGGGGAAACTTTTAACTTTGATAAAAACAACAAAACAAGATGAGAGCTAGCTGTTTGGATCAGGTATAAAGCGGTATGACAGACGTCTGGCTCCTGAAAATTGAGACAGTGTTTTCTCAGTGTTTTTTCACCCACCTGAATGTAACGTGTATGAGTCATGAAGATGAATTTCATTCACAAATGTTGATTTAGAACAGGAGTCTTCAACCTGCGACTTGACCACATGTGGCTCTTTAAGGACTCCATTGTGGCTCTTCGAAGTCTAAATAAAGAATAAGAAATTACACCATAAAAGTTTGGGGGAAAAGTGAGATGTGTGCACTGGAGCTGAAAGTCTTTATTCAGGTGTGCTCTCTATAGTTATTAGCACTCACATTGTGATAACTGATGACAAGACTGAGCATCTGAGATAGACAGGGAGGAAAACTCAGCTTCTGAGGCCTCTAACAGTTATAAAAATGTGTTCAATGCTGCAATTTGTCCAAATTTTAACTTGCCAGCCCACAACTTTTAGGAATATTTCCTAGATATTTTAGAGGTGCTGAAGTGGCTTTTTAAATAGACTATTTGATCTAAACTGTAGCTTATACAAGAAGTGATTATGTGTTGAAGCATTTCTTCATTGAATAATGTCTAAATAGGTCTACATTTTGTTAAAATGGTTCAAATTCACATTTTTGTCTCCATTATTTTTGAATGAGTAAAGACATTTGTGACTCTTTCTGACTTTAATTTGCTTTGATTTGGGCTAATGCGACTCTTTTGTTGTTAAAGGTTGCAGACCCCTGATTTATAAGCACAACTTTTGTTTCCGCACAGTGATAAACTCTTGTAGTTAGCTGACAACAGCGCTGGCTAGAGTTGCTGCTACAGCTTGTGTCAGTCAGCTGCGGCTCTTTCTGCTATCTGGTTGTGCGCGCATCCCCCATGTTAATAAACAAAAAGTCCCTCTGTATCATGCTGGATTTCCAAGTCATCATTGTTATGCAAAATAAAGATAACAATCTGCCAAAGATGTAAAATGCAGACATAAACCAAAGCACTCCGAGATGCTAAAGTTAAACAGGCTTTATTAAAACATGACTTTTTGAATTATTAAACTGCACCAACAAGTTTCAGCTCTGTTTAGCCTTCTTCAGGGTTTGTGTTCCCCATTATATAAGGAAGAGTGCAGGATCCTGACTCAAACATGAACTGTTTTACTTACTTTACAACTAACCATCTATAAAGCATTCCACAACCTCATCTTTATTTCAGCTCTATATTATTGGAAGTATGCTTCAAATATGCTTTTATATTTCAAGTATGCTTGCGAAATGTCTTTTTTATATTGCCAATTCTCAAAAAGAACTTGAAAATTTGAGGTGATAATGTTCACTCTGCAGTTAATGTCGCTATTATCTGTGGATGGACTTAAACAGAAAATTGTCCTCATTATAAAACTACAGAAAGTTCACTTGTCTCTGCCTGACAGCTCTTTGAAATAACATTATTCCTCTCTATTATAATGCTTCTCCTGCCTTGTACCCTTCAGGCTATTCTCGCTCACCTGGTGAAGTGTATCGCGGGTGAGGTTGCTGTGGTGAGGGACGTGGAGGCGGGTGAGGGCGGGTCCAGGCGTCATCTCTCCCGCACAATCAGCGTCACGGGGAGCACGGCCAAAGACACCATCGTGGCCGGTCGGGACGGGGGCCGAGACTACACCGAAATCAACTCCATCCCCCCTCTGCCCCTGTACTCGCTGCTGCTGGCCGACCAGGACACGGCCTACAAGGGACCGGAGGAGGCGGCCAAGGGGCGAAAGGGTCAGATGGAGAGGCAACGCAAAAATCTTCAGAGGATCAGTATGCAGACCTCTTTCAGGTGAATAGAAACAAACAGAATGATCTTGTGAGATTACATTTGGCTTAGACAGACAAAGATGGTTCAAACGCTGATGAGTTACACATTTTAGTAAGCTTTAGTTACAAAAGCAAGGCGACAAATTAGAGATAAACCGATATATCAACTGGCGATATTTTGGAGTCGATATATCAGTGAATATTGTCGGTGTTGAAGAAACTAGAATGACTTAGTGCAGAATTGCTGGCCACAAACTTGCTGTAATATAATTTATGCTTTTCTTCAAAAGATTCAATTGCAACCTTTATTCAACCAAGAAAGTCCAGCTGAGATCAGAGTCTCTTTTTAAAGGAGAGTCTTGGGGAGGAAAAAGTGGAAGGGATCTATTGTACATGTTTTTTTGTGGCAGAGGAAACCTACGCAGAAAAGGAGAGAATATGTTAACGGCAACTCTATTTAATTTAAAAAGAAATGTTGTACTGTAAATGCAATGGTTCTTTCTTTCCAAATCAATAACTGTCATATTGATTTGGAAATATCTTCCATAATCTATCTAAACATTTTCTTTGTCTTTCATGGATTTACTAACAAATATAGTGATTGTAATTCAAGGGTGAGCACTTATTTTCCCCCGAGGGTCATTGATGTGACAAATGATCATTATTGTAAGCACATTTTTTGTAAAACAAGCTTTTTAATCTATTATTTTGACCATTTGTTATGACAAATCATCAGGCATTAAGCAAAGACACATAGCTAAAAGAATTCATAAAAGAAATATAAAGAGTAAAGCTTACTCTCATAACCATTCCGGTATTAAAACAGATTTTTAGTTTGGTGTAATTCATTAAGTATCAAATGTTTTTAACCAAAGAATGTATCATAAAGCAAATATGCCTTGTTGACATTTGCCTGAAAAGCTGAACACAGAATGTAAAGGCCCAGTTTTTGCCACATTCTATGACTAAATTATTTAAAACCCACTGTATATATAATAATGATGATGAATAATGTGTTGTAATGTGGTGTTCTTTTTTCTAAATCTCTACCCAGATGCCAACTGTCACTACGGACGACTTTGTGAACTTCGCCACCGACAAACCGGAGAAGAAATCCCGAGTGATAAACCTGTCCCAGTACGGTCCGTCTTACTTCGGGCCAGAACACGCTCAGGTAAGACTGTTATTTCACTGCTGCTGTTGGGTTTTTAAAGGCTTCATAAGGACGCGGCTCATTGTTGTGTGTTGACTCAGGTTCTGTCCAGTCACCTCATGCACTCCAGCCTTCCCGGACTGACTCGACTGGAGCAAATGTTTTTAGTGGCTTTGGCTGACACTGTGGCAACAACCAGCGCTGAGGTCACCAGCTCCAACGACAAACAATACACAGGTAGAAACATACTCACTTTGACTTCACGCAACCATTTACAGATTTTTTGTAGAAAGGCTAACATTGAAAATACTTTAGTCACAGTTTTTTGGAAAATTGTTGGTCAGACCAAGGAACATATTTAAAGAGAATGTTATTTTGGATACGATTAGCCGGTTTTGTAGCGCTGGCCTTAGACTTGGACTGGATTATATTGTAATAAAAACTGAATCGTGATCTCATCTCTGTCACAATCTGCTTTTTTAATGAAATCGTCATATCAGGATTTACATTTCTCTATTTAATTCATCTGTCTTTTCAACTATAGACTATTTTTTCTAACCTAAGTTTTTTCTGGGCTCAGAGTTGCCAAGTCTGCTTCTTTATAGTTACTCTGCACTTCTTTTTATGCAGTTTCTTGTGAATTTTGAAAGTCATGGGTTGCATTGTTTTAGGCTGCACTTTCAAGTCATAAAAGACATTCATTTAGCATTTTTAGGTTTGATTTCCAAAAATATTGCCATTAAGGACAAAAACATGGATTTTTAAAAACATTATTTCACGTCAGAAATCATTAGCACTTGTTTTGCGGAGACTCAAAATGTTCTACTTCATTATTTTAATAACTTTTCATTGAAGGGTTGGGATCGCTTGTTTTGTGATTTTTTTAAAGGCTAGCTTGGTAGTTTCTCTCAAAAATCTGGCAACACTGCCTTTTTCCTGCTCTGAATGATTGACAGCTGTATTAGCCAATCACACAGAAGTAGTAAGCTTCTGAAAAAGTAGATGCTTTCCATTTACCTCAAAAGCTAACAGACAGTCTACAAGAATCAGTGTTGTTTTCAGAGAGAAACTAGGTAAAACGTTATTAAAAACATCAATTATTAGAACGTGTGTCTCTGCAAAACAAGTTTCTAACAAACATTAATAACAACTGTAGACATAGAAAAATTGATAAAAAAAAAAAATCCATGTTTCATTCATAAATAGACATATTTTGTAAGTCAAAACTGAAAAATAATGCAAAGTTTCATTCATTTTATGACTTGAACGTTCAGCACGACCTTCAAAAGTCATAAAAGATTTATAAAGAAGCAGACTTGGCAACTCTGATGTAGGTCGAAAAAATAGTCAGTATTTGAACAAACAGATGTATTAAACAGAGAAAGAAGAAATCATGATACGATTTCATAAAAATTGCAGATTGTCACAGCAAAGAGGTCAGGATTCAATTTTTATCTAGATTTTTCCCATCCATAGCACCTTTATTATTTCCTCAGAGCGTGCACACACCTGCCACATTGTCCTTCTTCTTTCCTCATTGACAGAGCACAAAAGCTAGCACCTTGTACCAAATACTATATACTCCCTTGTCAGCTGTCATGTTAATACTTTTCTCACTCTTTTCAGTCGCAGCTTGTTGAATTATGATGCCGTGTTGCTGATATTTTGTGTGTCGGCTTGTATGTATAATTTCGACAAAGGTCATAAAATACATAGACACTGATTAAGTGTTCCAGTTTATCTAAAGTTATCATAACATAAACAGTGCCTATGGTGTTCCTCTTTACAGATACAGGTTTGTTGATAATCTTCCTCTTTTTTATAATTATTTAGTCTTTTATAACATCCAACATTAACAGACCGTTCCAGCGCAACAAAAGCACAAAGAGTACAAAAGAGTTCAAGGCGAAAGTAGTGAAGTGTCTTTAACTTGAGAGATTTTTAAAGTACTTCAAATTATTTTTACGCACCAAAAATGAAAAATAGCTTCTTTTTATCTGTTCTTTTGACAGTGCACTATAAAGAGTTTTACTGAAGGCATCATCTGCTTGTCTCCAGGCTCCTCAAAATGAAATAAAACATATAAAAGGAGTACAAAGGTAAAAGTGAACATGAAATTATCAGTACTGAAAATCTGTGAGAAAAACTTTTTTTACTCGAAAAGTAAATTTCTCAAGTGATACTTGAGTGCTTTTAATGTATCACATGTAGTAAATTTAGCATTTTTTCTGTGTCATGAAAACAGATGGGTTGGCTGCTGTCCAGGGTGTTTCTTTGAAACACTAAACAGTTTTTTAAATTTCTTGATTTTTTAAGCTCAGTTTTTAACAACTTAGGACTTCAACCAACTAAGAAGTGATGTTCAACTGACATGAGCTAAGCACTGTCAAATTTGTGAAAAGAAGATGTCCTGTTTTTCTAGTAACCATAGATACCAGGCAAAAGCTAACGCTACCTAAGCTAGCTTTGAACCTCTGAAATTGTAGATTTTAACACCTGATGCAGCAGAGAATGTTTTAAATCTTGGGATTTCAACAACCTCGTGATGTTCAACAGACATGTTGTTAGGATTTTGTGAATAGAGTTGTTTGTCTTGTAACCATGGAGATGGGAGATGAGGCTATGTACATGCTTTGGACCTCTGAAATGCAACAGAAGCTTTACATCTGCTGCAGCAGAACTTTTGCAGATGAACATTTTGAGGGAATAGTGATATCATCAACAAAAGTTCACCTGCTCCACTTGGACCTGACTGTCATCTGTGACTCACTACAGAGAGATAGATTCTACCTCCAACTACACCAAATCTTATCTAATAATAATAGTTAAAACAAAATGTAAGTGAAGTAGACAACTTATTCTAGTCATTTTATTTATATATTTTTATAAAAAGTTGTCAGCATGGCCATTGTAGAAGAAAAAATATACATAAATGCATAAAATTGACCGTCGTATGAGAAAGGTTAGTTTGACCGGAAGATCTGCTATATTGCAATACTAATCCTGCTTTTGTTACTTTCCACCAGATGCTGGTCTTTTATAGCTTTTTTTCCCCACACCCATTCTTCCTGTGAGCAGAAAGCCTGCTGCACACATTGACAGAAACCAATATCCTGTGACAGTCAGGATTCTGGTTTATTTCTTAGAAACCAACATCCTGATTGAAATTTCTCACTGAAACACAATTATGTTCAAGTATTTCTATTTTAGTAGACAGTAGCAGGCTGTTTTGATGAATCGAAATACTTCCTAGGTGCACTTTTGAGAGCTCACTGTTGTATTTTTTGTAGGTGGTGAAGCCCTGGACGAATGTGGACTCCGATATCTCCTGGCCATGCGTCTTCACACGTGTTTGCTCACATCTCTGCCTCCTCTGTACCGCATGCAGCTGCTCCACCAGGGTAAGAAATAACCTGTGACAATATATTTCAAAACTATCTATTGTCTCAGCCCTAGTGACAATACTCAACATCACAAAACAGGATTGAAGCAAATGTATTGTGAGTGAATGTGGATATAGTAGTTAAGTCATCTCATGTTCAGTGTGGGGTGTGTTTTTTGGCTTCAGGTGTGTCGACGTGTCACTTTGCCTGGGCGTTCCACTCGGAGGCGGAGGACGAGCTTTTGAACATGATCCCAGCCATGCAGAGAGGAGATCCACAGTGGTCCGAGCTCAGGGCCGTGGGCGCGGGCTGGTGGATACGCAACATCAACACTCTGCGCAAAATGGTGGAGAAGGTAGACAAAAACATGCATGATATAAAAGAGAGACCGACTGAAATGACTGGTTAGAAGAGACTTAAATACACTGACTTCCCTCCACAAGGTTCTGGAAGTAAAATTTTGATATAATTTTCCCAATACATGTTTCAAAATTATAAATAAATAGATAAATACATAAATAACATTGAAAGTTTGCAATCAGTTATACCAGGGTTAAAGGGTTGGGAGGTGGGGAACTCTATTTTAGGGTCCTGCCATAAGCAGGATTTTGAACAAACCGAAATCCAAAAGGATTTGATTAAAAGTAAATAGTCTTTTTTTATATTGTAACTTATATTTGCTATTGGAGGTTGCAGAAGAGAGAACTTCTCTGATATGTCTTGACATTGAGCAGCTGGAATCAGGCTACTCTTTAAAAAAAGGGAGGTCTGGGGAATTTTGAAAAAATCAATGCAATTTCCTGCATTTTGGTGAGTTTTAGATGTGATATTCTTATTATTTGATGTGACTTTATCATAATTAAAAAGACATGAGGCAATTAATAAATAAATAAAAATAGAGGCAACCAGAGACCAGATTAGGGAGGCCCCAGCCCTGGATGCCTCCTTTAGCTCTGTAAAACTGTTTTAGGCACATGTGGTTTTAGGAGCATTATCAAATCTATCTATCTATCTTCCTCACAAAAATAAGACAAGACAATTTTCTATAATTTGGTGTACACAATCTATTGTAACCCACAATAGCTTATGTACACTATAGCCTACTCAGCTCCTCTCTCCTCCTTGAGTCCCTCCTGCCCATGCATTGCTCCTGTCTCTGTCACTGTTCCTGCTCCTGTCACTGCTCCTGTCACTGCTCCTGTCACTGCTCCTGTCACTGCTCCTGTCTCTGCTCCTGTCACTGCTCCTGTCACTGCTCCTGTCTCTCTCACTGCTCCTGTCTCTGCTCCTGTCTCTGTCACTGCTCCTGTCTCTGCTCCTGTCTCTGTCTCCTTTCCTGTCTCTGTCTCCTCTCCTGTCTCTGCTCCTGCTCCTGTCTCTGCTCCTGTCACTGCTCCTGTCTCTCTGCCATCAGTGCTTTTTAGCGCGGTTAAGTTTTAGCGCGGTAAAACCACACGCGGTTATTTGGAAGCTTATATCGCTCTCTCCCGTTCGTGCGCACCGCGCTGTCAGACTTCCTCACATCCGAAACAGCACCAGCGGGAGGGGCTCGCCCTCCGCGGCTGAGTTGTCTCGAGGAACACGCGCGGTGATCGCATCGTCTTTACGTCGCCTTTAGTTTTGAGCTCCGTGTTGACATAGTTGAAGAGAAAAGTTATTAAAGTTTTGTTTTGGGGTCTTCCGTCCCGCTGTGAGATGAGCCCTGTCCTCTGACACAGAGCAGTTTCTCCGTGAGTGACACGACTCTGCCACTGGACTCTGCGCTGTGCAGCGAGCTGCGCGTGTAGTTCAGGGCCAATTGTTCATTTCGCTGTTGCCGCTGACTTAATCACTTATCAAATAGATCTAAGCTACAAATAAATGCAACTGCAACTCAAAGCAACTGGAACTCGATCCTTTAATTACTATAATCATTTTGCATGTGTTTATTTTATTATAACAATGTTATTTTTAATGAAATTTAAATATGTATTTTTTTTTGGAGGTCAATGAAGGTGCCGGAACGCCGTTCCTGACCGTTCCGGCCCACTTTAACCCCTGGTTACTACATGACCTGTATGTGTCTTTTTGAAAACGTATAAACTGCTAAATAATTAAAATATTTAGTCTGCAAATAACTTCTGTCATGCTAAAACTCTTGTAATGTAACATTTTTGTACAGCTTATGAAAAAGATGTAAGAGAAATACAACTTTGAAATCAGAAGGGATTTTTTTTTTCTATTTGTTGCGATCTTCCTATAATTCACCTTATTCTGCCTCGCCCACTTTTCTTGGCAACGGACTTTTAGTTTAGCTACAGTTTACCTAAATTATTAACATTTATTTGATTCTGTAGTTTGATCTATTAGATCTATTAGATCAAACTACAGAATTAAATAAATTAGAGACATGTTTGTTACCTGAACAGAGCTAAACAGGATGCCAAGAAAAGTGGGCGGGGCAAAAAAAAGGCGAATAGGTGCAATATCAGATTTTTACTGTCTTAAAAACTTCAACAAACATTTGAATTTTAATTACGCAGTAAACAGATAAATAGAGCCTGAGTATAATAAAGAATTATTTATTATTAATTATACTTGTAATTTTAATAGTTTATCCTATAGATTGACCACAATTAGGGTAATATTCTTAACCCCTTGAATTGCTTCTGAACCTCTTTGTAACTCTTTGTAACTCTTTGTGACTCTTTGTGAGTCTTTGTGAAGCTGAAACCCTGCAGTTGTAGCTTCTAATACTAAGAGACTCTAATCATAAGCGAGAACAAGCTCTACACAAAAGAAAAACAGAATCCAATTTCTGCCAAATATTTTTTTTTAAACATAAGGAGCAGTTAAGCTGGTGTTTACAGTTGTGGCCTGAAAGACACTAGATCTGGCATATTTTGGGTTTTGACTATTCCTTATGAAAAGCTGAAGGCAATTTAACTTATAATGAATTGTTAGGGTTTAAAGTAACTTTAAAATGTCCTATTCATTTATATTTTTAATCCTAAGTCTTGAGTACAAACTGAGTTTGATTCATTCCAGAATGGTTGATTTCACTCTAAATAAGAGGCCTGCAATGTTCTGTTTGTCGTTCACATTTCCAGGTGCTTCATAGTGTGTTTTTATCAGATAATAAACAAGAAGGAATTTATCAAGGAAAAAATGAGACGACACTCAGGAGGGTCTTTGCAATGTGAAGGTGTAATGGTCTTACTTCTACTGGAAAGACCAATATAATTCTTTACGCAACGCTTCATTTTATGCATGACTACACTCCTGTTTTACATGTGAGTGGTAAAACAGATGTAGCTGAGTTTATAGTCTATTTAAATAATATAACTTAATATAATCAACGTTGGTCCAGTATATAGCCCTTAATATCAGCAGAATTTCTTAAAGCTTACTTTTAACTGACAAAATTAACGGAAAAACGTTCCTAAGCAATTCTATGATCCTCTATTATTCACTCGACTAACAACTACCGTTTGTGTCTGTTTGTGTCTTTAGCTGGGCAAAGCTGCTTTCCAGAGAAACAACGACCCTTTAGATGCTGCTCTCTTTTATTTAGCCATCAAGAAAAAAGCCGTTCTGTGGGGACTTTTCAGGTGAGACGAGCTGGCTTTGGTCCACTACATTTCTTCTTGTCATTGTTCCACTTTGACAAACCTCTCAAAGCCTTGTGCTAAGATGGATGCGTCTCCTTTTCCCTCAGGTCGCAGCACGATGAGAAGATGACTCAGTTTTTTAAGAATAACTTTACGGAGGATCGCTGGAGGAAGGCGGCTCTGAAAAATGCCTTCTCGCTTTTGGGCAAACAGCGCTTCGAACAGTCGGCCGCGTTCTTTCTGCTGGCTGGATCACTCAAAGACGCTATTGAGGTAAGAATGAACAAAAGCCTGTGGAAAATTAAAGGAGACCTGTCGCACATGTTGTACTCCTGTGAGACTATCCATGTTAGAAGGTTGTTTCCTCCCTGAAAAAAGACCAGAAGTTGTGTTTTGGTTCATTTGTTAACCTCAAGTCTGATTCAGTGTAGGCTGTGTAATCTTATGCATTCTCACACTTTGAAACTTGCATTATATAAGTCAGTCCACTTCATTTCTGTAGCGCAGTTTAACAAAAGCTGTTTGCAAAGTGAAAATGCAAAATATGTGAAATGAATTAATTAAAAAAATTAAAAAAACACGCTGAATTATATATTTTCCATACTAAGGATGGATTTTTATTGCCAATGCCAGTATTTAATGTTTGGCAGATAACTGATATTTGCTGATACTGACGTCAGAACTTTTATTTTGATAGTATAAATTATACTCTAATGTTGTAACTATACAGTGTTATTATTATTTTTATTCAGTCTATTCAAAATAGAGTTGTGCAATAAATAAAAATGTAGATAATATTGTGATAGCTGTCTTGAAGATCTGCAAAAACAGAATATCAAGAATATTGTTTATAAAAAAAAAAGTTAAGAAGGCTACATTGTAAAATGTTCAAATAAAGTTAGCCAGGGATAATTTATTCAGTTAATCACTAATTGGTGTCTGAGGGTGCACTCACACTGGCACAACCGGATGTCCTCTAAAGCTCTATTCTTTTGTTCAGTGTAAGTGCAAACGGGTTGTGCTCAGGCGCAGCACGAATCTGACTCGGGCTGGTTGGAGGAGGTGGGCCAGAGCTCGGCACGGTTACTCATCTACACACACAACTTTAGTATACAAGCTCATGTGACCACTGATGTTTCTCACAAGAACAAATAAACTCTGCACCAAACTTCTTTAGTGAGCACTACCAGAGAGTCTCTTGCTCTTGTGATTTTTAATCCAAAGCCTTACGGGCAAAACTCGAGTTAGTGTCATTAAGTTATAGATATAACGGCCGGGCCCACAGGACTTATTTTTGTGCTACAGCATTAGCACCTCAGCGCTTGATTCAAGCTTCAGCGCGACTTTTAAACAAATAGCGCTAAAGAACGACTTGTGGCTTGTGGCTGTTTGGTTGTGCAGGTGTGAGTACGGGTCAGAGAATTTTATGCAATCGGTGTCAGTATACTCTTAGTCAACTAAAATTTGTATTAGTTAGTGTAGAAAGCACATTGCAAATTTATTCTGAATTTTTTACATAAAAATCTTGTTTAGCTGTTTTTCTTTACGTGTAGTTAATTAGCCTGCAAAGATCTGAGCGTGAGGCCTTGTAAACGCATTTTGGTCCGATCATTCAGACACTGAGGCTTGTTTTGTTTTTTAGTTGACTAAATGATTGGTACTACATGTATTAAGTCGACCAAGAGTTTCTCTAGTCAACCAAAACCCAGATTTTTTGATCTTCAACTTATACATTTAAAGATGCTTGATAATTGGTTTGAAAAATTATCGTCTGAATATCATAATTGAGATTTGTCAAAAATATATTACTCTGAGTAATGAGTAATGAAGCACACACACCCAAAATATCTAAATTACCATTATATAATAACGATAACGATTAGGGGTGTCAAATTAGTGCATTAATTGAGATTAATTAATTACAGACATACTAATCAAGTAATTTTTTTTAATCGCATTAATCTGTTTTGAAATCTTTAACTTCATTGTTTCCATTTGTGAGTTACAAAGTCAACATAAGGGTTGTTCGACTTGACACCTTAGTACCAAAAACTTCCTAAAGTCTTTTTCAATATATTAATATTTCCATCTGCAATAATAATGTAATTAATTAAATTGGATAAAAACACTTAAGTTCTGTGTTTTTCTCAGCAATTTTTAGGTGAGATTAAAAATAGATTAATTAGATGAATTAACTGCAGAGGCCATAGTTTATCACCAATGTCATAGTTCTATGATTATATAAAAAGAATTTAAACTAACATTCTTCAGGGTATGAAATATACTTTATTGTTATTTGTGTAAGTCAGAATAACAGAAGAAAAAAAAATCTTTGGTCTATAAGTAACACTATTACATTTTTCCTCCTAAATTGCGTCTGCCCTACATTATATGACCCAGTCCTCTGACAGTAGAGTCATTTCTCTCGCTCTCTGGATTCCTATTTTCCTCACAGCAGAGAGAAAGATAATGGACTTTTCTATTACATTTTCTCTTTAGGGTGTCTGGGCTCATATCACTACATCATTAACTTTACCGAAAGACTGTAGGATATTTGCCTGCTGCATAAAAAATCATGTACATTCATTGTGTCGAGTAAAACTTTTCCTTGGTCTTGGTTTGCTGTGGCTCCGGGTCAAAACACAAAGAAAAGCAAATACAAATTTTTCTGTTCTATTTTAAAGCTTAAATTGGTAAATGTAATCATGTTGTTTTGTGTTGTGCTTTTAATCTTTTCCTGCTTTGTAAAGCCCCTTTGAATTACTTTGTGAACAAATTGTGCCAGTACTCAAATTGAGCATTTTTAGAAGTGGTGGAACTGAGTACTGTTGCATCCCTGCCCACTTAAAACACTGGGCTAAATAAAAATTATGTGAGATAGTGTAGTAGTACTTGAGACGGGTTACGGCTAGGGTTAGGTCATGGTCTCAATAGCGCTTTTTTAAGGTCTTTGTCCTGTCTCGGACTCTAGCACATTTGGACTCGGTCTTGTTTTGGTCTTAGTCTTATCTGGGACTCAGTCTTGGATTCGGTCTTGTCTTGAACACCGAGACCACATTTCATTACCACCACACTCTGCTAACCTTGCACCAGGCACAGTTTGCAATAAGCACTGTGCAATAGAATCATGTAGACACTGATTATTGTTTAATGCAGGGGTCCCCAACCACCGGTCCGGGGCCCAAAACCGGTCCGCGGGCAATTGGCTACTGGGCCCCAGAGGATTCTTCAATATTTATGTTATTTCTATTTTATAGTATATCGCTACTTCCTTGTGCTTTACTATGACAAAATAGTGCCACTTAGTCTTATAAACAGCAAATTCAAGCAATAAGAGACCTAAAAGTATTCACAGAAATTGGTTGTTTGCATTTTAAATTGTTGTTATCGGCGCTACGCAACCTCGACCTGTCCCTGGAAAAGAAATTTGTGACTTTACCGGTCCTTACCAGAAAAAAGGTTGGGGAGCACTGGTTTAATGGCAAAGATGGTCTTGATTTGGTCTTGGTCTCGTCTCGGTCTTGATCCATAAAAGTCTCAGTCTCGACCCTCAGTGGTCTTGGTCTTGTCTCGATCTTGGAACACTGTAGTCTTGGAAAGATCTAGGTCATCATTCTTTGACTACTACACCAGGGGTTTGCCTCACACGCCGAGTACCCCCTAACTTGTTCTTTTGGTAAATGACTTTTCTAGTCGAATACTGCCAACACTGTACTACACTAATGTGGCAACCCAATCCAAAGCTCTTCTGAACTACAATAGAATTTCTTAACTTTTACCAATATCTTCTTCAGCTACAAATTCACTGTTTTTTTTTATAATTCATAATTTGTGTTTTTTTTCTCTTTCCAGGTGTTGATGGAAAAAATGGAGGACATCCAGTTGGCCCGGATTGTTTGCAGACTTTATGAATCAGACTATGAGAGGTCCCCCACCTGTCGAGGTCTTTTGTTTGAGAAGGTTTTGGGCTGTAACAGAGACGGGACAGGTTACCATTGCTCTCGCCTCCACCCGGACCCTTTCCTCCGCAGCATCGCCTACTGGCTCATGAAGGACTACACTCGCGCTCTGGACACGCTGCTGGAGAGGATACCCAAAGAGGATGACGAGAATCCAGGTTAGTGCTTCTCAAAGTGAAGCTCAGCCCCTAAACTCCTCTCACAAACACATTTCAAACACAGTAAACTGATAGAAAAGCATAAGGAGAAGGTGAAAGGAGTGGCTCAGAGTGGAGAGCAGCAGTGTGATTGGTTTGACAGCAGGTGTTGGTAACCCATTCTGAGTTTTAAGTGGACCAATCAACGCTGATGTCACATAGAGCAGGGGAGGCGAACCTGAAGCTCCTGAGCTGCATGTGGATTTTGGCCAATCCAAGTGCACCTCTTTGACTCATTCAGAAACATTTGCGCCTTCACACATTCTCTCTTTCTCTCTCCCTCTCTCCTTCCCTTCCCAGTAGTAATCTGTGAAACTGGAGATTCATAATGATCCTTATTTTGTGCAAATCTGCCTTATATCTACTGAAGAAATTATCCAAAAAATGCAAAAATAACAGCAGTGCAAACTGCGCAACATTTTTAAAGCTTTGCACAAATGTAACATAAAACAGAAGGTTAGAAAACATGACAAAAGTTTGTGCCACAGTGTTTTCTCTGCTCTGATCACACAGGACAGTCAAGTCAAGTCACTCCGACTGAAGCTCCTAAAGCCCACTTTTACTGGGACAGCGCTAAGGAGGGCATCTGGGACTGGGGCTGTTTAATCTGGCCTCTATTGGGAGGCCCCATAGAGACTTTATAACTTTCTCATGTCTTTTTAATTATAGTAAAACAACATCACATAACAACAATTTCACAGCTAAAACTCACCAAAATACAGAACATTGCTTAGGATTTTTAAAATTCTTCTGGGGGAGAGCCCCCAGACCCCCCTGAATTACATTGAAACCTTGTTGAATTGAAATATATTTGTAATAAAGGGCTTATGGATCTAATGGTCTGTGTTGTAAATTTTAATTAAATATAAATTCATTTTGCCCAGCTCTTGGCCTCTGACCAGTTAGCCACTCCTGACGTAGAGACTAGAAATGACATTTGCCTTTGCAGTTAGACACAGGAGGTTTGTGATTATTTTGACCTAAAGCTTACTAATTGACGGTACTCACTTTGCTCTAAAATCGCCAAAAATTGAGGCAATGCCATTTAAACAGCTTGTACACAGTTTAATAACCAAAAAAAAGTTGTTTTAGATACCATACCTTCACCAGAGTTGTTCTTTAATGCGAGTAGACTTTGGTTAATATTATTTTTCTTTTTGTCTCTTTCAGATGTGATGGTGAAGTCGTGTAACCCGGTGGTGTTCAGCTTCTATAACTACCTGAGGACTCACCCTCTGATTATGCGGCGTCACTTTGCAGAAGGCACAACTCAGACAGCCGTGAGTCTCACTGCAGAGAAGAACAACACAGACGAGATCAACCTCATCGAACGCAAACTGTTCTTCACCACAGCCAACGCACACTTCAAGGTACAACTATAAGTGCTTAGTGCTGGACAATCTGAATGAATGAATGAATATTAAGTGTCATGCACTCAAGTGCCCAGCCCACATGGACTTATATGACACTGATTAATAAATCCAATTTTAGATAATAATGTCTTTGTTTACTGGCGGGAAAAGAAAGTATACAGTGGAGATCAAACCCATCTTGCCTGGCATGCTGTAGAAAGATCTACATTAAAATAGAGCAGAAGAACTCACTGTTAGCATTACAAAAAAAAAAAAATCATAACAGTCAGTGAAAAAATAGTATCTCCCACTTAGAACATGATCTGTGTTTTTAATGAGAAAGCAACATTAGAACAAAATTAAAAACTCAAAAAGTCAGTGTTACATACTATGTGTTCTTAAAAACAGGTTTGTCTTTGTCACACTCTTTGCTCGACATTTATTTATCACTGGTGAGAGAAGAAGCACATGTTCTTACCACTAGAGACATGTCTTGAAAATGTTTTCATTATTGTGCAGTTTGAATAGTTTAAAAAGGTTGTTCATGGACTGTCACGTATTTCTTATTTCTTTTTGTTCTGTAGCAACTTTATTCTGAATAGTGAATACCACCTAATGAGCAACTGGGCTGGAATACAGTTACACAAAACTAATATTCTGCAATATTAGTCTAACTAATGTTTGATCAGTCTTCACTTGTAAAGTAGGCAAGGCAAATTTATTTGTATAGCACATTTCATACACAAAGTGCTTTACAAGGCAGAAAAAGATGCAAGATGGTTCATGCAGCACTAACATGTCAGAGATGTACTTTAGTGCTAGTCCATGGAGAGACTTGAACACAAGCAGAGCTGTTTTAAAGTCTATTCTCTGAGCCACTGGAAGCCAGTGCAAAGACCTAAGGACAGGACTAATGTGATGGTACTTCCTGGTTCTGGTCAGGACTCGAGCAGCAGCGTTCTGGATGTACTGCAGCTGTTTTACAGCTCGCTTGAATAGGCCGATGAACAGGCCGTTACAGTAGTCTAACCTACTGGAGACAAATGCATGAATAAGTCTCTCCAAGTCAGGCTTTGACACTATACTTTTGATTTTGAGTCCATTATTACCCCCAGATTTCTAATTAGGATTTCAGAGAGAGAGATTGAAGGTGACTGCTGACACTTTCGCTTTGTTTCTGTGGGCCAAAGATGATAACTTTAGAGTAATCACACTTGCTATGTTTTTTGTTTTGTTTTTTATCTAGTTTTGATACAAAAACAATGCTATGATACTGCAATAAATATTATATTCTTATCTTGTCTTAGGTGGGCTGTCCTGTTCTGGCTCTTGAGGTCCTCTCCAAAATCCCCAAAGTCACTGTTAAGAAGTCGGGTTCTTCTCCTCTGAGCAAAGCTTCTTCCAAGGCCACCCTGAACTCGAGCCAGCCTCTGGAGAACGGAGGCCCTGCAGGAGGTCTGGACTGGGGGGCTCCAGCTGCTCCTGCCTGGGGAGGGAACGACAGCGCGGCTGACCTGGACTGGAGCCAGCCTGTGGTCAAAGCAGAGGACGAGCTGCAGCTGGACTGGGGGGAGGACAAAACGAAGATGATGAGGATGACGAGGATGATGGAGGTTTGGCCATGAAGAAACCAGAGGAAAGTAAAGCTTCTAATGGAGGCGGTCCTAAGCTGCAGAGAGAGGACTCACAGGTTTGTACTGCAAGACTACTGTATTAAATAGAAATGTTATTTAAAGCCAGGTGCACACTAGAAAAGTTTAAATTCTTTCACAATTTTTTAGACGTGTCAAAAATGGCACAGGGCACACAGACGCAGGCACAGAGACAGCACAAGCGTAACTCAGAGGATTTTCTACAAAGTTAAAGGAAAATCCGATGAAACGATATAGCAAAAAAAAACCTTACAGTCATACTGACCCAAAAACATGACAAATACTCTCTTAGAAGAATTGTTACTCAGACCACAACTCTCCGAACTTGTAGAAGGCTAAATCTGGCTTAATATTGGGTATTGGGCCAAGCTCGTCTTGTGTGTAGAAGGCTTAGGATTTGCTTGCATAGAAAACATACAAATTGATAAACAAACAGTCTGCAATTCTTTTTTACTAACTGAGCATTACTGTCAGAGCTCTTGATTCAAAAGACAATCAAAAAATTTATGTTCTGTCTTGATCTGTCTTTGCCATTTCAAACTTTTTGTTCAATTACCTCGCCAACCCTTGTTGATTCATTACGTGACTTTTTCCAACTTTTATATCATTTTGGAAAGTTATTTTAAACACAACTATTTCAAGTCATGTCACAATTAAGTTTTGATAGTGGTTGTTGGTGCGGTGTTATGTTCTGAAAAGCAAATAAGTTGTTGTAGAGAAAATACACTAGACAGAATAGCACTGCAGCTGCATTTGGCCAAAAGTTACTGTTATGAAAGTTATGCAAATGTGTGCAGTTGGACACTTTCCTCTTCCTCACATCTTTGCGTTTGTATTTGGCACAATGCCTAAACTCCGTGTTTGCTCTTTTTTTGAACAGTGGGAGATAGTTCAGCTCTTGGACATTAAAATGAACGGATTGTTTCCCCACGCAGAGGTCCGTTTGTGGGCGTTCTCGCCTTGATGCAGACGCCATCTATTGCATTTAGCTGTCGTGCTGCATTTTTTTTTTTTTTTGTTACTCTTTCAGGTTGTCACACTTCACATAAAACATACATTAAAGATGCACAATGTAGCTTTTCTGGTTGGTCATACTGTTTTTAACATGTTATTGTTCAGTATAATCTTCTATGACATGCATGTGAGTGTTGTTGACTCTCCACAGATCTTATCCTTAACTGAACTTGCTTGTGTCCCCTGCTTGTTTCCATAGAGAAAGATGTTTAATGTTGTGCCATAAATGTAATGCAGTAAAGTAAATGTTTGAACAAAATTTGAACTATTGTCTTCTGCAGGGCGAGTCAGAGGTGGACGTGATCGCGGAGCAGCTGAAGTTCAGAGCTTGTCTCAAAATCCTCATGACAGAGCTGCGGACACTGGCAACAGGTTTCGAGGTCGACGGAGGAAAACTCAGGTTCCAGCTTTACCACTGGCTCGAGAAGGAGATCGCAGCCATGCACACCATCTGCAACTACAAGGTACAGAATTACTAAGGCTCACAATGGAAAAAGTTCTTAATAGATTGCTGGGATCATGCATTTCACTGCTTGATTCTACATTTACCTAGCCTGTTACGGGCTCATTTCACTTTGCGTTGTTGGTTTTGTTTGATCTACTGTAGACAGGGACTTTTTTTGCTTTAACCAGTTGCTGCTTTTTGGTCACACAGGAAGCACAGCATAAACCAGTGATTGTGGCAGTTTTTTGTACGGTAACCTTGTCAATGTCATATTCTTAGCTTATATCAGACACAACGTATAGTCTGTTATCTTAACTCAGGCTGGTTCTGGCCAATATAGCTTCATTTCTATTTGGTAATTGGACAATTGAACTTCCTGGTCTTTGGGAATCATCTGTAGTGCTCCAGTATCAGCCAATACAGCCACAATTACACTGCGGGATCACTACTGTAATATTTATCTGTCTCTTTGTAGTGTTTGAATATGTTTTAAAATGTTCTATATTTGGATCTTCGTAGGTTTTGTTTTAAATAATTTAACATTTAGGATCTCCATTGGTTTAACATCATAGATACAGTCGCATCGTGTCATACTTGTGGGCGTGGCTTGTTCTGTGGGAAAGTCATAGGGGAGGTTTTATGGAGGTTTTCTGTCAAATAAAGCATTTTTTGTTAGTTTTTACAATTCATTGGTGTCAAACTAAGTTTAAATGTAAGTTGTTAATGTGAAGTTATCTCAGATAAAACCGAAGATTCAGTATGAAAATGCCAGCAGCGCTGCATCGTGCATTAGCATTAAGCTTGCAGCTATATTGCTGTATATATTTAAAAAATTTGGATGGCTGGATCATTATATTCATATTTATGTCTTCGTATCTATATTTGACACAATATATTAAATCCTCATTTGCTGTTGTAGTTCTTGAGCAGTGAGCGATAAGGCTGTTGATCTGATTCAATGTTCATGTTAAGTTTCCCCCATGGAGGTCTGTTTGTGGGCGTGGCCTCTGTTGCCGAATGTATCTATGTCAACCAAAATTTTACTGATCTGTGATGTCACAATCCCGAGCTATCTTAATAGGTACCATTTTTCCTTAAGACATCATCCAAATCCACTGACAAACTACACTGACAAAACACTTTCTCCTTCAGGTGGAGGGTAAAGAGGAGGAGCCTGAGTCAGAGCGCTGGGGAGAGCGCACTGGATCCATCGACATCTCAGACGACGTTTTTGAGCGCTCGGACGCGGGAGCTTATGAGCGCCACCAAATGGAGCGGAGGCGACTGCAGGCGAAACAGCAGCACTCGGAGAGACGAAAGGCCTGGCTGAGGAAGAACCAGGCTCTGCTCCGAGTGTTCCTGTCCTACTGCAGTCTGCACGGAGCCAAAGGGGGAGGAGTCACATCTGTGCGCATGGAGCTGCTTTTTCTGCTGCAGGAGAGTCAGCAGGTACGGTACAAATACACGGATGTCAATTTTAGTACTGTCACTTATCTGAAAGGAATGTAGCAAGATCTGGAGTAAATTTGTTCACAAGTATTAAGCAGAGTATTTAGTAAGCATTCTTGAGTGAGTGGTGAAAATGAATGAGTTTTATTGGAGACAGATTGCAGTTTGTGCTGTAAGGAGAAAAATGCAGCCACAGACTCACAATAAATATAAACAGCCACAACTGCCGCTAAAAACTGAGTTTGTGTGTGAGCTGCAAAAAAAAAAAACTCAGGTGGCAGAAAAGTAGGAAAACTACAACGGCACTTCTGTTTCTCTCACATTTCTTACTGGCACAAACTTAAGTATCATACACAGTGACCTTTTTCTGCTTAAATAAGTTGTTTTTTTAGTCTGTTCGATGAGTAAATTATTTGTTGTGCAACAATAATAACAGCCTAAATGTCATGGATCTATTGTAATATCTGGATACATTTTTGCTAGCTTGTAGCTGCTGCTAATCAGCCGCAGTGCCACTCCATTGGTACTGCAACGGGGAAATTCCTCTACAAGGCTAGAACGCAATTTTTCCATTGAGTAACAAACACAGGCTGCTTATATTCAGTAGAAGGAGCATTTACAGCTTTAACAACGGTTAGATCTTGTGGCAATTCTTATCAATTTTCACCTAAACTTTTTTTTATCTTTGGCTTTTGCTGCTCACTGGGAAACGCAAATGCACATGCCTGATAGTCTGTAGAGCACCTTGCTAAAGGTAAAAGCAAATCAAAGATTTCTGCCAAACAAACGCTCCCCAGAGAAAAAAACTAGACGTTCTTATCATACTTTTGTCATTGAGAATGTTGAGGAACCTTTTTCAAATTAAACAATGTCAATAAAACAGGCTATTCTAGTCTTTTAAATCGTGTTAGTGAAACAATGCACAATTCTCTCTCTCTGCTGTAGGAGACGACGGTAAAGCAGCTCCAGTCTCCACTGCCTCTGCCCACCACACTGCCTCTGCTCTCCGCCTGCATCGCTCCAACTAAAACAGTCATCGCCAACCCCGTTCTCCACCTGAGCAACCACATCCACGACGTCCTGCACACCATCACGCACATGAAGATGCCCCCGCACCCCAACATTTTGGAAGACCGGGTCAGTATCTTCTATTAAAGCTAAAAATGTGACAATGAACACATTTTGACTTAGTTGGGTGTGATAAACCTTGTGGTAAATATTTATCACAGTTCTGCAGCAGTCAAGTTACATTTTATAAAGAAATTGACAAACTCTTAGAAAATTTCAAGAAGTTAAATTTGAGTTCTAAAATAGAATCCCCTCACTTACATTATTTAAAAGTGCTAAAATGCAAAGACAATTTACACACAGCCTACAGTTTCCTGGATGTTAAATTTAATGACATAAATTAGAGTGTTACAAGGTATTATCATTTGTCAGATCATAATGTCTCTGTCACTTATGTAGATTTTGACCCATAGTTATAATGTGGTTGCTACTTAAATTGTGGAGTCATGTATGATTTATTGTACAGGACAATGCACGATTGACATTAACCAAGAAAAGAGTTGCTTGTGCCAGGTATACAAAAATGCTAATTTCCACCTGTAGTCCCGGCAGGTTGTTTTAATTTTAGAAAAAAACAGATGTAATGTAGGTGGTTTCTTGACTTAACATTAGATTACAGTATATAAAAAAATTACATTTCATTTAATTACAAACACAAAAATTCTAGCCCACTACTAAAACTATTTCAGACTATAAGCCACATTCACACTTCACTCTACTCAGCCACACTTTACTCATGCATTACATTCATAAATGGGTGCAAACCTGTCTTTTTAAGAGCCATGTTTTGGTCAGGCGTGCAAATGTTTTAAACACCTAATAATCTCTGCTGGCATTTTGTTCCATTGACTCATTGAGACAAAGGAAGGAAAGGAAGAAGTTACCTCTACATACTGTATTTCATATTTGCTGGACAAAAGACAATTCAAAACCTCATCAAAACACTTCATGTGGGTGAAAACAAGCACTAAACAAATGTTTATTGAAACTCTAAAAATAATCATGTCCACTCTTTTATACTAAAAAGAAATGTTGTCTAACATGTCAAGCACATAAGTCCAACGTTTTTGTTGTTCAGTTCAAAGATTGCAATATTTCTGATTCATCAGAGTTTCCTTAACAATGACAATGTTCAACTATGTTAAACTTTTTTGGGGCTGTTCACACATATGAGCCAAGCATCTCTTATTGGCATGTGAGAAGCTGTTCTAATAATGAAAGAATATACTTTTGTCTCATGAAGAATTAACAACACAGCCACAATTGCAATAAAAAAAATTGAGAGCTCACGATTCCTTCATGTCAAATCGTCGATTATTTGGTTGGAGATTTAAAATCAAACTCAAAGTCTCTCTTTGAGGTAGAATATTGATGTATGTTTTGCTTACTGTAGATGCGGTTTTATTTTGTTTTTGAAATGGTTCGACAAAACTGAATTTAAAACTGAAATCGATCAGTATAAGAAAGAAAATCATGGAACAGAAAGAAATGAATGTATATTGACTGGATCGTCTATCACAAAAAATGGAGTAAATGTTACGTAAGATATCTGTGAATGGTATTTTTTATTAATACACTTTGTCTTTCTTTGTTTCTTTAGGTGTCGGCCCTGCACACACTGGCTGCCTCTCTTTCCGCCTGCATCTATCAGGCCTTGTGCGACAGCCACAGTTACAGGTAATCTCCACCTCCATCATTTATTCATTTGATCATATCTGCCTGTCTGTCGGGCGCTTTATTTCAGCCTTGGCCTCGGCAGTGTTTGCAATATTAGAACAAAGGGCAGTGACTCACGCTTTGTTTGTGTTCGTCTTCAAAGCAGCCAGACGGAGGCCAATCAGTTCACAGGGATGGTTTACCAGGGCCTGCTTCTGAGCGAGAGAAAGAGGCTGCGTACAGAGAGCATCGAAGAACATATGACACCCAACTCTGCTCCTGCACAGTGGCCAGGTAATAACACTCTGTCACCATCCAATACAAGTCAATATCAGTGGCACAAACTGATTTTCAGCACCAAATAGTTTATGAGCCAAGAACTAGTTTCACTTTGAATATAAAAGGGTGAAAAGGGAACAATATGTCACTATGATTTACATCCTACAAACTATCTTTGTTAAAAATCAGTCTGCCCCCTGTATTTACTTCCTTATGCCTTATATAAAGGGACAGTGGGACAGTTTTTTTCCTTGAAACACACTTAACTAGCTAGAAAATGAGTTTGTGTTATGTGAGTGTTATTTTTTGTGCAATAAAACATCTTACTAAGTTAATGTGATCAAAATTTCAAACTTTATGAGGCATTCTCTGGATCAAGATCAGCCAATAAGTAAGTATAGCCAGTCCTGTTAAAGTTGGGGTAACGTTTTAATTAAATAACACAGAATTTTAGTTATAATCAGGAGCCGAGTGCAGCTCTCTGATTGGCTGTGTTTGGGTGGCCCTTCCCAGTTTCACTTTGTTTGTTAAAAGACATGTATTAATCATAATTGCAACTACAATTGATTACATGTTAATATTAACCATGTGTCAAAGGATTTGGGAGAGGAAGTTCTCAAATTTAAAACCTAAATCATGTTAAGAGAAATGTAAAAATCTGCTAACCACCTTGAAATACATAACCTGGATAATGGCTGAATCGATATCATGGGGCCAATACCCAAATCTGCCATACTGTATGAATAGACACTGATTTTTAATCCCAATATTGAATCGGTACATCACTGTTTGGGACCCAAACGGGTTTCTTACAAACTGCCTGTTACACTGAGGTGTGAGTAAAACAAAAGCAGCATAGATCTGGTGGGTTGACTTTAGAAACCGCTGCAATCTGTGTAGCACAGGAAATTGGTTTTAAGCACTTTCTAACCCCGGACTCACACTGCATCCAGTCGAGCTTTGGTCAAGTTCTGGTGCAATCACAGCAAACTTTCTGTTTGTTTAAAAGGACAAGAGGCTCTCACACAACACACCATGTAGTCTGGTGCTCCAGAGAGATTCTTTCTGTTAGAAGAAACTTTCACCTGATTGCCCGAGCACAAATAATCTATTCCCTCAAGAAACCATGACCTCAGGTTTGCCAAGATCAAAGTAAATTACAGCAGCAGCACCAGAAGAATGAATGTAAATGTGAAATCTTAGTTACCTAATGTAACTGTAGTTCTATGAGTATGTGCGTAGCCCTCTACGGGCTTCGCTATTGGCTAACACTCGAGGCAGCGCCTCGCACCTGAAGATCAAACAATGTACCGCTCCAATCATGAGGACGTGGTTCCCCCACTGGCCGTATATAAGGCCCTGTCCACTATCGCTCGCCCTTCTTGAACTCTAGCACAGTGGAAGACATGCCTGCTGGGCCTGCAGGTAGAGGGCTACGCACATACTCATAGAACTACAGTTACATTAGGTAACTAAGATTTCTATGTCGTATGTGCTACGCCCTCTACGGGCTTCGCTATTGGCATACTCTACGCGAAGGCCGTAGGATCAATGTACTCCCAGCAGGCATACATGATTGGAGCGCACCCGCAAACCTACTTCGTACCAAGTACAGAGAGGCAGCGGGCGAGGTTGAAACCGGATGGAGAGAAGGCACATAGTCCTGCCCGGACCTGCCACAACCACCCGCATGAAAAAGAAACAAAGGTGATGAAAGGCCGCCTCTCCCAAGAGCGCCAAGTCACCACAAGAAAGCATCCAGAAGGAGTGCTAATGCATTGATGAACTGGTCGCCTCTCCCAAGAGCACCAGGACACCACCACAAAAGTATCCAGAAGGAGTACGAACGAAGGTGAACAGGCCGCCTCTCCCAAGAGCGCCAAGAACACCCAGGCAAAAGCCTCCAGAAGAAGACGCTGAAACTGGAAGCAATGCGCAGGTCGCCTCTCCAAAAAGCGCCTGAGGCACATCGCCAACAAAGAGGAAAGTCCTTAGGCCGTCACCTCATGACGACTCATCCGGCCCGCGATAAAGGACCAAATGAGTCACTGACCGCACTGTCACATCCAACAGATATGACTGCACAAACGTCGACAAGGAGGACCAGGAGTTTGCCAGACAGATCTCCTCTAGGGGCACCCCTCTAAGAGTAGCTGAAAAGGTGGCCACACACCAGGTAAAACGAGCTCTGATGAGTGCAGGAGGGGAACGCCCCTCTGCCTCGTCAGTCATGTGACCCGCCTGGCACACCCAGTGGGCTAAGCGCTGCGAAGAGAGAGCAGTGCCTCGATCCTTCGCATCAAAACCCACAAATAACTGGTCAGAATACCTGAAGCCAGCCGTGCAGTGCAGGAAGCGGCGAAATGCCCTGACCGGACATGACAGGTGACACCCTTCACCCTCCGCTGACGCATGTGGGGGATGACAACGCTGTCCCAAGCGGATGACCCTGGACATCCTAGGCTGGAAAGCCTGGTTCGGCCATAATTCCACCAAGCCTCCATCACCGCTGAAGAACATGCAAGAAGGGTGGATGGAGTGGACGCATAATTCCCTTGCCCTCTTGGCAGAGGCGATCACCAAAAACGTCTTAAACGATAAGCAGCTGAGCTCAGCGCGATCCAGGGGCTCAAAAGGTGGACCCGAGAGGCCCTCTAACAGACCTGCAGTTCCCAAGGGGCGGCAGAGCTTCTGGGGGGTGGGTTCGGACTGAGCGCACCCCGTAAGAAGCGCTTAACGAGAGGATGGTTATGGGCCAGGAAACCACCAAAAACCAATGCGGCCGAAAGCGATGGCCGCAGCAAAGACGCCCAAGGTCGAAGCCGATCGACCTTTGGCCAGGAGACCCTGACAAAAACCCAAGACCTCCTGAATAGTGCAGGAGAGGGGATCCACTGACCTCTCCGTGCACCATGTGGCAAACAACTGCCATCATAGCCTGTAGGCCCTAAACGTCGAAGGCGCACGGCCTCCTTGAATAGTCGAGACTACAGCAGAAGGGAGGCCTAAGCCTAACCACCTTCCTTCTCGGCTTCCAAACCAAGAGCCTGTGGCCTAGGATTGGACGTGAGTAAAGGGATCATTGGGCCTGAGTCAGCGAGTCCGGGAGGGGCCAAGGTCCCCCTGTGCCATGGACACCAAGTCCGGGTACCACCCGGCACTTGGACTGTTCGGGGCCATTTGTAGCCTGTCTCTCCTGACTCTGTGGAGCAGTGGAGGGAGGAGCCGGAGGGGAAAATGCATAAAGAAGACCCCTCGGCCAAAGTCGGTGCGCCAACGCGTTGACGCCCAGAGGAGGCTCGTCCCCTGGTCTGAGTGAGAACTACAGGGGGCATAGAGTGCTTTCAGGTCGGCCACCGGGTGGCCGAGCTGTTGCCAAACCTGCGCCGCCACCCAAGGGGCTAGGCTCTATTCGCCGCGGGCTGCTCCGCTCCTGGACATTCTGTCCGCGCCTACGTTGAGAATGCCAGGGATGTGCCGGGCCCTCAAGGAAAGGAGGTGAGTGATGGCCCATAGAAAGATCTCAGGCCGCCCTCCTGTGGAGCGAGGGAGATCTGGTTCCCCCTTGTCTGTTCAGATAAGCCACCACAGTCGTGTTGTCTGATCGGACTAAGACGTGGTGTCACTCCAGTTCCGCTCTGAAGTGCAGGACGTGCAGGAACGTTCCTCACTGCCTCCATCTACAGGACATTGATGTGGCTGGGCGTCGGAGACCAGGTGCCGCCCGTCGAGCACTGGTCCAAGACCCCCCCCAACCTAACAGGGAGGCATCTGTGAACAACTCCGTGTAATGGGGGACACAACCCAGCAGCACACCCTGGCTCAGAAGAACCGGGACGGTCCAGAACTGGATATCCTTCCGTGCGGGCATTGGGGGCCTCAGCCATGTCCTCCTGTCGTGCGCCGGGTGCAACCTGAGACGGGAGTACCACCGAGGCGTCTCATGGGCAGTAGGCCAGCTGTACCACTGGTTGGGCCACTGCCATCAATCCGAGAAGCGATTGAATCTGATGGGACCGGACTTGCGTCCTTCAAACACAGTCTGTTGACCACAAAGCCCAGCCTGAAGATGTAATCCAGCACCACCTCTGTGTGAGCCTGAGCCTCCTGATGGGAGGAGGCCAGGATGAGCCAATGGCTGGTTCCAATACAACGCAGCAGGTCCAGCGCCGCCTCCACGCACTTTCTCCAAGTGCCAGCGAACAGCCAAACGGGAGTCAGCAATATTCCTGGCATCTCCTAGCCATGGAGAAGCGGTGGAACCTTCAGAGCTCCGAAACAATGGAAACCTGGAAGCAAGCATCCATGAGGTTAACAGAGTCAGACAATCGCCCAGACTGACACACTTAACAGGTGTCGTGTGGTCAGCATGCGAAACGGCCTCTAGGCTATGCATCTGTGGAAACCAAGAAGTACGGGGAGCAGAAACCGTTCTATGTCGTCGGCCTTCCATGTAGATAAAGGCCAATAGCGAAGCCCGTAAAGGGCTATGCCACACTCATAGAACTACAGTTACGTAAGTAACTAAGATTTCTCTGCTCTCTCTGCCAGCACCTCCACTCCTGCGCCACGTAACAGGAAGGAGGAGACGCGCAGATCCAAAAAGGGCCGTATGCCGCCGCACTTCTTGGCAACCAAGAAGTACGGGGAGTAGAAACCGTTCTATGTCGGCCTTCCATGTAGATAAAGGCCAGTAGCGAAGCCCGCAGAGGGCAACGCACACACTCATAGAACCACAGTTACGCAAGTAACTAAAATTCCTCTGCTCTCTCTGCCAGCACCTCCATTCCTGCGCCACGTAACAGGAAGGAGGAGACGCGCAGATCCAAAAAGGGTCGTATGCCGCCGCACTTCTTGGCAACCAAGAAGTACGGGGAGTAGAAACCGTTCTATGTCGGCCTTCCATGTAGATAGAGGCCAATAGCGAAGCCCGTAAAGGACTACGCACCAACTCATAGAACTACAGTTACGTAAGTAACTACATTTTCTCTCCTCTCTCTGCTAGCACCTCCAATCCTGCGCCACGTAACAGGAAGGAGGAGACACGCAGATCCAAAAAGGGCCGTATGCCGCCGCACTTCTTGGCAACCAAGAAGTACGGGGAATAGGAACCGTTCTATGTCGGCCTTCCATGTAGATAAGGCCAAAAGCGAAGCCCGAGGAGGGCTATGCACATACTCATAGAACTGCAGTTACTTTCTCCGTTCTCTCCGCTTGCAAATCGTAGCAGGAGGGACGGGAGCCAGAAGCTTGGGCCTGCCCACTATGTCCGTAGGGGGGGGGGGGGGTGCTCGTAAGGGACGTACGAACGAGAACCGGTCATAACGTCGCACCCGCGCAGTCTGCGCCTCCCCTAGGGAATGAGGAGATAGACAAGCATTCCGCCGAGATGCTGTCAAGCTCCGGGCAGAGGCCGAGCGCTCACAGACTTGCCCCTGCTCCTAATGCTGGAAGGGACGAGCAGGCGTCTGATGCCGCGGCGCTACACTAACCGTAAGAGGAGAGGATCTATGGACTGTAGACTCTCCTCCAAAGCACGAGGGGAAGCGCGTCGATGCGCGACCCCTACGAGCCTGCACTTGCCCCCTGCGTGCTGCGGGACAGCGCAAGAAGGCGTTTGGTGTAACTCCAACAGCAATGCCAGCTGGGGGACCGTCCGCAGCCGGGACAGGTGGAGCGCGCGTCCCCTGTCGCTGCGCAGCACTGACCAGGGAGGGAGCGGAGACGTGATGGGAGCTCCGCTGCTCGTGCATGTGTGACCCTGTGAGAGGGAGCGCATCAGAGCGCGCCCTAAACGGTCCTGCACTACACAAATCCGCATCCTCAAAGCAGAGCGAGGAGCGGGAAAAAACATCTACATAAAAAGATGAGTAAATGGAGATGACGCACAGAAGCCTGTCTTCTTCCCACATGCTTTCCAAGCGCAGATAGGAGCAGAACACGGTGCCCTGCTACCAGAGCAGCAGCGGTGGGTAAAGAACTGTCCTTACCCTGGACAGCTATCTGAGCTGCTGGAAACTCCGCCCTCACGACAGCGGCTGTGGTGAAGTACGTGGTTCTCACCTACGTCTTCTTCCCTGGGCGAGAGTGGGGGGTCACAGTCAACCTCTGCCCTTTCCTGACGCACTCATCCGCACCGCGACACTCAGCGGGGATGAGAGTGACAGGACAGCTGGAGCCAGCATCGGAGCTATAGCACCAGCAAGAACAGCAACAGAAACGCTACCAGTGCGTGTCTGTTGCATGGTGAGAAGTAACTCTAAATCATAACATAAAGAGCCTCTCCTCTCTCTTACAAGCTCCAGATAAAGGAGCGCGCCGCTCCGGACTCGCGCTCCTGATCTGTAGGAGCCGGAGCCCGAGGAACAGAACGCCGCAGCTGTAAGAGCGTGTCTCGGGGAAGAGCGGCTCCTCCTCCTTCTGACCCGAGCAGAAGAGCGAAGCAGCGGGCGAGCTGCTTTTCTCATGGTCCTAGAGGGAAGACAGACCCAGCCAGAGATGTCTGCCGCCCACCTGTGCCGCGCACATATACCTACGCCCATGGCGAAAGCTTGTGACATGCAGAGGAAAACAGCCACCGTGGTCCGCAGCTAACTAGGCCCTGCGCTAGTTGCTAGCTAATGCTACGGCCTGTGCAGCATTAGCATAACAGCTGTACACAATACAGTCGTCAGCCTGTCTCGGGCTGGAATAGAGGCTTACCGCCAGATCAGAGCGAGGAAGAGGGAAGCAGAGCCAGACTGATCCCGTCCTGCGCTAGTAGCTAGCTAGTTGCTAGCTAATGCTACGGCCTGTGTAGCATTAGCATAGCAGCGATACACGACACCGCCGTCAGCCTGTCTCGGGCTGGAATAGAGGCTTACCGCCAGATCAGAGCGAGGAAGAGGGAAGCAGAGCCAGACTGATCCCGTCCTGCGCTAGTAGCTAGCTAGTGCTATGACCGTGTAGCATTAGCATAGCAGCGATACACGACACCGCCGTCAGCCTGTCTCGGGCTGGAATAGAGGCTTACCGCCAGATCAGAGCGAGGAAGAGGGAAGCAGAGCCAAACTGATCCCGTCCTCGATGGATGGAGCCCCCGACTCGCTGCACCAGTGCACACAGCGATACGGCCGGTATGCTGGCACACGGTGTTGGCGCCAAGCAGCAGCCGCGGGAGAAGAGGAACGCCATGTCTTCTTCATAGGGGGACAATCCGGAGGGAAGGAGGCGCTGGAGCCTTGCTCGGCAAGGCTGCAGCACGGACCGGAGGCACGGTCTTCCCCTCGGACATCTCCGGGTCCGGACCGAGATGCTCCGGGGATTCGGGGCTCATGAAGCCACGGCGCCACTCTCGCTTCTCCCTGGGAAGCGAGCAGCAGACGGGGCGGTCTTATCCCTGTGTTGTGCTGCCAACAGAGGCAGAGGGAAACAGACGGTCCTCGGGGAGAAGAGGGTCTCACATCTGCCGTACCCACGGTGCTCGACACCGGAGGGTGACAATCTTCGAGCTGGTGAGTACGGCGAATCCCTAATCTTGATTGTAGAGAGTAAATCTTTCTTAAAGAACATGTTAAGAGATCTTCAAGTGCTGAGTGAAAAGAAGGGCGAGCGATAGTGGACAGGGCCTTATATACGGCCAGTGGGGGAACCACGTCCTCATGATTGGAGCGGTACATTGTTTGATCTTCAGGTGCGAGGCGCTGCCTCGAGTGTTAGCCAATAGCGAAGCCCGTAGAGGGCGTAGCACATACGACATAGAATTTGAGTTGTACTTAGCACAAAAAGTGCATCGACCTAGGACTGGTGCTAGCACTTTGAGCCAGGGTTTGTTTTATGTCCTCTGGGTTCTCGTCCAACAAAATGGATAATGTGACCTTGACATTTTTCCTTTTTTTTTTTTTTCTTTAACAGAAATTGATGCTTTTACAACACATTGTACAGAAGATTATGTCGCCCATGTTAGTTTTCCCCCTCACAAGCTTTTGATGCTAAATGTCTCAAATTGTCTTGACTATGAAACTTATATGCATAGGTGTGCTTGATAAAAATGAAATGAATGAAGTAATAGATTAAATAGCAGAAGTTTTACAGAAATGTGCTCATAAGAGTTGTACTGCAGAAATAAAGTCATATATTTACACTTTCCCCCCTAAAACACAAAGCATCTCTTTGTGTAAAATACGTAGTGGTGTAAAATCTTTGTATTGTCTCTTTTAAAAACTGGATCAGTGTTTTCTATGCAAATTAAACTGTGCTTCAACCATTATCTCACTATTCTCACACTTGAGTTTATCACACAGCCAGTGCTTTTGTTTCTCTCGGAGTGTGTTGAAAGAATAATGTTTTTACACCTCCCAAAACTGCTGAATCAGAGCCAAGCATCAAATCAAATCTTCAGCTCTACACTGCAGCCTCAGTCTTGTAAAATCCAGTGCTGCATAATCCTAATTGCAGGAAAAGGGAAGTAAAATGACATGTGTGAGGGCTTTAAATCCCTGATAGAAATGAGAGAGCAGAGAGAGGGGAGCAGACAGCGTGGGTCTTTTCATAGGGGCAGATGGTGAGCTATAAAAGGCGACTCAGAGCCTCTGGGAAGCAAACCAAACAACACAATCATCACGCTATCGACTCCACACGGCTTTGTGCTCAACTGTCTGTGGACTTCCTCTGCTGGACTCAGGCTTAGTTACATCGTATACGCTTTATGCACAGGAAACTGACTATTTTTTTATGCTGAATAAGGCAAAAAACAAGCTTGCATTATAAAACAGGATTTATACCTAGCAGTATATTGCTAATTAAAGGTCCTACGTTGCGTCAGTTTTACTGCAGGTCAGGAGAAATTGTTGTTACTTGGATTTTTTATTTGTTTGTTTGTTTCATTGACATAGCTCAGCTTCACCTTGTCTGTAGGAGTCTTAAAATAGCAGTTATTTTAGAGTACTGTAATTTCTGGATTATAAGCCGCTACTTTTTTCTTGAGCTTTGAACTATGCGGCTTATAAGGCAATGCAGCAAAATTATAGATTCTCATAGACTTACTATTTACAAGTGCGGCCTATATATGTACTTTATAATTTTTCGTACTTAAATCTAGTGGTGCGGCTTATATTCAGGTGCGCTCAATAGGCCAGAAATTACAGTATATCGAAACACTTTGCAGGATTGTACAGAAAGAATAGATTTGGGACTTGATCTAGACTTGAAGGTCAGAGACTCAGGGCTTGAACTGGGTTGTTGTCTTGTTTTATAAATATTTAAAGTTTGTCGTTGGTTCCAACTGCTTTGAGATAAACTATTCACACCTGAAAAGGCGACAGGTGCGTAGGGGAAAAAGGCTCAAGGCCAGAGTATAGTAGACAAGAAGAAAACTCCCGCACACTGTGTCACTCTTGTACTATTTGGCCGACACGGTGGCGCAGCGGTTAGCGCTCTGGCCTCATAGCAAGAAGGTCCTGGGTTCGACTCCCGGGCCGCCCGGGGCCTTTCTATGTGGAGTTTGCATGTTCTCCCCGTGTCTGCGTAGGTTTCCTCCGGGTACTCCGGTTTCCTCCTACAACTAAAAACATGTCCATTAATGCCTCCCCTGACCCTTCCCCAGGGCTCCTCTGCAAAAGAGATTCTGAATCTCAGTGGGACTTCCCTGGTTAAATAAAGGTCAATTAAATTAAATTAAATTAAATAATTTATTTGCAAGATTTTCTGTCCTTTTTCAGATGTATGGAAATTAGCTTTAAGCTAAATCTGGTGTATTTATGGTTTTGCCGTTCGTTAATACACATTGTCCCATTCAAATAAATAAATAAACTAAACTAAATATGTGAACAACCCTTTCAGTTCACTTTTTAAAAGTTAAGGCTCTGCCTATCAGTTCCAGTGTCCAATCACGTAAAGAAAGAAATTATGCAAATACATTGTCAAAGAGTGAGACAGTGTGTGGGAGTTTTCTTCTCTGCCTTTCGTTCCAATGAAATTATCAGAGAAAAACTTCAGTATTGTCTGTTTATCGTGAGGTAAAGCTATATATATTTTGCAAATTTCGTCCCAGACTGGCAGTTTTTTTACGATTAAAAATGCACTTCCTGTTCATAAATGATGATATCACGCCAAGAAGCTGCAGATCAACCATGTAAGTTTTGTTGGCCAAAACGATTCTAATGCAACAGAATATTTTAATTGAGACATATAAATATACTAAAATACAGTACTTCTTTTAAGTTCGTGTTCATAGGGATCATAAATAAGTGTTTCTTGTAAAAAGAGTGAAAATGTTCTTGTCTACGCTTCAAAACCAATACATCTAAACTTGCTTAAAGTGACTTGGATTCAGAATTTTAATCTGGATTTGAGTCATTTTAACTGGGTAAGATTTAATTGCTTATGTAGTGTAGAATATTTCCACTGTTTCAAGGTGTTTTTGGCTGGTTTTAAGAGAATTTGGTTTAAATTAAGAACAAAAAAGTGCCCAAAGGATAAGAACAATTTTCTTCACCAATTTGCAAAATATTTGTCTCAAAATACAAACGTAATGTCTTGAAACTAGTTCAAAACGGTTTGAAAAAAGAAAAATGGTCTTGGTCTCTACAATAATTTTAACTCTTGAAATTCACATAGATTATATCAGTTCAGAATTTTGCTGTACTTGCTGCTTTGTTCAACATTTTTTTAAATTTTACTTCACAAACTTGTTCTGAATTTATGTAAAACTGTCTTTAATATTTTCAACAGGTTTCAATCTACCCAATTAAGTTAAAACTGATAAATTGTACTGTTGACAAAAGCTCATGTTACGTCTACGCTCTTCCAGGTGTTTCGTCTCTCATCTCCCTTCTGGCGTCGGCCCGGGAGGAGGACCAGCCGCGCCTGAACGTTCTGCTGTGCGAGGCCGTGGTGGCGGTCTACCTCGCTCTTCTCATCCACGGCCTGGGAACGCACAACTGCAACGAACTCTTCCGCCTCGGAGCGCACCCCCTCAACAACCGCATGTGGGCCGCCGTGTTCGGGGGCGGGGCTAAAGTCATCATCAAACCAAAGAGGCCCGAAGCTCCGCCAGGTACAAGCCTATTATTATTACTCCTTTATCAACCTCACTCTCCGTGTTTCCACTGTCCTTTTGTGTCTCTGTGGAGCTCTGCGCAGCCTTTTCAAGCCTTTTGTGAGGGTCTTTATGCGCAGGCTTTTGCAGTATAATAGCCTCAGATAAAGAAGTGGGTTAGGAAAGCGAAGAGGCAGGATGAGGCATGTCCCAAAAGAGCACAGCCGTGGTACAGTAGACGTTTAAATCTACTGTACAAGCCTTTAAAATGACATAAAATCATTCTGTATGAGATTAGACTTAATTAAATGGGGAAGCAGGTCAAATTACCGTAATCAACATGCTATTTTTGTGATTTAATGAAGCCAGACTTTCCCTATATTTTATTAAAACACTCTTTTATTATAAGAGTGTTTTTAGCTCTCTACTGTATTTTCCTGTTCAGAAAAGGGAAGTAACAATACCTAAATTCTTGTCATATCACATAAAGGAAAATCTGCCCTTTCTCCTTTTTTGTGTGAAAATGTGAAAAAAACATTTAGTTTTTTTCCACCAATGCTGTGTGACAAAATTAGACCACTGTTCTGTCTGAATGTGATTGTAAACTACAGAATGTGTGATCCATCCTGATTTTTGCTTTGCGGCCTCACAAAAATATTCTTGCTTGAAGCCAATAATCCATGTTGAAATCAACAATAAAGTATGCTAAAGACTTTGTGAAAACTAACAACTATTCTTATGATTTGGCTATGGTTAATTTATCTTTTGAATTTCTATTAGCAGGAATATTTTAGCATATTACTTACTTTAAAACAAATTACAGTTGAATATAATATTATCGTAACTGATTCTGAAAACTTTAATTTGTCACATACTGTTACAAGTCCAGTGCTGTTACACATAGAACAAGAACAACAGAATGTGCAATAAGTTTTAAGAGTATAAAAATATGCATTAATCTAAGTTCAAATGCCTCATCTTGCTGATTTGCACATGTACATTATTTACAGTATAAACAAACTTGGTAAGCATTTCTCCATTCACCTCTTTTTTTTTTTTTTTTTTAACTCTCCACAGTTCCTTCTCTCTCCTTTAGGCCTCCATGACCTACTTTCTCTTTAGCAGCTCCTGTATTTTACCCTGTGTGTTGCCTTCTTCTTTCTTCTTCCTCCTCCTCTTTCACCTCCTCTTTCTCTTCCTCTTTCTCTCCCTCCCTTTCTTCCTCCATCTTCTCTTCCTCTTCCCCCTCCTCCTTCACCTCTTCTCCTCCGCCTCTTCCACCTCCTTCTTCTCTTCCTCTACCTCTTCCACCATTTCTCTCCCTACTTCCTCTTCCTGTTCCTCCTCTTCTTGCTCTTCCTTTACCTTGTCTTCCTCCTCCTCCTCTTCATCTCTTTCTCTTCCTCCTTTTTGTCTTTCTTCTCTTCCTTCCTCTCATCTTCCTCCTCCTCTTTTTTCCTACCTCCTCTGTCTTCTCCACCTCTTCCTCATTCTCTTCCACTTTGCATCCTCTTCTTCTCCGCCTCTTCCCCCTCCTTCTTCTCTTTCTTCTTCCTTACTTCCTCTTCCTTCTCTTCCTCTTTCTCCTCCTCCTCTTCCTCATTCTCTTCCTCTTCTCATCCTCTTCTTCTCCACCTCTTCCTTTTCTCCTCTTTCTTTTCCTGTTCCTCCTCCTCTTCCTCATTCTCCTTCTCTTCTTCTCCGCCTCTTTCCCCTCCTTCTTCTCTTTCTTCTTCCCTACTTCCTCTTCCTTATTTTCCTCTTTCTCCTCCTCCTCTTCCTTCTTCTATTCCTCCTCCTTTCCCTCCTCCTCTGTCTTCTCCTTTCCTCCACCTCCTCTTCCTCATCCACCTCTTCCTGATCGCTTCCTCTTTCTCCTCCTCTTCCTTTTCCGCCTCCTTTTCTCCTTCTCTTCCTCCACCGCTTCCTCTTCCTCATCTTATCTTTCTCCTTCTTTTCATCCTCCTCCTCTTCTTCTTCTTACTTCTCTCTTCCTTCTTTTCTTCGTCTTCTTCTTTTCCTCCTTTCTCTTCCTTCTCTTCTTCCTTTCTCTTCCTTCTCCTCCTCTTCTTCCTTGTCCTCTTCTAGATCTCTTCCTGTTTCTCCTCTTCCTTTTCCTCCTCCTTTTCTCATCTTATTCAGCCTCTTCCCATCCTCTTCTTCCTCTTCCTCCTCCTCCTCATTTTTCATCCTCCTCTGTCTTCTTTCTCTTCCTTCACCTCTTACTCATCTTCTCCTCCTCTTCCTCTCCCTCACCCTCCTCTCCCACCTCCTCCTCTTCCCCTCACCCTCCTCTTCCTCCTCTCCTCCTCTTTCCCCTCATCGTCTTCCTCCCCCTCTCCCTCACCCTCCTCTTCCTCCTGCGGGACGTCTTTAGCCTGCAGTCGTGTCCTGTGTTTTGTGTGAGTGTGCCCTCTGCCCTTTGTCCCAGTGTCGGCAGATATTGAGCCAGCACAGACAGAGGAGAGACAGGAGAATGCACCCAGCAGCACCCCGCCTCACCCTATCCCCCCTCCCTCCCCCTCTGAGCGCCCCAAAAGACCTCCCCCTCCTGTTTTGAGGGTCGAGGGGGCGAGCTCTGTGGCGCCGCCTAGAGCCAGCAGTGAGTAATGCGGCTGGTGGATTGCAGTGCTGGTTTGGAGGTTGTGCATGGTTTTTGTGCAGGATTGCAGCCACGCAGATGCCTGACCTGATCTCTTTTGAATCTTTGGTGCCGCTGCTACTGCTGAATGCAAGTCTTGAATTAAAATGTGGATTTTCAGAGCTATCAGGGTTCCTGTGGGTTCAGGAATAAAAAGCTTTACAATTTATGTATTAATTTCAAAGGGGGTCTTATCTTGTAAAGAGCACACATTATGCAATATTGACCAGTTTAAGATTTTTAACTTGGGATGGGCTGATATAGATTTTTTCAGCTGAGACTGATATCCAATAATTTACCTCCTGCTGTAGCTGATATTTGCAGATTACAACTTCAAGACTGTTGACGTTGACGGACAAATCAACATTCGGTTAAAAGACAAATCCATGTAGCTCTATTAGAAGAGTGTCTTATTCTTACTGATACATAATAAGCTAATATGAGCAAGTATCAACACTAAAGAAACTTCATTTAGTTTAGCCTTCATATTTATCCAGAATAACAGAGATCAGTATAATTGTTTTGCTTAAAATTTGATTCTGTTGTTTTTTTAAATGAGTGTTCAGTGAGTATAAAATGATAATATTGTGTACAATAGTTGCTTTAATAGTGTGCACACTGGGAATAGTTTTCTTAGAGAAAGAGTGTTAGATAATTGCCTGGCATCCATTCTAATCCCCTAAAGGATTGTGGGAATGGCTGGCCAGGCTAGTTATATTCTGGTTTAACAATTTGATTTGAAATAATACAGGAACCCTGGTTATTGTGACATTTTCCTGAGTGTTTTTTACACAGCAGTGGTGTTGTGTGAGAGTGTGTGTTCTGCATGTGGTGTTGTGATGTCCTTTATGTTCATGTTTGTGTCCTCATGCATCAAACAGCTGCCCCCATCACGGAGTGTCCCGAGGAGAGCCAGCCGGACACTGGCTCTGAGTCAGGGAGTAAGACAGGTACAAGAGGACCTCACTGTTAACCACCCAACTAACCGTCCACTGTGCTCCCTGCTCTAGCTCTGATGTCAAAGTTAGATCTGTAAACTCGTCTGTAGGTCCACTTTTAGTCTGTGAAATCCCTTTGTCATTCATTAAATAGTTTATCTACACATTTATGTAACTAGGAACTCTCTTGTAGTAGAAAAACCTACAAAAGTAAAGCAAAATGTATATATATTTTTTTAAGTATTTTGTTCTGTTTATTTTCTTTTAAAGGTGGGGTACCTGACTTTGTGTCCTTCTCCACCAAGAACTACAGAAGGCACTTTCTGATTTTTACAATAAAATAACTTCAATAAAATCAGTTTCACCCTCTCACAGATACCTTGTTAATGTCTATTGGTAGAAATTAGCCCGCAGTTCTAATCTACGTTTAAAAAATCTCGATTGTTCACCAAACTCTATGAAGTTTGCCTGTAGTTGTTGTTGTTGGCACGTCTCACTCCCAACAGCGGTGAAAAAAAGCTTAAAGGTGCACTGCGAAACTTTCTGAAGGTGAAAAGTCATCTACACAATTCGATAGAATTGGAAAGCTAAAACTATACTTTGGGACTTTTTAAATGGAGATGAATACATTTTATTCATCTCCAAAAAAATCATTTTTTTTTTTCATCTTAAAAAATGATTTTTTTTTTTTTCATTTTTTAAGATGAAAAAAATCAGCTAAAGGAACCACTTTTCAGCAGAAACAAACGTGTTCGTGCCCTCCCCCAGACCAAATAATTGACTATTTTGTGGTCATGCAAGCCGACTCAAAGAAAAATTCAGATTTTTATTAATTATTTTGTACAACAAAGGCATCTAAATGACAAAAATACCCATTTACTGAAGTTTAATTTTGGCCAAAAAGTTGCACAGTGCACCTTTAAAGCACAATGTGATGAACAATTTGGAAGCTCAGAATGCATTAGGTATGTCAGCAAAACATGTTTGCTAACTTACTTACTAATTACAAAATTAATTACATCTGTTTATTTACACTTTTAAGCAAGCAAAAATCCAGAATTTAATACAGCATTTTGTGGCCAAATAAGACCACTGTGTACTGTGTCAACTCCCAGTTTCTCTTTGCTGCTTATAAAAAGATGTTCTTAAACCGTATGTTCTGCTAAAAACTAATGGACTTGAATATTAGCCACGTAGAGGATTTGTGAGCACAAGGAAGTACTGTGGTTAGATACTTTATGTTTTGAAAGTCGGGTGCCCCAGCTTTAAAGAAGAGATTGGAGACTTGAGCAGAAAAAAAGAAATATGATTGGGACAAATCAATAGTTTTTTTTTTAAGTCGCGACAAAGATGCCTTTTTATTCAATATTTCATGATTTCATTAATGTATTTGAAGTTAGTTTGCCACAGTAAGCATTGTTGTATAAAAAACATGCAGATTATCTTTTGTAAAACTAAAAACGCTTTTGCCATTGAGGTCATTCATTTCCTTTATCCATCCGCAGTGCCTATGATCAAATATTTATAAACCTAACTGCACTTGTTTTGTTGGTAGTTGTGAAGAATCAGGACGCTCATAAAGAAGAAAGACTTTTAGCTATAGCAGTAGAAATAAATATTAAAACATCAAACATACTGGGTAGCACACAAGCAGTACATATGCCCAGCTTGCAGTTGTTGATAAAATGTATAATTTTTATCCTCGGTTGGTCAAATAATCAACCATAAGGAAGCAAAAGCCAAACTCTATTGAAATGACACATACATTGTTGTTCAAAAGCTTGTGATCAATCAGATAATTTTGTGTTTTTCATGAATGAAATCATTTTCAAGAACAAGAATAGACTGTCGAGTTTCACATGAAAGTTCTCTTTTTTCTGGACCTCTTAAGCATTTGATCGATCCCACAATTGTGATGCTCCAGGTACTCAACCTGCAAAAAGGAAAGACAGTTTTTTAGCTTCTCTATACTAACATGACAACACCGGGGGTTTTCTAATTATACAATAGCTTCTGACACAGTGAGCAAACACAGTGTACTGTTAGAACACTGGAGTGATAGTTGCTGGAAATACGCCTCTAGATATTGAACAAAAAACAGACGTTTGCAGCCAGAATGGTCATTTACCATGTAAAGAGAGTATTTCTGGTTAGTTAAAATGATATTGATTGGCTTTTCTTTCAAAAATGTCTATGTGACCCCAAACTTTTGAACAATAGTGTACTTAAAAATACCTTTATTTTGTTAAATTATTGTTTAAACCAGGAGTGTCCAAAGTTTTATTGTTGATGGCCACATATCGAGACATTTACAAATCAGAGAGCCATTATAAATAGACTGCTGGTCAGTCCTGTCAATCATTCTGATATTGACCTTTAGAAATGATCAGATTAAACAAAATCTTTATTCTGAATTGGAGCCTAAATACAAGGTTTGTGAAGAATGTTTGCCAAAGTTGCAGTAAAATGTACAGCCATGATCATTGTCATCATGTCTCTGCTCTATGAAGCTAGTGGACCAACAAAAAATTAGTCTGATGTCCACATTTGGCCCTTGGGCTTTAGTTTGGACATGCCTGGTTTTAAACTGTGAGAAAAGAGTCAGTTGTGTGTTATTTGACTCTGCAGTTTTGATCAAATTTAACTTGTTAAGGACAAAGATGGCACGATTCTGAATCATAAAATCTTTGTTTATGCTTTATTGAATCTAATTAAGGTGTTAATATTCTGTGTCACCACAATTTGAATGATAAACATTATACAAAAAGTTTATTGTAGCTGATAGTCGCCTGATAATCTTTGTCTTTTCACAGCCACATTAACATTTATTTATTCATTATATTTCATTTAAGGATCCTCATTAGTCTCTAAAGAAGCAGAAACTATTCTTCCTGTGGTACAATCTAAAACTAAAACCTTTATAAACAATACATAACAGCATCCTCCAGCTTTTTGCAATCACATTATGCAAAGCGAATACTGCAATTTGTTGTCTCCCATTAGACTCTAAGCAGACTTCACACTTGCAAGTCTCGAGATTCTCCTGCATCATGACCCCTGCCGACCTTGTAAATGTATATTCATTAGCTGGCGGCTGCTATCTGCTCTCACGTCGCGCTTGTGGAGGACCGCGATAGGCCTCTCGTGTTGAGTTCGGTATCTGTGCGGTGTCGGAGATAGCGGCGCGAAGACTCGAGAGCCTTTTGAAAGCCGAGAGGAGGAAGGCAGCGAGCTAAATGTCACCCTGTTGAGAGAAATCACTTTGGCAAATGCTAAACCCTGCCCTTTTCAGACGCACACCCAGCCAATTTAATTTACCCAGAACAAGAGATCTATCCGCGCTCTCATCCAGCTTTATAACTGCGGCCGCTGCTGCTGTGGGTTTTACAGTCATTACAGTCATCTCATGTTTGTCCACACGGCAAAAATAGATCAGAGATAAAATGAGTTTATTTGGAGGATTAATTTGAATAATTGGTAGTTTTGACTAGTTTATGTTTAGTTTCTCTGGATTGTGATTTTGACTTGTTTCAGGGTAATTCTGCTGGTTTGAATCATGAATGTCACATGTTATAAAAAAAAACACATCAAGTGTAGAATGCAGTGAAAATATGACTTGAAGAAATAATCATTTTGCTAATCAAATAGTAGAGCGATTATGCTTTCATTTAATCAATTAGTTTAAAAGTCGAGTTATAAGTAAACTTTTCCTCGGCACAAACTTGAATCAAATATTTTAATTGACTACCAATTAAATTGTAATCACAAAAAAATCCAGCTAAATTTCCAGATGTCTTAACTTTTGTGATCAATTACATGAATCACTGAACTTATTTTCTCAGTTCTTATGTTTCTGAACTTAATTATTGACAGGTTACACTGTAAAAAAAAATCTTAAGGCCATTTAGTTAAAGTAACTTATCCTTTATGTTGATGTAACTTGAAAATATGAGTCAAAAATGTTCAACTTAGACTTTTGAGTTAAGAGAGAGAGAGACAAAGAGAAAAAAAGATGAAGAGGGAGAGAGAGAAGGATGAGAAGGAGGAGGAGAGAGAGAGAAGGATGAGAGAGAGAGAGAGAGAAGGGAGAGAGAGAGGGAGAGAGAGAAAGGGATGAGAGTGGAGAGATGAGGGAGAAATGGATGAGAGAGCGAGACAAAAGGACAGAGAGAGGAAAGAGACAGGAGAGAGAGAGAAAGAAGAGAGAAAGAAAAGCAAAAGGGATTAGAGAGGGAGATAAATGGAGAGAGAGAGAGAAGAGAAACACATATATGAGTTTAATTATCATTAAACTATAAGGCAGAAATTGTACTTATATTTTTAAGTTAAACTGCCTTACGTTTTTTCCGGTGTAGTGATTATTTGATTATTAAATTCGCTGCCAAGGTTTTTAGCAATCGATTATTTGAAATGGATTATCTTTTTGCGACTCTAAAGTGAAATAGAATTACTTTACAGTAATAGATCTAAAAAAGGCTAATGTGCATACTTTAAATTCTGTTTCTACCTATTTCTACCAACACGGTGGCACAGCGGTTAGCGCTCAGGCCTCAAAGCAAGAAAGTTGAGCCTACCCTTCCTATAGATGGAAATTCCCTGTAAAGCTAGAGTCTGGTACAAGCATCTTTGCCATTGTGTTTATTATAATAGTATAAGGTCCTTAGCCTGTCTGTGGATCCACTTAAAATCCTCCAGGTTGGTGAATGGCGTGTCTTAGTTTTATTTTACTTTATTTAAATTTTGCTTCTTCATCTGTAGATTCTGATTGTTGTTTTATAATGTGTACTTATTGTTCTTTTGTTTTAATTACATATACATTGAAACAACTCAATTCTGATTCTGCAAACTAAACATAACCTAGTCAAAACAGATCTATTTAAATGATTTTAGCTAAATTCGACAGTGTGTTTCTAAGAGTTTGATCCAAGCTTTGCACTAAACACATTTGCTGTCCATGTCTATGTCTGTCTCTGTTTGTTCAGTTGTTTTAAATGTGATTTTCTGTCCATGTCTGGTCTGTGTCTGTCTAACTGTGCTGTGTGCTGTTTTGTCTGGTGCAGTGGCAGAGACTCATGTAGGTTCCCAGGATAATGGGGAAGGTTTGTGCTCATTGCCTTGTGTCTTCAGCCTGAATGTCTGTCTAATGTGTCTCCTCTGAGTGTCCTGATGTCCTCAAACTGTGATACAAAAAGATAAAGACTAAATAATCAAAGGCAGTAAATGAACCCTGGACTGAGAAACCAGTGGCTGAAGCCTTTAAGGATGATTTGTTGATAACATATTATCTAGTCAGTCCATTTTCTAGTGATTCAAAATTTTAATTAATGTTGTTAAAGATCAGAAATGGCTCCCTTGGTACCAAAGGATTTTAAGCCATAATCTCTTTCCATCAGGGGTCTCAAACTCGCAGCCCAGGGGGGATTACTTTTGATAGTGGTCTGCCGATAAACTGGACCCTAACCCATATAACAATTTGAACAAATCTGTTTTTTAGCATTCGTTAGCAGACTGTTGCATCTCTACTGTCTACAAATCCTAAAATGCATTAGAATACAGCAAATTGCTTGTAATTTGTGAAGAATTTTCCTGAGGAGGATTGTCTGACTTTAGCTAAACACTTCTTTTTACTATTTTATCACATGGGGGAGTATATAATGCAAGGACCCCCTCAAAAAGAGATGATATACATCTCAAGGGGCAATCCTGTAAAATAAATAAAAAATAGAAAGTAATGAAAATGAGCATACATTATGTTGTATTAGGCTTTATAGTGCCTAATAACTTCATCATCAACATTATTTCGGCCCCTACTCCATTTGAGTTTGAGACCCCTGCTTTAGATAGTTCTGTTTAAGTCCAAAATAAGTTAATAACTGTGATTTAGCGGTGTCCAAACTTTTTAAGGAGCGCCACAGAAATGTTGCCTGGAAAATGAATAAAATACAGTTTATTCAAATGAATAATATACAATTTCTCTGCATTTACAACTCTATCAGGAACATGCATAGTCTGTTTGTATTAAATCAGACATAGTTTCTTACAAGGAAAATAATAGTCATATTACTAATACTAATACTAAAATAATAAGCATCATTGTAATCATAATATATTTTAAAAAAACGACATGTTTGCAGGGTTTGCTTTATTCGACTTTGATGGTAAAAAAAAAAAATCTGTGAATTACCAGAATTTCAGGATTCCAGGCAAACAGACCTGTGCGTCCACACCAATCTATTCTTCCAAAAAGTTGCTTTAGTTAAGTGTGTTTAAAGCTTCAGACGTATCAAGACTGTCTAACACTGAGCTCACACTGCATTAAGTCCAGCTTCAGTCCTGTCCTGATCCAGTCTTCGTGCGGTGAACAGCTTACACTCACTCTGCTGTTCCTTTGGTGTCGCTTCTGCCATCTCCTTTGATCCCACACAAGCGAGACCATGTGGTATCGCGAAAATTGATTAATTGTGAAGGAAAAAGTTCCTTCCAACAGAAAAGATGACTAGAGCACATCCGCGTGACTCGCCAGACTGGACAAATTGCCACGTGAGTCCGTCTTGTTACTTTTCGAGAAATGGAAAGCATCTGGTGGCCGGACCGGAGCCCAGACTGGGTGCAGTGTGAGCCCGGTGTCACACAAAATGTTCGTTGAAAGTTATGTTATTTAAGTGAAGCTGTTAAGCCCAAAAAAAAATTGCAGGAGGACCACATTTGGTCCTTGTGCGATAGTTTGGACACCTCATTTATACTTAATAGTTTCTTATTGTTTTATTGTAACTGAGTAAAAACAAGAAAATAATTAGTTTTTCTGTTGTGATAAAAGCTGTCTTCACAACTTTCCTAATATTCTTTGCTTGCGTCCAACACTGTCAAGTTGTCCATGAAAGCTTTGACACCTCACACACATAAGAACTATATGGATACTGGACGGTACCATATGTTCACTGAAACAGCACATTTTCACTCCGCTGGCGAGTGCAAATGCTGAAAAGTTACACAGTTTTACCCAAACTTGAACTTTTCATAATGTGTCTCCCTTTTGCAAGTGAATGAAGCCACAGTTTGTTAGTCCAACACTTCATCTGTCTCTGGTTTAAAACTGCTCTGTTGCAGATCCCTGTTTGCTGTGTGCACTCTGGATGCCTTTCACCTTTAAAGATCCATCTCTCAACGTCATTTCAGCTAAAAAATATAAATATTAATAACAACACTAAGGATTGTGCATCTAATACCCAGCATCGTGAGTCCTTACATGTTTGAAATAGTCCGTCTGTCTCATGGTGTTGTCCCTTTGTCTCAGCGGCCCCCAGCCCCCGGCAGAGGACGCAGACAGGTACAGGAGGAGGTTCAACATGAGGATGCTCGTGCCGGGACGTCCGTGAAGGAGACGCCGGCCACGCCTCCTCCAGTGCCCGTAGAGAGACCGGCCTACAGGGAGAAGTTCATCCCCCCGGAGCTCAGCATGTGGGACTACTTTGTGGCAAAAGTAGGACATTTTATACTCTCACACTATTTATAGAGCTGTGAATTCAATTTGCACCAAGATGAGAACATGCAGTGCTTTTGTTTGACTTTATAGTGACATTTATTTCCTTATTCAAAGGCTGTATATTGGATTTTCCAAGGAAAGACATACAGTATCTAGCAACTGTTTTTGTTTTTCAAATGATACTCAGTGTTTCCCCGACCAGAGCTACGCCCATCACTGCTCACTGGGCCAATGAGTTACAAAGGAACATAGTGGGTTTGATTGACAAGTTAATAGGCCAATAGATAACAAGGAACCTCTTTTTCTATTCGCCAACATTTTACTGGCCTCACCATGTCCACAGTTTTTATATATTTATTTTTCTTATTTTGTTTACTTTAAGCACAAGACTATTACAAATCAATACAACTGTTTTGACAAGACTGACGATAAATATTTTTTTTGTAAATTTGCCATTCAACCTTTAATCAAGGGTTGAACTACTCAATTCACTAAAAAGAAGTTCAGATTTTACTCAACATTTTACAAATTTCATCTCAGTTCAGCCATTTTCGAATAAAAATGTACTTCCTGGTTTAAATTATGATATCATGCTAATAAGTTGCCTAGCAACCATGTAATAATTCAACACAATCTCACAAGAAAGCATACATATAACACAGTGCGTACTTAGATTACGTCGTAGATATAGTACAATATGAAAAGCGTAAAAATGACACGAGTTTTGGTTGAAGCCACATGGGGACATATCTAAGGTTTAACGGGTAGTTTAGGCACGAAGTTACTAAAATGGGTAAGATTAGGTCTGGGGTTTGAGGTAGGTTAAGATTAGGATAAGGATTTTGTTAAGATTCATAAATAAGAACACATTTTTACAACAATTATAGAAATGAACTGGGACACGTGGCATATTTCCATAAAAAAGTAGTGAAATTGTGCTGATCATACGTAATTAAATGTTCTGTAATGTCGTGGTATATGTACACTTTCTTGTGAGATCGGGTTAAATAATTTGGACCAAAGCTCGTTTAAAGTCACTGTTAACTTAAGAACTAAAAATACACTAGAACACAGTCATTATGTTAAATTTATGACAGGACCATAAAAATGTGTTTCTCGTGAGAAAATGGAAAATGTCTTTGTCTCCCCAGCATGATGTCATGTTTAGAACTCTGCTCTCCTTTCTGTTGTTTTTTTCCCCACATTTTTAAAAGTTTACTTCTCCAGCTTGTTCTAGATTTGTGTAAACTGTCATTAAAATTAAATAGGTATAAATCTACCAAATTAAGTTGAAAATGGAATATCGTCAAAACCATCATACCCACTTTAGACAGTTAAATAGAAATAGAATCTTCGACTTATACTTTGGAACATTCTTGATTGATAAATAAATATAGTATATACGTTTTCTATGGCTCACTTTCAAACCAAATAATAGTTCATTTAATGGCCATGCAAGCTGGCTTAAAGATTTTTTTCAGTGCCACACGACATCAAAATACCCACTTGTGATAGAGCCCAAATGTGTGCATAATACTACACATAATCTCTCTCTTACCTTCCCTCCTCAGCCGTTCCTGCCGCTCTCGGACAGTAACGCTCTGTACGACTCTGATGAAAGTGGAGCAGAAGACGATGAAGACGACGACGATGCTTTTCTGTCGGACACTCAGATGACGGAGCACCTCGACCCGAACTCCTACAGGTACAAACATCCCTGTCTCCACCTTTATATTAAAAACTACACTCAGGGAAACATAGACTTGAACTTGTTTGAACTTCTGTGATTTCTATTATAATCTGTCACACATTTCGTTAAAAGTCAAAAGATCAAAGAATATTCGAGGGGTTGAAAGTTTTGTAATGAAATCTCTTTTGTCCTGTCTGCTCCCAGCTGGGCTCTGATTCGTCTGGTGATGATCAAACTGGCTTATCACAACGTCAAGAACTTCCTTCCATTGGCTGGCCTCGAATTCACAGGTAAGCATGATCTGTTTATTTTACAGTTTAAAGTCAGTACTAGAGGCAAATGGGGGAAAAATGTGTATGGATTAAAGTTATCAATGTGAATGTCTTCTGTTGTTTACTCACAGAAATGTAAAAATTTTGCTTGTTTTGGGCAGCTGAGGGATAGCTTTTTTTGTAAATTGGCTGAAAATGTACCTCAAAATTAAATGTTTGTACTTTTTTGTAAACTTACCTGCTGACCAGCCAGTCTTTACATGCTTTGACAACTTTACGACGCGAGGGTCTAGATTTTGACCGCCAGATTTAAATCTTGAGAGCGGGCTTTGAGAGTGCTGAGTCAACAAATCACAGAATCCTAGAAATGATGGCGACGCACGCTAAACCAGATGTTATTGTAAATGTGTAGCGCAAGGATGTTTTCAGTATGAAGCTTCTCAACGCAGTTTGTTGCTCAGGTTTTGAGGAATTGATATTTTCTTGATTGTTCCAAACCGAAAAAATACCCAGAGAAAGTAATCTATCAGCTTCGACGCCCTGAAATTGGCTAGAGATGGGGGAAAGGAGCGACCATTTGATATTGGATTGTCCTAACTTTGGACGAAGAAGTGACTGGCTCTGTCTTTGGTTCCAGACCCTTCTGCATTCAAACAGAATGCAGGAGGGCTGGCTGGTCGACAACAGACTCAATACTTTCAAAGATCAGACTTAGAATTAGATATCAACAAATCATCTGTTCAGTCCAAGACTGTAAAGTTGGGTGTCTGTAGGAGCTATTTTATTCACTGTTCTTGATAAAAATGAAAATCATCAAAACATCCTTGAAAGTAACTCTATTTCAATAAATCCGAACTGAATTAAATAACATTTCTTTAGGTGCCTCAAAACAGTGTAATTATTTTTTATTTACAGTGCACAGACTACAGAATTAATGTCTTTCAATGATAGAATGTTAAGGTTTTCAGTCATCTTGTCATAATTTCATAACTACTTTTGCCTTTCCCAGATCTGCCCGTGTCGTCTCCTCTGTGCAATGCTGTGCTCAAGACTCTGGAAAACTGGGAGCAGTATCTTTTGGAGCAAATGAACAAGTTTGACGGTCCTCCTCCGAATTACATCAACACGTATCCCACGGACCTGAGCGCCGGAGGAGGACCTGCCATCCTGAGGCACAAGGCCATGCTGGAGCCTGACAACACGCCTTTTAAGTGAGTCAGTTTGAGAATCAGATGAGGTCCTTATCTGTTTGAGGTTGAATCAAGTGTTCCTGTTTTAATTCATTTTAAATTGCAGAGATCTAAATATACGTTATTTTCTAGCAAACGGAATACCAATATAGTATGCCTGCACTGAATTGTAGTCTACATATTTAAAAAGTGTTGATGATTTGTATTTTCTTAGGACAAAGAACCATCAGTCGTTCCCGGCTCGGCGTCTGTGGCACTTCCTGGTCAAACAGGAAGTCCTCCAGGAAACTTTGATCCGATACATTTTCACCAAAAAGAGGAAGCAGAGTGAGGTAGGTCGCTTTTGTGTGACACTAGCATGAAATATGGCGTGGCACTAGCATGTTACTAATGTGTGAGTCATTTTTATGGACTGACCGTGCACTGCATTGGCCCAACTTAAGTCCCCTCCTAATGTCAAGATGATGAACCAAAATTGGCAGACATTTTAAATTTGATCAGATACTTAGGTAAGCAGGAGGACATTGACTGGGATTCAGAGCCCATGCTTAAGCAAATTGTGAAGAGTCTGTTCTCCTCTGGCCCACCTGCGTTTCAGATCAACTCCACAAGGTATTGGGCAAACAGATTAGTTTATTTGTGTGACGCAGATGAAACAAAGGAGCGATTGGTCGTCTGTCATTTAGACCAAAACCTAACAGGTTAAAATCATTTTTTCATTTTTTTCTATATTCTTCCATGTTGTTTTGGGGGTGGGGGTGGGTATAAGCAGCCAAGTTGGTTTTCATACGGGAGACAATGCCTGATTGGTTATCAATCACGCTCACTGAAATTAGAAAGAGGGACATGGTGGACACAATATATTTTTTATATATGGTCTGGATTTTCCAGGCAAGACATGCACATCCAGTCTAATGTGAGTGTGCAGGATCAAATAAAAATAAACCAAAAAATATATATATGTGTATAAAGATAGAGTCGCACAACTGTATGCTCCCACAAAAACCTTTTTCTCACCACAGATGTAACATTTTAGCTGAGCTGAACAAACTTTACGTTTGTTCAGTTTTATTTTTGGCGTATGAGTTGTGCAGATCTGTTTTACAGCTTCATATTAAAATGTATTGCAGGCCTTCTTCTTACCAACATATCTAAAATTAACCTGAATGTGAACAAGAATTACATAAAATTTCGAAAATCAAAGAAAAATACTTAATCTTGAAACAAATGTTAACCGCCCTTTTTGTGTTACAATTGAGCCAATGCAGGTAAAAGTATTTTGTTGCGCTGTTTTGTCATTTCAAAGTTAAACTCAAACATTGTGTAGACCAGTGGTTCTCAAACTGTGGAGCTTCTTCTGATAGGTCGCACACTTCTCATCAGCAGTTTAGTTTAATTTTTGCTTTGTCGCGTCAAATACCTGGTCTAGATGTGGTGAGAAAAATCAGAGATAAATCAGACATGTCATATTATTTTGGACAAACGTAAACGTAGAATATTCTTTCATATATAAGACTATTACAGAAATGTTTAGGAATCTCCAAAACAAGAGCATAAAGCAATATTTGTGCCCTTTTGTGGTTAATTTTATGTTCATGGTGCACTGATTATCCATCGAACGCTAACTTACCAGTTTGAGAACCACTGGCACAGACAATCTTCCAGGATCTCCAAGGCAAAGTTTGACAAAAATAGATATTGTTTTATCTGCCGGAGCTGCCGTGTTTTGGCTGCAGCGAATCCTTTATCAATCACAACCTTCTTTGATGTCTAGAAGTTGGAACACAGCGTTATTCGTTAATCATAACATCATAATAATCCTCCAGACTGTACTTTAGCTGCTAATCCACAGTGCGATAGCTGTCTGTGCAACTGTGAAATGAAAAATAAGCAACTTCAAACAGGAGCGACTATATTCAGCACTTCCACGGGGAATTAAAAAGTATTATAAGTCATTAAATGGATTTTGTCATAAAACCGGCTTCAAAAAGCTTTGAATTCAATTCCTACAGGCATTCAGTCTCAAAACAGAAACAAAACGACTACCAGCATGAGAAATGAACGTTCATAAACACTTCATTATAAAGTGACAAATATTTTTACAATCTTTTTCATCAGATAAACTTTTAGCATTAATTCTAAACACTTACACATTTAATTTAGTCAAACGAGTCAATGTTTAAAATAATCATAGCCCTACAAATGTATTACATTACATTGCAATTTTGGCTGGACAATTAATTGAATGATGGAGAGATCGCAGTCCAGTCGTGTTAAATCCTTAGTTGAATAAAGAGCTCCACAGCTAATCCTAACATGTGACTTAAAGTAGAAACAAGACTTTAGCAGATCATACTGTACATGATTGTTTTGGCTTGGAATGCACGGATTAAATACTGGGATCAAATATTGAATCTATGACACTTTGGTGGATCTCGCATTAGCCCCATGATATCGATCCAGTCAATATCCTGGTTGTGCCTATAATTTCAAATAATGAGACTTACTTACAGGTTGAATTTTATCATTATGTTTGAAATAATTTTCACTACATTGTTAAATTGTCACTTAAGCAACAAATAGCAACAATAAATAACACTATCTGACCAATGTTCTTTTGTTTTCAGTTCCTACACTGTATTGTTCAGGCCGATATTTATTGTTAAGCAGCTAAAATGAACATTGTTTCAATGCTTTTTTGTTGTAATACAAAAGGTTTATCGCTGTAATTCTTTAGTCGCTTAGTCTATTGAGTGTCACTGTAAACAATCAAAATTTGTCTTATTGTCTTAATAAATACAAAAAAATATATATTCAACTAATTATTTTATTTACAGCGACAAAAATGTAGTAATTTAGCTGAAGATTGGAACTGAATTCTGACATTTTTTATATATATATAAACACACTGTTTCATATGTTTCATAGAACATTTTTAGTCTTTTGGAGTGCAGTTTGGGTCAGGTACATGGTCAGATCAAAAGATACCACGCCCCTTTTTAGTCGATGAGATATATTTTTCTATGGTCGACTTCAGCTCTAGTCTAATCACTAATTAAACTTACCAGATTGTAAATTTGTGACATTATATTTTAAATATTTCATAACAAAGGACAAAGTTATTATTAGAAAAGAACGACCTTCGTCCTCCATTTGGACTTATGGCTTCATACCAAACTAAAACATAAATAAAACCTATAAAAGTCAATTAAATCCCATTCAATTTAACAAACAAAAACATTAACGAAACCTATAAAATTCAATTAAATTATTTTCAATCTCTTTGTAGAGCTTAAAATCACAACAACAGTCATCTCAGAGGAATTCACATGATTGTTGATTTAGCAAACAAAATGGTCAGAAACTCAAACAATGAAACATTTGTCTCCAACTCAGTAGTTTTATAAAATACTGTAAATGTCCTGTTTCAACAATGAATATATCATTAATAATCTTGCATTAAAAAGACATTATAGAGGCTTAAATTTGATTTGACAAAAGTCAGAGTCACTGGGATAGGCCCCAAGCAGTGGAAAATGAATGAACGAATGCACAAGCCCTGCTATCATCCTGACAGTCTGCGTTTCCTGCTCGATGCTAATGACGCCACATGAGAGTTAGCTCCTGAATATTTTATCATTGCATCAAAGATCCTGTCAACCTTTTCGGTTCTTTCATCCATCTTTATTTTTTCTCTGTTTGTGCATGTGGTTTGTGTCGTGTCATTTGTGTTGCCCGTGTGTGTGTGTGTATAGTTCGTAGACGTGGACCGTGTAAAACCCAACTGCATAGCTGGAGTTAGCAGTCCCAGAAAGGTAGTATCATTCATCCTGCTCTGTCTCTCTGTCTCTGCTGTACAATCAGGTTTGGAGGAGAGTATTTACAAAGTTGTGAACTGCTGTTTAACTCAGATAAAAGTGTTTATTAAGTGGCACACAGTTTTAATAGTATTTAGACCTAAACATGCACAAAAACATCTTCCAGAAAAGGCCTGGATGGAGAGTGAAAAACCCAAATGTACAGTGCAGACCAAAAGTTTGGACACACTTTCTCATTCAAAGAGTTTTTCTTTATATTTTATGACTATGACCATTGTGGATTCACACTGAAGGAATCCAAAATATGAATGACCAGAAGGAGAGTCAAATCAAATCAAATCAAATCAATTTATTTTTGTATAGCCCAAAATCACAACAACAGTCGTCTCTGAGGACTTCCCAAGATTTATAAATTTTAGAGTGATGAGGTGCTGCGCCAGATGAGCTGGCCTCCACAGTCACCAGACCTGAACCCAATCCAGATGGTTTGGGGTGAGCTGGACCGCAGTGTGAAGGCAAAAGGGTCTAACAAGTGCTAAGCATCTCTGGGAACTCCTTCAAGACTGTTGGAAGAGCATTTCAGGTGACTACCTCTTGAAGCTCATCAAGAGAATGCCAAGAGTGTGCAAAGCAAGAATCAAAGCAAAAGAACCTAGAACCTAGAATATGATATATTTTTAGTTGTTTCACACTTTTTGACTACTATGTACTATTCTTCTATATGTGTTAATTCATAGTTTGAATTGATTCCTTCAGTGTGAATCTAAAATGTTCATAGTCATGAAAATAAAATAAAAAAGTATTTGAATGAGAAGGTGTGTCCAAACCTTTGGTCTGTACTGTATATTGAAGGTTCAATATTTGCTTCTTTTATGATTTTGATTAGCTACAACCTTAGAGTAAGTGTGCATCAAGTCTACATATACATTATAATGCTTTGGAACCTGTATTCCTGTGTGTTTGGCTGTTCTGTATTCACAATATTCTGCCCCACCCACTTTTCCTGGCAGCTCAATTCCTGTTGAGCTTTGATAACCCTAACCCTCTAACGCCTAACCCTAACCCTATGTTAGCTTGTCTGTCTTGTTGGGCGATCTGAAATAGAAATAGCAATTTTTAAAATAAACTCAGCAGCTGGTTTCTACTGCTATTAGTTGGCTTTAGCCAAGAAAAGTGGGCAGGGCAGAATAAGGTGAACAGGGCTGACACAAGTTAATCTATTTATTACAACAAACTGATTGTTTAGATTTAGAACTGTGATCATTGGTGTATCAAATTGTTATTACTGCAAGCCAATTTCTATAAAATAATTCTACTAAATGTAAATAGAAAACTGTCTAATGTATTATTTTGTGTATTTATTGTGAAGGGCCTGATTAAAACAGGTCAAGAGTGGTATCTAGCCCCCGGGCCGTAGTTTGCCCATGTCTGATTTAGATAATTGTCAACTCATTTCGTAATTGAATGTTACCGGGTCTACATTAAGCTCCAAAACATGCCATAAGCTGTGAAAAACATGTTTATATATCACTCAGATTAAGCAGCAATGACAAGAAAAAAATGTGTGTTTTTGATTGAAACTCCATTTGTCTTTAAATATTCCCCTCGTGGACGTCCCCAAGTGCCTTACTTTAGCTTTGTCTGGGTCAGATTCAGTAATAATCTCTTTTTCACATGACTTTCTAGTTCTAAATAACTCATCAATAAATCACAAGAAATATTGCCCAATTAATCCACAAGTAAAGTAATCATTTAACTAAGACAGGGGTTCCCAAACTTTTTAGCCTGGGACCCGACTTCCACAGCAAAAAATAAATAGTTTTGTAATAATTTTAAGTTACAAAAACATTTAAATTTGGTTTAATTGTGTTTATTTTGATAGTGTATTGCTTTATATGACCCCAATTCTCCCAAAACATGATTACATTTCAAGTCAATTGTAACACTACATTTGAAATCATCTCGGGGACCCCCAGACTTTGTTTTGTGACCCCCACTTTAGGAACTCCTAAGGTACAGAACTGGTTGCAAAATCCAAAGGACCAGAGACACAACACAGACTTTTCCCACATCTTTGTTTCTAAATTTTTATTATTACACTGAGTCAATACGACACTTGGCAGATATTTTAATAAACAAACTTACTGAATGTACAACTCTTTTTACCTCATTGGGGGGAATTAAATTTTTTTTTTTTTTTTCTTGTCAGTGCTAGCTTTATTAATTTGACACACTTACGAGACAATAACCTTGACAGCTTTTACCTAAAAATAATTAGTCTGAAAGAGAAATCCAACTTGTGCAGTGAGAACAGCTTGTCCTGTAGCCTGTGCTCCAGCGTCGCCATGGTGACAGTTAAAGGGACAGCCACAGGATAAAAAACGTGCCATGAATTTCTATTGTTTCCAGGTCGATATATCTTTTAATGTTTTAGTAGATGTCGGTGTGTATAATAGTTTTGCCACTCAATAACGGTTAAAACATTGCTGTACAAAACCATGCTTTAATCTTTGTTTGTATTCAAGCATAAATCAGTGAACATACATACAAATAAATGTATGTACAATATTTAAAACTCTTCTCACAAGCCTGATTTACAGTTCAATCTATTAAGCGGCTCTTTGCTTTTTCACTCTGACATGCTCACCATATACTTTCTTCTTTCCTTCCATATTTCAATGAAGTCAATGAAAAATGCATTTATCGACATTTGTGTTTTTATTGGTAATTAACAACTCTTATTCCTGGGTAACACTTTCTAAAAACTACACTTAATAAGCCTTAATAAACCTTAATAAAGACTTGTTTCGTCATAGAAAACGTATAATTAGTAGATGAAACTGTCTATTAAGGGTTAGTAACTACCTAATTATTCTGAAACCTGCCCTTAACCCTAAATCAGACGTGGGCAAGCTACGGCCCGGGGGACAAATGTGGCCCTTGACCATTTTAAATCAGGCCCCCAATAAGAAGTCATCTTAATATTGCTATTTTTCTCAATTGATTTAGCTGTTGTGGTCTTAAATTTCACAGTAAATACACAAAATAATACATAAGTCTCTTTTTTATTTACATTTTTGTATATTTATTCATTAATTTTCAAGAAATGTACTTGTAGCAACGATAATTTGCTACACCAATGATCGCAGTCCGGCCCTCCACCATTTATTTGTATTTGAATACAGCTCTTGTGAAAAAAGATTGCCCACCTCTGCCCGAAATCCTAACTTTAGCTTCTTAACCAGGCTCTAACTAAGCCTTTCTAAACTTTCAGCAAATGTTATTTTAGGGAGCCAAAATGTACTTGTATCTTAATAAATACTTAATTAAATCTATTTGGGTTTACTATCTTCTTATTTATTCTGAATCAATAGTCAATATTTAATTCCTTTACTATCATCTCCTGTGGCATTTCTTGCTTTACTCTCAGCGGCTTTCTCTGCTTTGCCTTCACAAAACCTGGGGGTGGTAATTAATGTAATAACTTAGATGACACTAACACTAACTATATATTTAATCTTTTTTCTCTTTCTCTCTGGACGTAATAATCTTTCTTGAGTGATTTCGATGTTGTTGTGTAATGTTTGGCTTTGTCTGCTGCTCAGGTGGAGGCTGATCTGGGTTATCCTGGAGGCAAGCTAAAATCATCCACAAAGAGTCGGACATCATCATGGCCTTCGCTATAAATAAGGTATTTTACTTTATCCAGGTCACTGCTGCTGCTTTGTCGCCAAAAACACCTGAATATGGTTCATAAAATGTCTCAAGAAAGCAACATTTCCAAAAGGTCCAATTGTGTATCTATATTGAAGGATCAGTTTGTTAATACCAGCCTTATAATTGTCAGTATCACAACAAAGTAAAAGCAAGGTTTTAATTTCAAACTTGTTTCATTGTTATGTCAGCATTTAAGGGTTAATTACCTGTGTCTGCTGATCTGTGTCTGTTTGTAGAAACTATATGAAATTATGTTTGATACATTATGCATATATATTTTTTATGTTTTCATCTCTAAGGTTGTGCTGGTTTTGAGTACTGGTTTAGAAAACAATTCCCAAATGTTCTTGGCAATGTATTGAAACCTGATATTATGGTATCGCTCATCACAGCGCTCATGTGGGTCCTTAAGGAGTTTTAAATTTAATTTGGGAAATCTTGTCTTAAATGTTACAAAAAATGGCTGAAAGTCTTAGATTTGAAAAAATCCTAGTTTACTTACATTAATTATGTAAATATGTCACTAGACGCTAGGGCTGGGCGATATGGCAAAAAATTATTATCACGATTTTCCTGGAGACAGATCACGATTTCGATTTCATCACAATTCTTGTAGACTCTTGTTTTATTGCCCTTGAGGTAATAAAACACTCATCTAGGGATGTCCCGATCAGGTTTTTTTGCCCCGAGTCCGAGTCATTTGATTTTGATGATCTGCCGATACCGAGTCCCGATCCGATACTTTTATAAAACATTAAATATCAAAGTAAACAAACCCAGATGACTTTTACTTTTTATTTTGTTTACTTTTTTAACATTTAGCTTTAACATTTGACTTCTGTGACGTAGCTTGAACAATCAAATAATACATAAATTCTTCACTTTGGACCTTAGTGCAACAGTAGATATTAAATTAAAAAGGTCTAACATGAAAAAACAGCATCAACTTAAAATATCCAGCAGGCATAAGAAAACAAAAGTGCCACAGTGTTTTTAAGTAAGGCAAGTAATGTGCTTTTAGGAACTGCACTGCACTCTCCAGCTTTCATTTTACAGAAAGTTCATGTTTTTCTTGATGAAAACCAACATCTCTTTGCCTACTTCACGTTGTACTAAGAATTTTAATTTTTCTTCTACTTTTCACCCCGTCCCGCAATTAATAGTGTAGGATTCAGGCAATCTCTCGCTCTTTCTCATCCACGTGCACGCGCCTTAGCACCCAAACATGCACGCACAGCACCGAGCGAGCAGCCGCAGGAGAGAAGTCAGATAAGAAAGTAGACCCAGGTAGGACTAAACAGCTCATATAAAGCGATTGTGAACAGAAGGAACAGCGCTGTTTTCAGAAACACGTTCGTTACAAGTTAAGCTGTAAAACGGTGTGTGGTTTATAACAGTCTGACTCGTATTCGTGGAGAAAAGAGCCTCGTAAGGACGTGATTTATACTTGGTGTTTGAAGTCGGAAAGTTTGCAATGTTTACGGTCGTTTATGGAGCTTCTGGGCACGGTACATGTTGTTTTAGTGGTTGTAATCTTTGTAGTTGACGTATTTTGAAGGAGCATCGGAACTTTATTTTGTCTCTGCGCGGTGTTTTTCCTGCTGAAAAGTCCGGGAGACGCGCCGTTGACGCTGATAATAATAATAGAAGTCTGATCTATTGAGGGACGCGTAGCGTATTGACGGCCGTCAGACGAGCGTCTCACACCGCTGCTGTAGAACCAAATCAGACTTGATTCCATTTTGAGCGGCTCCTGCGCGTATGACAGCCGTATATGACGTGCTGCTGCAGTTACGCGCTGCTACTGCTTTGGGGGTCATCGTGCCACCGCGTAACTAGATATGATTTTAAAGTAAGTAATGAGAATAAATATTTCCGAGTCCTGATCGGGAGATAACGTCCGATTCCGATCGAGTCTGAAACCACGAGACCGGGGCCGATTTCCGATCACGTGATCGGATCGGGACATCCCTACACTCATCTGCTTTTTCTAAAAGTTCCTACTTTACTGTGATTGGTTAAATCCAACTATCACTCTCTCAGAGCAGAACAAAGACTGACCAGTGTTGCCAGATTTTCAGAAAAAATCCCAAGACAAGTGATGTCAGCCCATTAATAAAGTTTTTCAAATAATCTCTAACTTTCTAACACTAAGAACAGCTTTTGAAAATCTGCTAAAATCCATGTTTTATTCATACAGTAAATATATATACTTTTGTAAATCAAACCTGAAAATTTGCTAAAATTCACCTGGAACTTGACTTTAAACTGCAGCACAAAAGACCTCAACACACGACCTTCAAAACTCATAAAACTATTAAAACAGACGCCCAAATTCATTACAAAGACACAAACTTGTCAACTCTGAGAGAAGTAGATTGGAAATAATTGTCTGTATTTTAACAAACAGATGCATTAAATAGAGAAATGGGATATCACGATTTGGACTATTTGACCAATAAAGCAGATTGTCACAACAGTGAGCTCACCATTCAATTTTTATCACGATATTGCCCAGCCTACTAGACGCAAAACCACTGACCAATATAAACCCTATAAAGCGCATTGTCTTTTACGACGTTTACGGCAGTTTACGACACTTCAGCAACACATGACGCAGCCACACACCTGACTTCATATCGAACGTCATATAGTCCCACATGAAGTTTGCAAAGCACATTCATCTTTCTGAAGCGGCTGGCAAGACTACATTGCAAATGGCCACATTTGATCAAGAGATCTCACTGCTGCAACTTCTCTGTCAACAGTTAGCCATTTTGTTTTGTGGGTTTTTTCATTGAATTACAAGCCACCACTAAAATCAAACATTGGAATTAATGCTGTATTACTGTTATATAGTCTTCATTTACTATTGTGATGTAAAAATCTGTACAGTATTACGAATAGAGAATATAACTTATTACTGAAAACCAGTTAGCATTGTAGTGATTTGGTGGTAATTCAGTTTACGTGTGTGTGTTTTAGGCAAACTCTAATGAGATCGTGCTGGCGTCCACTCACGACGTGCAGGAGGTGGATGTGTCCACTCTGGTCTCAGTCCAGCCTTTCACTTGGATCGGAGAAGACTTTGACAAAGAGTCTCGCAGGTTTGTGTCTCCGTACTGTTTTGTTTGCAGAAACTTTGTATCTGCATTAATATATTAAAGAGAAAATGGATAGATATATAAAAAATCAGAGTGGACAACGTTGAGTTAAACCTTGTAACGCTGCAAGTCTTTCTCAAAGTGACACTAGCTCTCTGCAATCTACCAACAATGATATTTCAAGCAGAGTTGTCAAACTGGGCAGATATCTGTAGTAGGTGTTTATATTCAGACAGACTTGGCTGTGATCAGAGTATTCCACTTTGACGTCAAATGTCATTGAGCACAGTCAGTTTGTTACTAATTTGACCTAAAGCTGCAAGAGTTACTAATTTTATTATTTTTAAATGCCAACAAATGACCCTGGACACCCTCCACACAGGCTAGTAAACAAAAAAGTAGATTTAGTATTCAGTTACTATTTAGAATTTAATATATCCTTTTTTTAAAAGGTCAGACTTGGTCACAAAATGGCTGTTATGTTTGTATGTTTTTACCTATTCATAAGATTAAAGTAAAGCTAGGCATTAAATAAACTTTTTTGGTTACATATGGTGCCTAAATATAAATTTCTACTGTTCAGAATAATTTTTTATAGGTAATTTCAGTGCAAACTTGCCTTTTTTGCAAGTCTCAAGTCAAAATAATCTCACTGCAGACCAATATCATGTCTATGGTTGTGAATGTTTCTGATCACAAACACCTGCTGTCAAACCTCTTCTTTGGTCTTTTAAGCACATTTCAAACAGCATTTCTGTTTAAAAAGTGCTTGTGAACGTTGTTGAGGATGTTAAAACTACTTAAAACTGGTGATTGTAGATGTATATGCTCATCTTAAAGTTTTAACCACATCTTGTGCTCTGTCCTGCAGCTCAGACGACGTGGACTATCGCTCGTCTCAGACAAACATCGCACAGCCCTTCACTCCAGCTCAGATGCCTGTGACGGCCTCAGTGTCGGCCTCTATGCCCTGGTTAGGCAGCGGACAGACCAGCATGGGAGCCAGCGTGGTACACACTTAAACTTATAATACACATACAGTATATACTGTACATGTTAAATATACATACTGTTATCATACACACACATGAATAATAGCTCTTTTTTAAGTTTAGTTTTATAGATTCTACCACCTCAAATCACATAAGTTCCTCAAACCATAATTCACTTGGACTTTACAGCTTAAATAAGTCATAAACTTCATGAGTAAAGAAACATGCCAGTAATTTACGTTTGTGTTTTCACATAAATTTCATTGTATTCATAGATGAATTACAGTATAAATACATTGAAAATCTACAGTAAATTAAACACTCCAAGGACAAACATAATTTATTATTTACACTATATTTTCTTTTAAACATGCCTTGAGGACTCTTGAAATATAGTATACAAAATGTTCAATGAAACATACATGACATATTTGTTTTTTTCTGTGCATCTTGCCTGATATTGCTAGAGAAATGCTCAAAACGAGTCTTGTTGATTTATGGATTAAAAACAGTGCAGCAGATCTTAGAAATCTACTTATGATATCACAAATCTGGGACATTCAGATCAATTGTGTGGCATTCTTACAAATAAACTTGTTCTTAGGGCCTTCTTATGAATATCTTGGTCTTCACAAAATGTGTTTTCACTGAAAATGTCCTTCTGGAAGAAGGCTGGACAGACTGGACAGCATCGGCGCGTCTAATTTTGCTTGTTGAAGCAAATATTGACAGAATATTTTCGAAGCTGACGCCCCAACAGGCGTCCTAAACGCAACAACATGTGTTGGGGCATTGGGGAGACAAGAACACTTTTTACACCCCGACATGCTTCACTGCGTTTTTGTTTTTTGCTAAAGGCTTTGTGTTACACATAGGTCAAACACATTGGGAGAGAGAGGAAGGAAGAGAGCTAGAGGCTTGTTGCATTTACGAGCTAACTTACCCGAAGAAACTGTTGCTGAGTATTTTTAATTTACTACAGTTAGAATTAGCGTTCTCACTGACCAAAACATGTGAAATATTAACAATTTAAATGTAAGATAAGATAAGATAAGATAAACTTATTGTCCCACTAGGGAAATTTGTCTTGGCACGTAGTGCTAGTGCAGTGCTAGTGTGATTTTGTTCATAATCTCCACTACACTTGCTCCATCACATGTAGTGAATCTGTATCAATGTGATGGAGCCGTGTGGACTAAACAGCTCCGGTTGTGCTGAGTCTATGATCCGGAGCAGTTTGTGTGAGCGAACAGTGTAAACAGGAGATAAGATCCGCTCACAGACGAGTCCAGCTCCAAGGTACAAAACTGCGTCACGTTCACTGGAGCCACAACCATTCTGCAGGGTTCAGCGGGTTCATCTGCACTCACAATATCAGCCTTTTGATATTTAGATTATAAAAATATCAATATACCAGTTTGTGAGTGTAATAGAAGGTTAGACTTGAATGTTTTGGGGGTTCAAGTGTGGAAAAACTAGAATTACAAAACTAAATATTCTAGCTTTAGAGAAGATACTGTATGTTCCTAGTCAAGGTGAGCGGAAATCAATGTTTATAATAAGCAACCTTTGTACCTTTCAGGTCTTTAGTAATAAACAATGACAAAGTTAGATCAGTTATTTACATTTTGTTCATTGTAACGCACACAATTCGTCTAAAATGGTTTAGAAAGTTTTATTGGCTTTCTGTTCAGACCTGTAGACCTGATAAGCCCTGACTTTAAATTGTTCTTTTTTGGTTGTTGTAAAGTAGCTACATGACCGTTTTGAATCCTACATGTTTTGCTCTGAATCTGTCATTTTTAGAGTAAGCACAAGTAAATGCAGACAAGTGGGCGGGGATAGGTGATAAGTGAAAACAGAGATTTTCTGAGCACTCAAGCATCAGTTGCAACTCAATACAAGAGTATTCAAACATGCAAGAATCAATCCAAGTACAACTTTGAGTAAAGTGATGAGAAGAAAACTGTTGAACCGTGGTAGAGTGGTTAGCGCTCTCGTCTCAAGGCAAGAAGGCCTTGGCCTTTCTGTGTGAAGTTTGCATGTTCCTCCCCATGTCTGAGTTGTCTCCTCCGGGCACTCTGGTTTCTCCATCAAACCATAACATGCAGTTTAGGGAACACTTGGTGATGGTCGGAGGCTCAGGCGCCAGTTGTTTAGGTGAATTGCTTCTGATAGCTTCTTGCTGACACTGAGTAGGGAGGGTTGCTGTGTGAAGCACTTTGAAAGACATCTGTCTGTGTAAATGTGTACATTTTACATACAGTGTCCCTTTAGGTAAATTATTCAAATCACACGGTTTCTAATTCTATAATGACAAAAGCTTTGTGAAGACCATTAAATAATTTGAATAGGCTACTAGAGGATACTAGAATGTGGGCATTAGTTCATTTTAAAAAGCACATTATGCAAAACTTACTTTTTGAGTTTTAAATCTTGTAACTTTGCTTTCTCATAAAAACACAGCAGAAACAGAGGCCTGTCTGTGAGGGGCTGTTCTTTCTATTCTGGGCCTCAGAAAGTTTTGCAGTTTTGGGATGTCATTGGTAGATCTCTGAGATCTTCTGCACTGTTTTAGGTCCATTCAAACTTGTTTTCAGCCTTGTTGCAGCATTAGCATATCAGGCAAGATTAGTTTCATTATTTCCCTGTGTAAGTTACTTTGCAGCCAGTAATTCAAAATCAGTTTATTTATTTATTTACTTGTCACAGAAAATGTGTCTTTAGTCTTTGTGAACTGTGATGCACTCATATGTTAACACTGTCTTTTTCAGATCATGAAGAGAAATCTCAACAACGTAAAGAGAATGACGTCTCATCCCATTTATCAGTATTGTAAGTGGCATATTTCCTCACATTGTTTCTGCTGCTCTTGATGTAACCGTGTGTTTTATTTTGTGTTTTCAGACCTGACGGGCGCTCAGGACGGCAGCGTGCGCATGTTCGAGTGGAACAGACCTCAGCAGCTCATCTGCTTCAGACAGGCCGGGAACGCCCGAGTCACACGCCTCTACTTCAACTCACAGGGAAATAAGGTGAAGACAAAAACTGTTATGAGTGAGATTTACCACTGATATATTTTATTGACTAGAGAGAGCATAGTCATGGTAACCTATAGCAACAAATGTCCAGTTCCAGCTCCATGTTGTGATGGAAAATTTGACTAAAGCAGGAAACACTAGTGTGCCTGAGATACTGCCAGATTGCCTTAAAAATGTTTTCGACATTTAATCTATGAAAGCAGCTTTTTTAGATTTACTGAAATGATTTACCATTTGAGAGTGTTTGTAGCAACTTTTCACTGTAAGAATGAAACCAATCACCGTTAAGAAACTTTTCTGTGTCACTTTTCCAATAAAAGGTTATGTCACTATGAAGATGTAACTACATGGACTGAAATGTTCCAATATAAGACATTAAACAACTTTACCATGTGTTCGTTTATAGGTTGTTTCTAATAGTATAGGTAAATTGCACTTATATTTATATATAATTATAGAGGGATTTTTGTTCTCAACACGGGTGATGCACACGCACCCCACTTGCAGAAAGAGCCGCCGCTCATAGACACAAACAGTGAAAACAAGTCAAAAAAGCACCATTGTCAGCTTACTACAAGAGTTTATCACTGTACAAAAACAAAAGTTATGCTGCTTAAATCAGCATTTGTGAATGAAATTTGATCCTACGACCATTAAAAGTTCCATTCAGGTGAGTGAAAAAACGGCGAGAAAAACACTGTTTAAAGCTTCAGGAGACAGACATCTGTCAGACCGGTTCAGACCTGATCGAAACAGCTGCTCTCGTCCCATTTCATTGTTTAATTCAAAGAAGTTTCCCCACGTAAACAGATGGAGAACAAGTCTTTCTGGGCAGAAAGTGACGTCAACCGAAAATCCGTCTTTATATTATGAGTAAGGCTGTTTCTCCATAGATCTGACCTGTAACACTTGACTTTGTTGTGTCACTTTGCTTCTCTCTGTTCAGATAGATTACATGTTTAATGGAACATTCCAAGCAGGGCAAAACAAAAAAGCAAGGAACAGCTTCACCAGAAAAGTTACATCGTTTCTCTTTAAAATGTCATGACAATTTTGACAAAATTATATAACTTTGTGTGTCGTGGAAACTTTTTAAGCACAAAATTGTGCCATGACTCAAAAAAGGTTGGGAAACATTGCTCTAAAGTAAGAAGCTGAAGTTTTAAATATTTTGACAATTGAGCCTTTTCATAATTGTACTTTTATTATGATGTTCTGACAAAACAGGCTTTTGGTTTTAGGACACTTTACTTTAAAGTAATAGCTACTAAGTAAACACAGTAAGGATCAATGATTGTGTCCATATAATGACACAATTATACTTAAATTCTGTATAAAAGACAGTCCAGTCCAGTGCAAGCTAACAATTTATATTCACAATTCAGAGAAAAAATGCCCAGAGCCAGCACATGTGGAGTTCTTAGTGTTGTTAAAACCACAAATATAAATTCTATAAATTACTCTCTCAAATGAATGTGCCTTGTTTTAATATTATTTTAACATTACCATTACTTTGGTGCCAGCAACACAACCTACACTTTCTGTAGTCTTTATAATAACTCAGTGAATACAACATTCTGAACAGAAAGTTTATGATGTGGTGATTGTGCTGAGGTTAGGCCAGCTTGTGAGCCCATCTATATTATTATTATTTTTTTTGAGTGATTATTTCAAAAGTTGTGAATGTAGCGTGTATGTATTTGCAGTGAAGTCATTTTCCTGGTGTTGTTCTAGTGTGGAGTTGCAGATGGAGAAGGCTTCCTGAGTCTGTGGCAGGTGAACCAGACGTCATCAAACCCAAAACCATATCTGGTGAGAACTCTTCTAACTGTTCTAATTCATCACAGCCAGATAAAGCTTTGATAAATGTTATATTTATGTGTATCTTTGTTTTTCTCAGAGTTGGCAGTGTCACACTAAAACATGTGGAGACTTTGCCTTCATCACTTCCTCCAGTCTCATCGCCACAGCTGGACAGTCCAACGATTGCCGGTCAGTAACGGAATCATCTTCAATACTTTACTGTATTTAAACAGATTCATTCACTAACTATTGTCGATTTTTTTGCTCTTACAGAAATGTCTGCCTTTGGGATACTCTTTGTTCTCCAAGCAATACTATGGTCCACGGTACGAGCAGCAAATGTGTTGTCTGACAGCTTAAAGTAACAAGATTTACCAAATAATGAGTGATAATTGTCTTCCGTGTGTTAGAAATGTTTTGTCTTTGTTGTTCAGTTTTGGTAGCAGAGTGGTTAGAGCTCTGGCTTCCCAATAAGGAGATCATGAGTTTGAATCTGGGGTCCAAATCAACACCTCATGATCTCTCTGTGTGGAGTTTACATGTTCTCCCTGTGTTACTGTGGGTTCTCTCAGGGTGTACTTCTCCCTCCTTAGACAAGCCATACCTGCTTGTCAAAACCTGATCACGTCAGATCTCAGAAGCTAAGCAAGTTAAGGCCTGCTTAGTACTTGGATGGGAGACCGCTGGAACACCAGGTGCCACAGTGGGACGACAAAAAAAAGGTGGATTGTCGTAGTGTCCTTGGGTAAGACACTTAAACCACATTGCCTCAGTGTCTGCGTACACTGGGTGAGTGGATCCCTGATTGTAAAGCGCTTGAGTGCTGGAAAGGTAGAAGCGGATATAAATAGACCATTTACCACCTCCAAAAACATTGGTATCACTGCATATCACTGTAGATTCTGTCAGTGTTAACACTGCAATGAGTTGGTCAATGTCCAGGATGTTCCCCGCCAAGGCCCAAAGTCACTGGTACAAGAACAACACATGTTTTTATTAGATGATGGAAATTGAAGTATGTATATAAAAAGGCAATTAGTTTGACCCGTGGACAGGATCTGTTGTTCCCCCGAGTCAGTGCCGAATTTGAGTCAAAGTTGAGCAGAGAAACTTTGAGGTCATCGACGTTAGAGTTAAATTGAATGTTTTTTGAGTATAGAAAGTACCAGATTGCACGTGACTTTATCAAAAATAAACATTCAACTTTCTAAGCTGACTTTTTTCCTCTCATGTAATCAGCGATCTACAGTTACAGCTGACACATAACATTTTTACTCGTCTCTGGAGTTAAAGTAATGAAAATATAGTTAAGCTAACAACTAGCATGATTTACTCAATTTCGGCAAGTGACACCGATTGGGAAATGTCATGTCATGTTAGAAATTTGGGGGCTCGGAACAAGGGTGTCTCATATGGGCCTCCCACAATATAATTTATTATCAATAAGGTACCATTCTGAGCCACTGTAGACCCTGGAATCAGACAAAGACCCTTTGCTTCCCCCCTGTCGACTCCCTGGCCCGTGGAGACTAGGACAGATTTTTAGAAAAAGTGCAAAAGCCACAATTCTAAATATACTGTACACGTAAAGTACTTAGCTTGTTTCCTGTGTTGTTTGGGCAGCGTTCCCGTGCCATGAGAACGGAGCCACGGTTCTGCAGTACGCCTCCAAACAGCAGCTACTCATCACCGGAGGCAGAAAGGGCTTCGTGTGCGTGTTCGACATCCGACAGAGACAGCTCCTGCACACGTTTCAGGCTCACGACTCTGCCATCAAAGCCCTGGCCCTCGACCCCTTTGAGGACTTCTTTGTGACCGGATCAGCCGAGGGGAACATGAAGGTAACTGAGGAGACACAGCTGATGTGCTTGTGAAAGTATGATTCTTTTCATGATTGTACTGTATTCACATTGAAGCATTTTATTTAGGAATGGGCCTTTTTTTTTTTAGCCGATTACCGATATTTGTCCTCCCGCTGTAGCCGATAGCCGCTATTTGCCGATACCGATATCTTTATCATAAAATCCAAAGCAAGGCTCACAAGCGCTGTTTAATTCCATTTTTAATCTTTAGTCTTTTTAAAATGACAAAGCTGGTGTTTTGAGGACAAAATGGGGCTGAGACATGAGACGCAAACACCAGAGAACCTTCTCTAAGAATGTCTGCGCAGTTATTTTTTTATATTGGTTAATACTAATCTTGTCTAAATATCATAAATATTGGCTGATACAGACATATTGCCCATCCCTGCTCTATTTTTATTATTGCAATACACTTTAATACGAGTTATCACTTTATCCCTCTGATTGATATTGATTGTGGCCCCTCAATCAAATATATTGCGTAGATGTGACTATAAAACCTCTGAAATGTACTAGAATACTCCAGCAAATTACATAGAATTTGTCCAAAATTTTCCTGAGAACAGCTTGACCCTGGCTACCCACTTACTCAAGTGTTAAAAAGTATGTCCTGTGTAAAATGTAAAATAATGGATGTGGACATATTATAATATAATAAGACATCACACAACAGCAGAATGTTCAGTTGGTTGAATGTTAAACCGATAGAGATTTTAAATTAATCAATAATTAGTTAGCATTAATTAAAGCATATTCTGGCACTACAGAGTCACAGATCATTTTACCAGTATTGAACCAGCAGTTTTTTGTGATTATTTTTTTTGTTTTGCTCTACAAACCTGACAAGAAGCATGGAAGATTTGCCATTATTTCTATTGTGACCGCTGTTGCTTCTCGAGCCTTATATTCTTATAGTATAAAACATAGTCGTTTTACAAAAAAATTGAATTGAAGGTGGTTCAACAGAATAAATTGTTTAATTTCACAATGTTGCTTTCTATGTTACTACTTTATAATTTTAGTCTAAACTAAATTGAAAATTTTATGCAGACGTCATCTTTTAATATTTTATATCCAAATGAACTGAGCTGATATGCTTAATGGTACATTCAGATTTTTTTTTACATTCACTTAAAGCAGCCAGATTGTGGCTCTGGGGCCCTTGGATCAGTTTATGTTGGCCCTCAGACTTTCCACTGAATTGGTAGAGTTACAATAGTATGCTTTTTACTATGAAGTTTGAACAATTCTACTGTCATTATACAAATAACAAATATTTGATGTTAAATAAACTTGAAATTTACTTATTAATGGTTTATCAAAAGTGTGGTGGTTCATAAAAGTTAAGTCAATTACAATTTTTTCACTGATTCACTTCATTGCCATGTATTATGTGGCCCTTCACTCCATATATGTTTCCAAATGTGGTCCTCTGTGAAAAAAGTTTGGACACCTCTGGCTTAACTTAAACCTTGGCAAAATGTAACCAGAAAAAATATGGCCACCGATACCTTGAGAGTTAACTTCGCATAAAAGTAAAAAAAATACTTAGAGCCCGATTTTGCCCTTTTGTCTTAGCCGGTCTTAGCCTTGGTCTTAATTATTCCTCTGTTGGCCACTAGTAGCTCTCTTCAAGCTCTATACACTGTCAGTATAGAAGCCAGATGTGAGGGTGCAGTTTTGTTCATTGAACCAGACACATGCTCACGCCTGTGACAAGTGAGCAGCCGTGTTAGAATCACATGCAAAAGAGAACTGTAGCAGCAGCTTCAGTTTGGAAAAAACTATAATAATAGAAGTCAACAGGCTTTATGTAAAAGAAAAGACACATTTTTAGACAAAGTTGTTAAAGTATGTCAAGTACATAGACTTTCACCAAATAGATTTCTATTATTACACTTTTTTTCCAAACTGAAGCTGCTGCTACAGTAACTTTTGCCTGTGATCACTGATCACTTTTCACAGGCGTGAGCATGTGTCTGGTTCACTGAAGGAAACTGTACCCCCACATTTGGCTGAAGCCACACCTTCTACACTGACAGTGTATAGAGCTTGGAGAGAGCCACTAGTGGCCAACAGAGGAATACTTAAGACCATCCGCTAAGACCGGCTAAGACAAAAGGGCAAAATCGGGCTGTTAGTGTTCATCGGTTTAGTGGTTGAAAACCCCTGCATTCACCTGTGTAATTCTCACAAGTCTCTTAATATTCCCTCGCCTCTGTTCAGGTGTGGAAGCTGGCGGGCCACGGCCTGATGCACTCCTTCAGCACGGAGCACGCCAAGCAGTCTCTGTTCCGCAACATCGGCGCCGGGGTCATGCAGGTGGAGAGTCGCCCGGGCAACCGCATCTTCACCTGCGGCGCCGACGGGACGCTTAAGATGAGAGTCCTGCCCGACCGCTACCACATCCCCAGCAGCCTCGTGGACGTCCTCTAGTCTGCACCTCCAAAAAAGGCTTTACATCCAGCTAGGCATTCAAAACAAAATCGGGGGAAATAATCCGTCAGAAGTCACGCTTTTTCGACGGTTTGCGTTGCGGTGTTGTTTGGAAAAAAAGGGGTTTACTCTCTTTGGAGCGACTAAACAAAGCTGCAAATATCTTTTCCTCCCAAAGGCTCACGACAAGCAAGGTTTCTTCTTCAAGCAAAAGGCACCATACTTGAGTAAAAAAGTAAAAAAAAAGAAAAATATACGCTTAGATTTATTGTAATTTTATGGAATCTCTAATCTCCTTAGAGTGTGTTCATAGGGAAGCTATGCATGTCCTGTTCTCGTCACGCGGTGCAATCACAGGTCTATTGATAGTGCTCTGTAAAAGTGCTCAAGCAAAAATTTTAAAAAGTGTATATCTGTCGTCATTTTGTGCCCACAGCTGAAATCTCTCTCTCTTTCTCTTTAGCATCTACTGTAACCAGCACTGTGGTCTGTTATTAAGTCAGTGGTTTCCAGTGTGAATCGACTTGTTGGACGATTTTTAGTTCGTTTGGTTCGTTTAAATCACTTTCCAGACCCTGCCTCCTCCTCCTCCTCCCAGCTTACGTCGGCCCTTACGGAAAGACTTGATGATGCATTGCTCCTCTAGTGGCGACCCTGAGTTTAACCTTCGACCCCCAAGTGTAAGGAGACCAAGTCCAGACCCGGGTTTTAAAGGACAAATGTGAATATTGCTTTTGTGTGACTAGTTTTTGGTTTTAGAGCAAAATATAAAACAGCGGCTGACGTTTCTCTGCGTCTGCTGGCTAAAAAGGGATTTGAAAATGTGAGTTAAACAAATGCTAGCTTGCCTCAGACATGCTAAACTAAGCGTGCAGTTGTGATTATCGTGTTTTGACAGCAGCAGTGCTCAGAACAAGTTTGGTGATCATTTGTGGACTTGAAAACTGCGCAGAAAGTATCAGAATTTGACTTGAGACTTGGGTTGGGACTCTGTTGTGTCTTGTATTGAAATATAATCAATACAAGACACAATAGAAGATGAGATTTTTAATTTATTTAATTTAATATTTTATTGTCATTTGTAGCGCTGCTTTTAGAACTATGGCTTCTCAAAATGTTCAAGCCAAATGCAGTCCCACAAGACTTTCTTTTATTTATTTTTTTACATTTTTGCTAAAATATCAACTATATCTGGAATAAAATGTACGTATATCTGACATTTATATGTTTACCAAACATAAACTTAACAGTATCAACCAAAAAGGTGTAGGCTGAAGTCTTGATTATTAAGTACACTTCTTACAGCGTCACATCTACACTCAAACTTAAAAACGGGCAATTACAATTACATTTTGCAGAGTTTTAATAGACCGTACATTCCACCTTATAATTAAATATATTTTATATTTGAATTTTTTTAAACATGAAAAATAGAATTACTCTTGACCTCTTCATCTGTGAACTTGCAATTTAGAAAAGAAATTAACAAGTGTTTTTCTGAGGCTCAAAGGAAAAGAATAGTATCTCACAGACAGATCTCCAGCTGTGTTTTTTATGAGAAAATAATGTTACAACATGATTTAAAAACAACATTTTGCATAATATGTTTTAATTTGTTTAATTTTATCTTTTTAGTGCAGTTTATAGCACAGCTTTTTGGAACTACGGCTTCTCAAAATTTGTAACACATCATCGACTCCAAGCTATAAAAAAATTATTATTGTAACATTTATTCACAATATTGAAACAACTCCCAGGATCTTGTCAGATCTATGTCTGTGTTTTCTGAGGTTCAAAGGAGAGACAATAGTATCTTACAGACAGAACTCCAGTTGTGTTTTTGATGAAGAAGCAAAAAAAGGAAACTTTGGGTAACGTGTTCTTATACTTGATCACATTTTATAATTTAGGTGTAATTTATCACACGCTTTTTGGAACAACAGCTTATCTAAATTCTCTAAACCTGTGTCCAAACAAGATGATATATTTTTCATTTTACACAATCTTCTGGTAACTGTATCTTACAAGATCTTGTCCCATGTTTGAGAAAAATCAGACTGGAGTGTTTTCTGAGACTTAAAGGAGAAAGAATAGCATCTTACATACAACACCAGCTGTGTTTTTGATGAGGAAGCGACATTAGATTAAAAACTTAAAGAAAAAGTCTACTTTGTCAGTAGCATGCGTCAAAAGCCAAAAAAGCAGATAGATATATTTCACATTTAGACACAGAAATGAGGCAACTGTATCTCTCAAGACCTTGTCCCATCCACTAAAGTTAGAAATTGTGCTTTCTGAGACTCAAAGGAGAGACAATTAGCAAGTAAGAAAGTCTTCAAACTAGAATGACTTAAGCTAAACACAACTCCATGTAATATTTTGATAAGGGAAGTAGGGCTGGGCGATATGGCAAAAAATTATTATCACAATTTACCTGGAGGCAGATCACGATTTAGATTTTATCACAATTCTTGTAGACTATTTTCTTATCGCCTTTGAGGTAAATACACTCATCTGCTTTTTCTAGAAGTTCCTACTTTACTGTGATTGGTTAAGTCCAGCTGTCAGTCACTCAGAGCAGAACAAAGACTGACCAGTGTGGACAGATTTTCAGAAAAAACGTGACGAAGGCTTTGAAAAAATCCCAAGACAAGTGAGCCCATAAATAAAGTTCTTCAAATAATCGATTAGTTAGAACATTGTGTGATAATACAATTTTGGCGATTCTAACCTGGAACTTGACTTGAAACTGCAGCACAAAATACCTAAACACACGACCTTCAAAACTCATAAAACTATTAAAAACAGACGCCCAAATTCATTATAAAGACACAACTCTGAGAGAAGTAGGTTGGTAATAACTGCATTTTAACAAACAGATTTTCATCACGATACAGCCCTAAAGGGAACACTGTCAAAACTTAGCTAAACATTTTTGTCCTTTAAGACTCGGGTCCACAGTCCTGGGATCTGACTTCCTGGTTCAGACCCTGGTCCTCGTGTCCTTGGTTGGTCTCTTTCTCTCTTTCTCTCTCTTTTCTCTTTGCCTGCCCTCACTGCCTGTTTGGACGATGCTGTGTTTTTTGAAGTATGTGATCTCTCTCTCTCTCTCTCTCTTCTCTTCGTTCCCCATGACGTGTCTGTTGTCTGTCCCGCTTCAGAATCAAACCCCGCGGAAACACACAAAAAAATCACTTCCGGTTTTTGCACAAGAATCTTTACATTTATTTATCTCTTTTGTTTGTTTTTTTTAATAATTGGTATTTAATTTATTTATATGTTGTGTTGTACAAATCTATTTAACTTAACAATGCCTTTTGTTTTAGGAATGTAAGGTTTATTTTGAACGGCGATGTGCTCAGTCTACTGTGTGTCCTCCCTCTAGTTTTACTGTTTTTATCGATAAAGGAATAAATGGTAACGCTTTGAAATAAGGTTCCTTAGTTAAGTATTTGTAAAGCATTTATAAGCAGCAGTAGTTGTTTGTATTTAAGCAGATACAAGGCATTAATAAGCATTGAAAATGTTATAAGATGTTTTGTAGATTATTTATCAGCACTTATACTATACATACATCGGAAAAATGCACATTTATATAAGATAACAGCTAACAGTGCTTGAATTAAGTCATATTTATCTTGTTTTTATGATTTCTTCTGTTCAAAAAACTTTTAAATTCCTTTCACATCATTATATCTATTTGAGATCAGCCAGACAGACATCCAAAGATCTTAACATGTTAACTACAGAGTTTAACAGGAAGTGTGCTGCCAAAAAAGTGGCTTTTGAGTATCTGTACTTTACTTGAGTATTATGAATTCTCGTGACTTTTTACTCCTACATTTTCAGAACAATGTAGTTACTTTTTAATCCACAAACACATTTTTTGCAGATGTTACTTTTCTGTCAAAATATACTGTACCTGGAGTAGCTAAACATGTTTATACTGTGTTTATTTAAAGGTATGGTAGCTGATTTTCACGTTGCAAACACACTTTTTTGAAGGCAATTGTGGTTTATAAACTTATTTTTACAAACATCAAAGTGAAACTGGAGAGGACCACCCAAGTTCAGCCAATCAGAGAGCAGCATTCAGCTCCTGATAAGAGCTAAAATTATTTATATTCAGTTCAGATTCAGACAGTACACAGTGGTTAGTTACCCAACTTTTTTTTTATTAGAAAAGAATTGCATTGCATTCTTACTCGCCTGACCACAGATCTGACCTGTAACTGGGCGTGACCTGCTTGTCTCCATGGAGACAACAAGATATAATAAAACTAGTGCTGTCAAGCGATAAAAAAAGGAAGAGATTAATTAATTATGATCTGTAATTAATTATTCTAATTAATCTATTTTTAATCTCATCTAAAAGATGCTGAGAAAAACACTCAACTTAAGTGTTTTTGTTTTGTTTTTATCTAATTTAATTAATTACATTATTGTTGCAGATGGTAAATATTAATATATTGCAAAAATGTCTTTTGTTGTCAAGTCAAACAACCTTATGTCACTTTACAACTCGCATAAGGAAACAATGAAGTTTAAGATTTCAAAATAGATTAATGCAATTTAAAAAATTATCTGATTTATATCAGAATAATCAGAATTAACTCGATATAAAATGCGTTTTACCTTTCTACAGAAGTAAATTTACAATGTTTTACTTTTGTACTTTACTTGAGTTCATATTAGCTCTTGGAGAGAAAAGATTCATTTTGGTCTGTTGAGGAAAAAGTTTGAACACCTCTGTCTTAGACTGAGTAAGATTTTAAGTTTTTATGTGAGCTATTTCAGTTTGTAGCCGTGGTATAAGTGCAGTAAACACTTCAGCGGAGGATTGTGTTAAAACAGCTCAAAGCGTACAAATAACACCAGTCTGTTTTTGCAAAGGAACTCTTCAAATATAAAACTATCAAACAACAAAAATAAAATGAATACCATTTTTTTCAAGCACTTCTGAACTTATTTAAGATTATTTTTGCAGTGTAAGTGTTGTAAATCTTCTACAAAACAAATAATAATACTTAGAAACAACAATGCTTTATAAACAGATCACAGAGGAACCTTATGCTAAAGTTTTACCGAATAAATATTTGCACTCAAATTCTGGAGACACTAAAAGTTTTCTTTCCAATAAATAGGTTATCGAAGAATACTGTTCTATACAAATGAATGTCTGGCTTTATTTGGCCTAGTAGTAAAACGTTTCAAATAGTTTTATTATAGAAATTATATAAATATAAATATATATATACGAACTATCACCACAGCTTGTACAAACTTAGCATTTGTTTATTTTTGGGTTGTAACATACCAGCTGGATTAGTTGTACTTTTGTTAAATGTATGTAGGTATTTATTCTTCAAACGGTTGTGTTTCTCTCCCATGTTTCTGCCCACTACGTGTACTGTGTGTGTCCTAGATGTTTCTCCACGGTTCGAGTGAGAATGACAAACGGAGGAAGCCAAAAGTCAACTGTTCTAATAAAAACGGGCACAAGTCTGAAATGTGTGAAGTTTGTGGCTAGAGTTTATCTCAAAGATGAATAAATTGTTTTATTTCATCAGATTCACTTGGTCTTTATTTGTTTATTTCTCGCAGACATGGTGTTGTCTCGTAAAATACAAAATACAAATGACACAATTCACTTTACAGCACAGTAAGAGCCTGATGCGTGTGTGTGATCAAAACCATAACAAATACTTATTTTGTTCACAGTTTGACATTCATTGGATGTATTCTCTCAAGTAGGTAATACTTTATTATAACTATACTTTATTCAGCCATAAGAACGCTTTAATACAACCTTAATAAATACTTATTTCATTGTGAACTAATGGTTAGTTAATAGAAAAGGTTTATTAAGGCTTAATACCTATTAATTACCCAACATCCTATCCCCAACCCTAAATCCTAAACTTAAGTAGTTACTTAATAAGCTTTATCATCAATTAGGGTTTATTCATGAATAATTAGAACTGTATTCATGCTTTATTCATACTTTACTAATGTGAATTAAGGTGTAGGTAATGTAGAATTTTTATGTGATGTCTTTGTGGAGAATGATAGGGGGCTTTTGGGATATTTTCAAACGGATAAAGGAGGGCCCCACCTCCCAAAAAAAAAAAAAAATAGCTTGACTTAGATTACATTACTCCAATGAATTTCATTTCATTCCAGCTACTTGGTCAGGTATCGCAAGACTGCAGACGGTTCTCAAAAAGCAGGAAGTACAATCGTCCAATCAACGAACAGCAGTGTGTAGTGTATATGTTCTCCTTTGACCTCAAATATTAACTTAGAACTATGGTTCCCCTGTTCAAAACTGCAGAACTGATACTGCTTCATTGCTATACTTATCTTTATTAAAGGTGAGGTAGCTGATTTTTAAACTGCAAACACAATTTAGGTTTTAAATTTGACAACTTCCTCTTTTAAATCCTTCTACACATGGTTAATATCAACATGTATTATTTTTGGTTGCATTTATGGCTTGTAAACATCTTTTTACAAACAACATGAAACTGGAGTGACCGCCCCAAGTTCAGCCAATCAGAGCGCAGCATTCAGCTCCTGATTAGAACTAAAATCTTTATTATTCAGTTTAGACAGTACTCAGAGGTCTAATTTTTCACAAAGTGCTGTATTTACTGCAAACTTTTTACTGGAAACCACAAAGTTTACCAAGTTCCAACTAAAAAAGTTAGCAACCCCACCTTTAAGTATATTGAACTACAAACTTTGGAGCAGAGAAATGTGGCTAGACGACAATTTTGAACCCATTTGTTTCACTTGAAATCTGATTGTTTTGACAAATTGCAAGTAAATGAAGACAAGTGGGCGGGGATAGGTGGTAGATGAAAACAGTGATTTTCTGAGCACTCGAGCTGCAGCTGCAGAAAAATACAAAATTATTCAAACATGCATTCATCAATTTAAATACAACTTTGAGTAAACTAATATTGACAAAACACTGCTGGAACATGTTTATTAACTCTGAAAAGTAAGTAATAGGTTCTATTTAATCTATTTAAAGTCATACATGTGTGTTTTTTACAAATAAAATTACATTTCTACCTACCTTTATAACCGCCTGCAATGGCCCCTCAAGTTGGGAACCACTGACTTAGAATATAAACGTGTTCTTTTAATTAGTAAGTTAATTTCACAGAAACTACAACAATCACAGGTGCACGGTAGCCAAGTGGTTAGAGCTCTGGCTTCCCAATAAGGAGGTCGTGGGTTTGACTCCCGGGTCGGACCATATCAACATCTCACGATCTCTCTGGTGGAGTTTGCATGTTCTCCCGTGTCACCGTGGGTTTTCTCCGGGTACTCCGGTTTCCTCCCACCGCCAAAAACATGCATGTTTAGGTTAATTGGGCATCACTGCAAATTTCCCTTAGTGAGTGAATGAGAGAGTGAATGATTGTCTGTCTAACTCTGTCACAAGTTGGCCACTGTCCAGGGTGTTTCCCCGCCTAAGGCCCAAAGTCACTGGGATAGGCTCCAGTCACCCGCGACCCCTAACGGATTAAGCGGTAGAAAATGAATGAATACAACAATCATTGACCCAAATGTTTATGCTTTACTTCCTGGAACGACAATACGACCAAAAAGTTGGTTAAATCAAGAAAGTGCGATGTCAAACAGTTTCCACAAAGTGAAATGAAAGCGGCTGATGCGTCAGGCTAATACTGAGCTGTAATGTGTGACTGGATCTGTAACACAAACCAAACACTGAGGAGGGATTACGACTATAAAGGAATTAAAAACACAAACATAATACAAAAACACTTTCACACAGTTAATCATTACAAAATGTATACAATAATCAAAATAAATACAGCACTGAATATAAATAATATAAAATCATTTCAAAAGTTGCCTTCACGTAGATGAAGATGGTGGGCAAGAGCAGGTTTTTACTTAAAATTATGTACTTTACAGGATACAAACATTGATTGAATAATACAATATGTCCATTTCCTTTTTTTTCTGTAATAATTTGATGCAAAACTGTCATTAATTTTAACATCTTCGCTTGTGCCACATTCACCACAATCTCCTCGAACTACAACTTGAATATTAAAGGTGCACTGTGTAACTTTCTGGAGGTTACACCGTGCACCTTTAAAATCAATTATCCTCAATCAGGGCTGGACAAAACACAAAATTTCAGATGTTTTAAAAGTTGTTTCAAATAGTTTTTAAGACAGTGCAAACATCGATTAGCAACTGTATCATTTACACCCCAAAAAAATAATCAAATGTAAAGCTATACTGAAAACTTTCAAATAAGGGTTTTAAATGTAATGTTTCTGCATTATGTGATTCATTTTGACAAACATTTTACATTTGTCTGATAATTATACTTAAATATAACATTTAAAGCTGCAAAAAAACTTGCCTTCCAGTGCGAGTGAGATGAGGCACAAAAGATCCGAGGCACACTGACTGGTAAATTAAAAGTCCTTTATTTTGTATCGGGATGCCAGCGCGTTTCGAACATGATGGTCTTCATCAGGGCTTTTTGTGAAAAAGACCCACAGGTGTTCTTAAATAGACAAAGACAAGATCATGTGACTAGATCATGTATAGCTTAACACTTTGTAAACATGTACACGTCACAATCTTAAATATTTTTTTCATTAAACAAAAAAACATTTTAACAAGACTACCTTTTTACAATGTTACAAGACAAAGAAAATGTAACCAGGAAAACTCCTCTAGAGAAACCACATAGACCACCTACATGTGAATGACATAGTGGTAGTGCCTAGCACATATGTCAGCAATGTGCAAACCTTAAAATTTTAAAAACCAAAAAACTTGGGCCCAAGCTAAACAAGGTACTGTTTTTCGGAGAAAGAAACACTTGTTGAGTGTATTGTACAGAGATAATAGATTAGAGGAACACAGAGAAGTTCAAATTTTCTTTGAGACCTGGCTATTGAGTTGCTTTTAAGGTCTCTATCCAGAAAGTATCCCCTGTAACGTTGTAAAAAGGTAGTCTTGTTAAAATAATTTTGGTTTAATGAAAAAATATTTAAGATTGTGATGTGTACATATTTCCAAATGTTAAGCTATACATGATCTAGTCACATGATCTTGTCTTTGTCTATTTAAGAACACCTGTGGGTCTTTTTCACAAAAAGCCCTGATGAAGACCATCATGGTCGAAACGCGTTGGCGTCCCGATACAAAATAAAGGACTTTTAATTTACCAGTCGGTGTGCCTCGGATCTTTTGTGCCTCATCTCACTCGCACTGGAAGGCAAGTTTTTTTGCAGCTCTCAATGTTTCTAAGACATCCTTGTAGAGCACCTGACTGTTTTTACCACTTTACTCTTTGACCCAGTGAAGCACTCACTCTCGCAGTTTTTTTCTATAACATTTAAAGACCTGCTTTGACACATTTTTGTTGGATTAAGATGTTTTGATATACATTTTTGTCACTTTTGTTCAGTCCTACATTTAATTTTTAACGTGCGTGTTCTGTGCCATTACATTAAACTGTTTGTTCAATCATCAGAGATAAAGTGGACCACGTAGAGTTTAACAAACCCATTGTCCCACATGTACAAGTGTCTGTCTTTGGGGCTGTAGGACAACATGGCCAGCACCCCTCCCGGCGGCCTGAGGTCAAAGGTCACGTTCACCGGCTTCCCCTTCAGCAGGTCAAAGGCGAAAGACACCCGGCCGTCCTTGGTGTCTGTCACGTACAGCACTCCGCAGGCGACGAAGGCGTTGCCCGCTTTGGCCCGGGGGTACGTGGTGTTGATGTAGGACGTGACGGAGAAGCTCTTCTGGTCCAGCCGTCCCACCGTTATGACGTCGTCCAGGCTGGAGGCGAAGATCAGCCACAAGCCGTTCTCGTCCGCCGCCACCTTGAAGTAGGTCTTGGAGTTCTGCAGCAGGTAGGCCAGGTTGTGGTGGAGGGCGTTGTCGATGTGCAGAGTGTGGAGCCGCCGAGTCTCAAAGTGAAATCTGGAGACAAAAGAAACAGGGTCTGACTCGAACAAGCTAATACATTGAACACAACTAACTGAATAAGCTTAGTTGCCAACAAGCACAATTGATGGGTGTGTCCAAATACTTTTTTTACTCACTCAGCTCTCAATAAATCCTAATAACTTTATATTTAAGTTTTTCAGAGTTGAAAAAACCCAGATTTTGTGGCCAAAGAGTCTCTCCATCTTCTCTTCAGAAAGAAAAAGTGTAGATTGTGAGAGATGTCTTTATGTTGCATCATTCACAGCTTTCGCAGCAGTCATGGTGCTTTTCACATGCGGCTTCTCAGATGTGATGACGACACACTCTCAGACGGGAAGCAAGAGTTTTCTTATTGATTATAATTAATTTTCAATCTCTAATGAATATCTAAAAGTAGGGATGCACCAATACGCTATAGGATCAGATTTCAGCATCAATCTATGAGACTTTGCTGGATCAAGTATCAGTCCTATTGATTCAGCCAAGATCCTAGAAGGTATTTCATTTGATGTAATAAGTTTACAGAGTAATTCTGACCAATGTTTGATATTTTACTCGCACTACGTTAGTCCTTACGTGCAGGACAACACAATTTGAGCCATTGTTTACGGGAATTGCCGTGTTTAATTCAGCTTGGTATTTCAACTATCAGCAGAGTCAAGTTATCAGTAGTTGTATGTGAGGTGGAAAAACTGAATCTGTGCACCTCATCTACAAGCTAAATTCTTAAATGTAGAGTTTTAATTCCAGTTAATCACAGGCTGAACTTCACCAAATATCTAATCTGACTCACACCAAACTGAAATGAGGCCTCACTTCTATCGTATCAATCTACAAAGTCTCTTATTGAAGGCTAAGGTGGAACATTTTGAGTACTATTTGAAGTTAATTAGACGTACCTGCAGTTTAAGATGACAAATCAAACTTTTGTTAACTCCAGCTGTCTTATTTCAAATGTCCAAAATGCTTTTATGTGCAACGTTTTTAAAAAGTCATCCCAAACAGGTGGATACATGTCTGCAGCCTTGATGTTCAGGCTCTGTTTATTTACCATAATGTTTGCACTATTGGCGCACCTGAATAAAGCCACACTCATTGGTTCTGGTGCATGAGATTACAAATGGAAGTATTCCGAACTAAGTTTGAAGGAAAAACAACATAAAAATGCATATATTTGTCCTTAAAAAAAGATTTAAAAAAGTAGATTCATAGGCCACACTTGTTTGTAGTAAATCTGTACAAATATGAATTAGCCGCGTCATTGTAAAGCCTGCAGAGTTCAACTAGTGGCTTATAGTCTAGAAATATGGTAACTGTGGCCTCCAATCTAACACAACCTTTTTCATTCCATCACAAAAGTCACACACCGTTATTATGCATACAGAATAAAGACACAAGGATGAATTGCATTGCCACAAAAACAAACAGTCTATTGATAGAACTGCTAAACGTTGTTGTACCTGGCGATGGTGGGCGTCCCGGCGATGTGATAATACAGAGATCCGTTGTGCACCGTGTGGCCACAGCCCTGGAAGAACTTCCTCACGTCCACCAGAGTGTAGCTGCCATTTTGAAACGCTGCCAGGCTTTGGTACTCCTTCACCACTCGACCTGAGACACAGACAACACGAGGTTTTATACACATTCACTTAAATCGCAAATCTAATTAAAGTATTTGTTCTACAGTAAAAAGCATTTACAGACTCATACAAACAGAACAATAAGCATAAATGTCCTGTACCGGAGAAGTGTTCGGCGACCCAGATCCTCTCGTCGTGGAGCAGAGCCGTGTCTTTCATCCAGGACCCAAACGTGCTGTCGGTTTGGGACACGTCTCTGGGGTTTATCAGGGACTTAATCAGACACTCTGCAGCAGACGAGAGAACATATTTAACACATGAATCAAAGCATATTGTGGTGAAGTTAAATATGTGTGTACCGTTCTTCTTGGCTGGTTTCTCGTGAAGTTTCAGAGAGGCGCCGTCGTTTGGGATGTTGGCTTGTAACGGCACTGAAAGGAAATGTTTGCAGTTTAGAAATCAGTTGTTTTTTTGTGAGAGCCGCTTAGCATTTTACATGATTGGTTTGTTTGACTTTTGTAAATTAACTTGATTTAACAAGAATCTACTGTTCACTTTTCAATAAGCTTCCAACAAAAAGACAGAGCAATGAAGTCTAATGACACTGAATAAATTGATCAAAGTCAGGATTATTAGTTTATTTAATAATCAGGATTATTTAAGTCCCATAATAATTGTAAGAGGCAAAGAACAATAGAGACACTATTAGTAGCAAAATGTTGTCTTTTTAATTCTTTCTCCATGAATGACACTGTAAAAAGTCCTAAGGTCATTAAGTTAGACTAACTTAAATCTTTGTGTTGATACAACTTGACAATTTGAGTCAAAGTTTTTCAACTTAGGGGGAAAGGGCAGGCAGAAAAAGAGAGAGAAAGGAGAGAAAAAGTTAGAGGAGAAAGCAAGAGAAGAGAAAGAGAGAGAGGAGAAAGAGGAAAAAGAGAGAGAGGAACGAAGAAGAGAGAGAAAGAGAGAGAGGAGAAAGAGATTAGAGGAGAGAGGGGGGGTGATAGAAAGAGAAGAAAGAGAGAGGAGAGAGAGGAATGAGAGAAGAGAGAGAAAGAGAGGGGGAGAAAGAGAGGAAAGAGAGAGGAGAGAGAGGAAAAAGAGAGGAACGAGAGAAGAGAGAGAAAGAGAGGGGGAGAAAGAGAGGAAGAGAGAGAGAGAGGAAAGAGAGAGAGAAGAGAGGAAAGGAGAAGAGAAAAAGAGAAGGGAAAGAGACAAAAAGAGAAAAAGAGGGGGGAAAGTGAGAGAGAGAGGAAAGGGAGAGAAAAAAGAGAAAGAGAGAGAGAAAGAGAGAGAGGAGAAAGAAAGAGAGAGAGAAATGAAGAAAGAAAAGAAAAAGACAGAGAGGAAAGAGAAAGAAAGAGAGAAGAGAGACAAAGAAATAGAGGAAAAGGAGAGAGGAAAGAGAGAGAGGGTGAGAAAAACAGAAATAATAGCAGACAACTCACATACTCCCTTTTTACTGTGTAGGGATCATAGACTGTATAATCAGATATATATCAGATATATACAGTCTATGGTAGGGATGCATTTTTATTTTAATCAGTAAGAGCAAATATCAGTAAAAGAAACAAAACCAACCAATATGAGTAATGGCTTGTAAACTAAACAGTGTTAAAATAGGCCCATCCCTACACAAGAACGCATTTAAATGTTATTTTGTCTCACAATAATCAAAGCTTAAACTTTTAGATCTAAATGTGAGTAAGTGTGTAGGTCTCACCCAGAGTCTGCGCGGCCTGGAGGTGAGCTCGGTTGTGTCTGATGCGAGGAGGACCCTGAGGACCTGGAGGACCTGGTGGACCTGCTGGACCTGGGGCTCCGGGGGTCCTGGAGGGCCTGGTGGACCTGAGGAGAGAGGTTGAACTTATCTGATCTATATTTTACCAGACAAAACAGTGAGAAGTCTTATTTACAGTGGTGAGAGTGAGCTGGTTTGAGGAGAAGAGAGGCAGTGGACTCAAAAGTATTTAACATTTTGATTTAATTTGCCTTTGAAAGACCTTGAGTGAGTTCAGCAGCTGCAAATCGAAGCGACACTGGCTCAGAAGAGGACCTGGCCTTGAGAACCGTTAGCTTGATAAGATGTGAGGATCGAGAGTTTTATCTGGACAGAGGCTTTTGTATCAGTTGATTCTGAAAATCTGTGTGAGACCTAGCATGATATAATAAATAAACATGATCCACAACTGACAGTTCTACTCTCATTAAATCAGCTAACCTTCATTCTCTTAACATTCAGAGAAATACATTTGTACACTGGGCTACAAAACAATATAACAATATAATAATTTACTCTCACAACCCAAAAATGTTTTCCAGGACATTCCCAAAGAGGAATTTAGGTCACGACATCTACATTAGCATTTTTAGATTGTTTGGAAGGTTTATAACTGCTCAATGTATAACACATCCAGAGGCCCATAGCCATAAGCAGTGGACACCAAAAAGTGGGTGGTCTGGGTGTCCTCCCTCAGGAAAATTTGACCCTAAATGCTGACATTTCCTGCATTTTGATGAATTTTGACAGTCTGACAGAGTGTACAACATATTGGTTGAATAAACAATAAAAAAAATATGGTTTTAGTTAAGATAGTAATACACCAGTTTTATGTTCCGGTGAAGAAAAGTAAGTTACTATAGGTCAATAAGTTACAACCAAACTTTGTGTAGGACATAATCTACATTGCTCCCCTTGTATTAGAAAAGGAAACTGGAAAATTAGTTTTAAATTTTTTAGCTTTTCCAAGTTTTCCAGGACGCATGGGAACCCTGTATATACTGTACATACATATGCTTGGGAAAGAGTGTTGGTCCAAGGATGGACCCTTGAGGCACACCTCTTGAAGCACAGAGCAGTTAGGAGAACTACAAATCGTGTTTTACTTGTTACATCTAAAAATATATGCCCAATATTTATAGGAAACTCCAAACTGTCAGAGTGTATTATAAAATTAGATGTTCTCTCATTCAGATGGGTAACTTTTGCTAAATATAAAAAGACACCACAGTGTTTTTTAAATTTAGCGCTGACACTATATTATCAAGGACTTTTAAAATAGTGCAGCTGCAGTGATGAAATCATGACGTGAACAAAACCCAGACCGTGCATGACAAAATACAAAAATTCAGAAAAAGTTGTTAATTGCTATGTTCATACAAAGATTGGTTTCAGTTTAATGAGCAGACCAATGCAGAATACTTCCACTCAGTTGGTGTTTCATCCATTTTCAGTGAGATATTAAAATACTAGCAAATCTAGTTGTGGTAATAAGGGCTTCTTATTTGGAAACGGTTAGATAATTTTCTTTGTATTACTCATATACAGTATTACAGACCTTCGATGATGACGTCGTTGGATGGTTGTCCGCTCTCTCCAGGAGGACCAGGCTCTCCAGGCTCTCCTCGCTCCCCTGGGTCGCCTTTCTCACCTGGAGGAGATTAATGAATGACTGGTTTATAATTTAAAACTACTGAAAAATCAGGAAGTCTGAGTCACTGATGTGGGTCAAAGTCTCATTCAGGCCAAACCGCATGAATCATCTGAACTAATGTAGACAGAAAACAAAGGATCTGATCATTGTTCTCTGAGACTTGAGGAAACTGGAGGAGTTGGTATGTGCACAGTGAGACGGAAAAAGGCCACGCCATGTCCTAAAACTGTCCCAATGGAGACAATTGTGTTCTTCGGTTAAATAAGGTCCTCTCAAGTTCCAGAAATGTTATGATAATGTGATAAAATTGCATCATAAAAATGTTGATGGCCTGTACTACAATTGCTTTGTAAATTGCTGAATGTCTCTACCCCATTTCGTAGGAGCCATTTTCTGTCCAAATAAAGAAAAACAACATAAATCATAGTTGTCCAAATGTTCTGTTAGCAAAATCATTGTAAGTTTGAAATGTTTGTAATGGAGGTAATTTTTGCAGAGTAATTTTGCAATAGAAAAGCTCTGTTCATGATTTATTTGGGTCTATTCTTACCAAGTTGTTTTGGCAAAGATGAAACCTGTCACCAATCTTAAATTACAGGTAAGATGTGCGACTAATGAATGATTTTTGTTTGAGTGAGGTATTTTGCATCTGTCATTTATTCAATGCAAAATGGACACATTTCATTTTAGTTTTCTTATTATTATTGTATATGTCATTAAATTTAAGTGATAGAATAAAGTCCTATTGCACAGGGACCTCATATAAATTGTAAAAATGTCTGTAAAGTTTTTCTCAAATTTTACCTCCTGTAATTTTCCAAACTCAGACATCCTCAAATAACACTAATGTTTTACAAATGCATATGTCTGTGTTTTCAATCCGTGACCTGCATGTAAGTAAATGAATTAATAATGACTCTGCCGTCTTCAGATTTGAACTAAATTAACATTACTATTCGCCCTGGATCATTCAACAAACTATGCATCAAAACCTAAAACCTAAACACACTACAATAAAATCCGTGACCTAGAAGTACAACCCCAAAATGTCATGGTTACGAACGGTCGAGAGGATGGATGTTTTAGGAAGAATGGACAGAGCGCTGCAGTGTTTGGATGGAGGGACTTTATCACTGGATTAGAAGAGAGAGAACGACTGGACACAACAACGTGACGAGGAGCTGGTCAATCATGCTAAAACAGACTCGAAATACAAGAAATGCTCAAGTCATGAATGAAGCAAAAATTATTATAACTAAAGGTGTATCTGTGGCCATTTCTGGAAAAAAATTTGCAAAAACAGCTAAATAACAGACTTCAATTATCCTTGTGTAAATCCTCAGAATGTAAAGTTTACACGTGTCCTAAGGTATTATATTATGCCGTGTGAATATGACAGAAGAGCAGAGAATTTTAAACATATTTTGTTATTATTTTATGCTAAAAGTCTACATTGGTCTCTGCAGCCTTTCCACCATAATCCAGCCTAATATCTAAACCCTGTCCCTCTGAACTGTAACCGCTGCAGGCCTCTTACGTCTGCTTAAGTGTGCTCTTTTGGCTGTGCCCCTCTTCATACATTTACAGTGTCTCTTTGTGTATTTTACAGTGCACTGGTCACTCACTGTCCTGTACAAAAATGTCGGCCGTCGCCTCTGGGCCTCAAACAAAATGGGTCGTGATGAAAAGAGGAGTCCCGCTGCGCTCACCTCTTTTCCCTCGTTTCCGTCAGCTCCGGGCGTTCCATCCAGGCCGGGAATACCATCAGAGCCGTTGAATCCGGGAATTCCATCTCTGCCAGGCAAACCTAGGACATGGAGAAGCAACGTGACACAGGAAACCTACAGAATACCAATATCGTGACATAGCAAAAGCATAGTTTTTGATTTGTAAATTTCGTTGACTGAAAATGACAGTGGAACCATTTTTTAATTATAATTCTGATTATATATTAAAGGCTAAACAATAAATATGTGTATCTAAAGTGTCTAAACAGGCTTAGTTAGCTCACGTTAAAGAATGTCATCATTTCATAATATTCATCTTTTGTCTTATAACAAAAGCTGCATTAAAAGAATATTTATTTTAGCAACTCTCCTTCGTGGCTTGCCTTCATTTGAAATACAATCCAGAAAACATAGAGACATTAATCTTTAGTCTGGTCTTCACACTTTTATTTTATTCAACTGTTAGGAAAGAGTCTGGAATTTTCCAAGCGACTGAAACCAGTTAGAAACAGACAATCTGGAGTCTGGAAACGGAGAGCCTGGATGACTTGATGTAGAACAAATAATTGTTTCTGTGGATAATTTATGAGCACATATTTATTATTTGAGACTTTCTAGAACCATGTGTTTTAAAAAAATAAGTTAAATGAAGTAAACTGTAAATTGCAAGCATGAAAACAGGCCTCACTATGTCTAAAGACAGATCAAACCAGAACTAAACAAACCACTATAGTGCACATACCTGTAGAACAACATGTTGAAAAGCACTGGTGTAGAATAATCACTTACCAGGCAGTCCAGGAGGTCCTGCAAAACAAAATGAGTCAGTAACATGAATTATAGCTGTATTATTGTCATTATATTATAAGTTGATGACTGACCAGCGATACAGGCGCCTTTGGAGCTGTTGCAAATGTCAATCAGGAGTTTAATCTGAAATGGCAAAATATTAGTTAGGTGAGAAAATGAAGAGTTGCATTTTGACTTGTTCGTTCTTTCTTTTAAACAACCTTGAGCTTGTTTGTTAATTGTCAAATAATTCACAGAAGAATAAAATTCATCAAAAATCAATATTTAATTAAGCATTTCTTGTCCCTTTTCTTTTTTTTCCTCAATTGTGTTGTCTGTTCTTTGAAAAAAAGCTATTTTTTAAATAATAAAAGTGTTTTGTCCTTTTAAATACATGTAATAGTAAAACTTTGAAGTATGAGCACTATTTTGGCAACTCTACCCACCTTTTGGATGTCATTACTGTAACAAAACGAAAAAGAAGTCTTGCCAAGCGTCTTACCAAAGCTCAAACTTCTTTGCTAATTTCTGATCTGTGAGTTTAAATGTTAGTCTGTCTTGTCTATAAAACCTTGAAGACACAAAGTTCCAATAGAAAAGCTCATCAGGTTGAACTGTCAATTTCATTTCACTTCATCTAAACCCACCTGAAGCATCAGGCTACATTAGGTGATGTTTTTAATATACGTATATATATACAGTTTGTATTCACATAATGTAACAACATCCTACCAGCCAGTGATATTTAACATACAACAAACACTGTTTAATTTAAGTTTTTCATGTAAAGCAAAACGTAAATGTTTATAGTCACCCATGGAAATCAATATATTCAAAATAAGTGACATCACCTTTTAAATATTTCATGACAAATTAGCCTACATTATAAGGAGAAACTATCTGAGCTTATGACTGGGGATGGAACGATTCTGTTTGGTCACGATTCCAATTTTGTTTTTGATTTTGTTAAGCCTCACAACCACAGACTACTTTTTCTGAGAATTTGCGAAATAAAACATGGCTTTTCAATCTAATTTCAATCTCATTTTTATGCCGTTTTTATGGAACTAAGTTAGAAGTTTATTAAAGATCATGTCTAAAAAGGTTTATGTTTCAAAGTATTCCTGGGTCTTTTTGTTTGTGAAACAAAAGGAGACAGAATGACATTGGAATTAACCCTTTTCTATCCACACAAAAATTACAAAACAGAGCTAAGGAGGAATACACAATGATTGAACCCAACACCATTGAACTGAAACACTAATATCAAGTGATTCTTTACCATTTTAGATATTGTTCTATCCCTAATTATGACATAATCTCAATCTTTGAAATGAACGCAACCCATGTGCATCACCAAATAGTTGTTTTGATTGTTGTATTAAACATTAAATATATTATGTTTTGAAACTGACTGGCCTTTGCTGAAGGTAGGGACGTCACAAAATTAAATTTTAGTGTTACGACAAAATATCATGATTTAGCAATTATTCACGATTATCAACAAATTTCATTTTCATTGTCACTTTTCCTCAAATCTGTGACCAGTTTTATGAAATCAAATTTTTCTAATGAAAATAAAAAACAATGCAACAAAAACTTTAGTTTTAATTTAGAGTAGACTGAATTAAAAATACTTAATATTGCATGTAAAATGTTAAAATGTGTTTGGATTGAAAGACATAGTTTTGCTTCAAATATTTCAAAATTTGCTTCAGTTATTCTTTTGTTTATTTTTAATTAATTAATTTATTTTTTTGACAAATTTTGATTTGACCTCCTGCTGTTTGTTGATACCAGTTTTAATTTTTAAATCACAAATTAACTTTTCAGTGCAAAATAAAAACAAACTGTATATATTTGTGACATGACATAAGAACACATGAACATACGTGTCAAACATTGGTGTTTTTCTATAAACCTAGTTGTTGTTAAAAGTGTATCTGATATTTTGTCCATCCCTAGTTTCTATAGAGTGAACTGTAAGAATTTAATTTTACTTCTATAAGTGCCACGATTATCATTTTTGGTAACACTTTAGGATAACTACAAAATAATTAGGCTTAATAAATCATTAATAACACCTTAAAAAAGACTTCATTCAATATGAACAAATGATTAATTAATAGATGAAAAAGCTTAGTAACGACTTAATTACTCCAAATTCTGCCCACTAACCCTAAATCCTAACCTTAGCTCCTTAGATAAGTAGTTACTAAGTATTAATAAACTTTTTCTTTCATTAAATCACCATTAGTCCCTGAATGATTAAGGCTTTATTTATGCTTTATTCTTTTTTTACTAAGGCCAGGTAAGGTGTAGTTAATATAAAGTGGTTCTTGTGATTATATTGCGACTTGAACAATCCGATTATCGATGAACATAATAATCTCGACATCCCGAAGTGAAGACCCAAGTATCAGTTGGTGTCTTACACAGTGAACTGACTTTTTATTTTGTCTTAATGAAGTTTTTAAACAGCTCTACATCGTCTCACCGGGACCATGGAGTAAGTCATCATCATCATCATGTCGTCCTGAACGTGAGCCTTGTGGTATCCATGGTGATACTTCTGCTTCATCCTGTTCTGGCTCTTCTTCTGCGCCTCATCCCCGACCTCCTGACTGACCTCCTGCTCCGACCCTCCGAACCCGCTCTCCTCCGCCTCGCCCTGCCCCTCCTCCGCCCCGTCCTCCGCTGTCCCGCTGCGTTTGTTCCTCGAATACATGTACCGGTGCTGGTCCGCGTTGGCCCTCAGCTCCTCGGCTCCTCTGGGCACCTCTCTTAAAAACTCCACCACCGAACTGTGCTCCACGTCGGTCAACCTCACGTCCATCTTCTCCATTTGGGTCGCCTGTTGTTTCTGCTGCACCAAAACCACCAAGAAGCCCAAAGCATTTAGAACGGCGAGCACGCACGTCCCGTAGAGGATGATTTTCTGCGGGACGGTCAAGCTCGGTGTAGGAATCCACATGGTTATAACGTCGTTGGCCTGTTTCTGCATCAAAAAGAGAATTCAAAGAAGACAAAATAATTGAAAAAAACTCCACAATTTGAAGATCAAGCTGGAGCCAGTCGCCAGTCCAGTTGTTGGTGCTTCAGAAGTCAGGCTGAATACAGAGGAGAGCCTTGTGTGAGCCAATAGAAAAGCATGAGAGAGGCTGGCTAAGATGTAGGAGTAAGAAACGCATTACACAATTGAATGGGCCTGTCTTGTTCGGTCACCTGATTTAAATTCAGCTCCAGCCAATGTCCCGAGGAGACGTGGGCAGACTGATGTGACATAAACATGGAAACAGTTGCTCAATATATGCCAGATATGCCAGTTCTTTTACACGGAACTGGCTGTTTTGATGAGTGTTATAATTGTCTTTTGTCCAGTAAATATGACATATGTAAAAGTATTTCTTCAACTATTACCTATCAACCTGCGCCAAAATCTACATAAATGACACAAACGTTACAATTTGACTAATGATAATATCTTGGAACACATTAATTTAGTTAAATGATTGTTTAACCCCACAAGGAACCAGTTTTTTCACGAAAAAAAAAAAAGCCTAGATTTTCTTTGGTAAATACGTGAAACAAGAGTAAAGCCTGTGGCACTACCTGCAGCCAGAATAGTTTGAGCAAAATTTGGGTTTTGACCAAAGGTGAAGGTAATTGAGGTTTAAAAAGCTTAGATTGTGTCCATTAAAAAGTCCTATTCATTTTTTTTATACATTTTCTGTTCATGAGAAAAGCATTTAAAGTCAGCTTAGAATTACTGATTTGACTGTAACTAAGCGAGTTACATCAACTAACTAACCCTTTCTTCTAAATATACAGAAGTTAGTTCATTTTTTTGAGAAAACTAACAAAATTGTAAATATAAGAAAAAAGTGGGAGGTACCGCACATGTCTCTTTGATGCCTTAAGACAGGGATCCCCAACCACCGGTCCGGGGCCCAAAACCGGTCCGCAGGCCATCTGCTGCCGGGCCCCAGAAGATTTTTTAGAATGTATTTTATTTTTATTTTACAGTTTATCACTACTTCCTTGTGCTTTACTATGAAAATATTGTGCCAATTAAAAAAAAAAACAGCAAAAAAAAAATCAGTTGTATGCGTTGTTATTGCCGCTAACCAACCTCTACCGGTCCCTGGAAAAGAAAATTGTGACTGCACCGGTCATTACAAGAAAAAAGGTTGGGGACCACTGCCTTAAGAGGTTAAACTCCCAGGAAGCTGTGTCAGTTTTGTGTAAATAGTCTTTGCCTTTTGTCTCTTTTTGATGAAATGAGGAGGGACTCTGTTAGAACTCAAACTATTTCATGTAATTTTCAACTTTTGTTTCACGATTTCTTCTCAATTTTGCCATAAAACTGCAGTGAAACTTTGATAATATATTTACCACATGGACAATCAAACTAAGTCAAAATGAGAATCTGTCATAAGCACTTTAACCCTAACAGCTTGACAAAAGTAAAAATCTTTATATATTGGTGCAGCTTGATTACAATATTCAGGCAATATTAAGTCAGTGCAACAAAAATGTGGTAAATATTTCCTTAGTAGTAGTTTCCTTTAGCTGAGGTTTAATTATCAGTCTGTCAAAAAAAATCACAACTTCTATCATCATTTGATTTTTTAACAATGTTTTTGTGATGTTTTGTTCTAATAAACAGTAAACTCTATCATTCAGGTTTTTTTTTTTTTTTTTGCAAATATACACCAAGCTTCCATCAACCTTTTGTTGACAATGAATGAATAAAGTTTTAGTTTATGCTATTTTAAAGTTATAGTTTGCATTAAGCTGAATATGGAATATTATTAGATTTTGTTTTGCTTTTCCAAAATATGACAGGTTACACTATTTAAATTCAATGAGCAAAATTTAGTTTAAGAATTTTTAGATTTCAATTTCAAGATAAAGCTGTTGTGGTAATCTAACATATTAAACCACATTTTAAACAGACGGACAGATTCTGCTTGTTTGCTCCTGCATCACTACATTTACCATTTTTGTTTTCTTGTTTATTGTGATCAAATACTCTTGAAATCCATGTGGTCAGATTCAGATCAGAGCTGTACAGTGACATGTTTAGTCCTGTCTCAGCTGTTTCCTCAGGCTGTAGGTCAGTGTGGGACAGATGTGTAAAGGCATGTTTCAGCCTAAAAGCATCAGGGGACACTCTTTTGTTGTCTTTTATAGCTTTCATTGGTGAACATGCTCTGAAAATACAGCACAGCTTTACCTTTTAAATAAAACTACTTCATGCTAATAGTAATCGTTGTAAATGCAACATTATTCATAGGGCTGTAACCGTCAATTAATAGTGACTAGTCAACTATAAAAATAATTGTAATCATTTTTTGATAATCATAATTATTATCTGGAATGTTCATTCTCTCATGCCCAACCTCCCCTCTCAATACAGACCGGAAGCAGCTTTCAATTAGGGATGGGACGATACAGTATACGATATTATTGCTAATCGCGATAATTAAGGGCCACGATTAAATAATTGTGGTGTTTTTTTTATAATCAGGATAATCGTACGTGACGATAATCGCAATTATAGCAGCAGGCACGCGGTCTGTTGGATCTTCTATAAGAAAGCAATTCTTTAAAAATTCTGACTGCTTGTGCTGTATTTGAACTTCTCTGGTTAAAGTTATTAAGCTTATTATGTGTTATAACATAGAATTAAGGTTCATGTTGTTTAAAAGTTTAATTAATGGGACTCTGCAGACAAAGTTAGCGGTCTAGTGGTCTTACTTTATTCAAGCCATAGCCAGTCTATTAAAAATCCTAAATTCAGCTTGTGGACTCCCTGCTTAGAACGTCAAGTCTAAGGATGGAACTTTAATTGATGGTGTATATTTAAATCTTTCTAAAGGGAAAGGTATCCATGTCCGTTGTAAAATTTTTTTCATGCTCCCTAGATTGAATTTGGAGGATACATTCAAGGTGTGGACACACAGCTTTATCATATCAGGCATGCATCCCTGCATCAGCACGGTATTATTCTTTTAAGATCAACCCCTTTCGTAGGACGTAAAATGATTGTTTTGCAAACATTACCTACAGTTGTCACGGTTCAATGGAAAAATACGCAAACTATCACCATAATTGTAACTTCATTTACTGGAATAATATTATTATTATGATGAATGTTATTTCTATTTCCACTCTGCTGATATAAAGTGAAGTCATTGTAAAGTTGAAAAAGTGGAAATTGGTACAATAGAATGTAAAGGGCCTACGCACGTTTGTGTTTTGTTGTTTTTGTTTTTTTATTCTGGCTGTAACTGGTTGGTATGCATTATGCACAGGGTCAGGTCATTTTCTAATTGTTCTTTATTATGTGTAGGTATTGTACTTATATGTGTTAAAAAGAATTTTGTGCCAGACGTTGAGATTCACTGAAATTGATTGTACTTAGACCCAAATACAATTAATAGTTGTTCACATACACATACTATTGTGCACTAATAAATATTTCAGTGATTTTGAACCTGTGCACTTTTACATTTAGTAAATTATTGTGGCACGTGGCAGATCGGTTAGCGCTCTTGCCTCACAGCAAGAAGGTCGCAGGTTTGATTCCCGCACGGGCCGGGCCTTTCTGTGTGGAGTATGCATGTTTCTCCCCGTGTCTGTGGGTTTCCTCTGGGCACGCCGGTTTCCCCATCAACCAATAACATGCACGTAGGGTAATATCCTCCAGCTACGGTAGTCCTGACCAAGCCTAGCAACAACACCTGGAGATGGGTCCCCGAGCGCTGCACTGCGGAGATCACTGCTCCTGAGGAGATACCCCAGAGGCATTGAAGAATGGGTCAAATGCAGAGGACAAATTTCCCTACGGGGACAATACAAGTGTACCTTACCTTACCTTATATCGATAATCGCGATTATTTTGGTCACAATAATCGTGAGTGCAAATTTTAATATCGTCCCATCCTTACTTTCAATAAAGACCAGATCCATGAAATTTAGCTGAATTGAGAATCGATCCGGAAAAAAGAGCCGCGAATGATTGACACAAGCTGTAGCAGCAAGCAAGTGTTGTTGTCAGCTAACTAAAGGAGTTAATCACTGTGAGAAAACAAAAGTTATGCTGCTAAATCAACATTTGTGAATGAAATTTGATCTTACGACCCATACATGTTACATTCAGGTGAGTGAAAAAAAGGGGAGAAAAAAACTGCCTCAAGCTTCAGGAGACAGACGTCTGTCAGACCGGTTCAGACCTGATCCAAACAGCTGCTCTCGTCCAGTTTAGTTGTTTTAACCAAAGAAGTTTCCCCAGCTAACTAGATGGACAGTGTATCTTTCTGCAGATGACATGCGCAATAGAGTAGAAAGTGACGTCGACTAATAATCCCTCTATGTGCACAATAGCAGTTACATAACATTGTAAAACCCATTTTATAACAAGTGAACTGAGTTTCAGTTCTTACAACGGCATCAGTAGATATCAGGGACACTTAAAACCATATCAGAACTGAAAAAGCTGGATCGGTGCATTGTTACCTAATTTGGCAATTCCCTGCTTTTCACAAAGAAATAGATTTAGTCAAATTACCTTTTCTTACTCCAATTCTAATCCTAACCTTATACATATTTCAGAAATAAACATTTTAAGCACAGACACATGCGAGAGGTGACTATTTATGAGCATCAGGCCTGTACCAAGAGGAAGCTCCTGGGACATTGAGAACAGTGTTTTCTGAGGCTCAGATGGGATAGAAAAAAAATCTCTCATGCAAAACTTCAGCTGTGTTTTTGATGACGGAAAAAGGACAATTTTAGGTAAAATGTAAGCTTTGAAGTGTCTTATCCAACAACAAAACACAGGATTATATTTGGTAATATTTGAACTTACTTTAAACCTTGAATGGCTGAATGACCCGGCTGTGTGATTCCTCTGTGTGAATCTGCAGCTGTGTGGTCCTGAACCTTATCATTTCACAGTCTTTTTAGTCTGAGCCCATCTTCAGTCCGGCCTCTTCCTCCTCTGACCTGCTTCTGCACCAAAACACAAACACACTGAGTTCACTGGGTTCACTTCATCACTGCAGCAACTGTAAGCTAATGGAAACAGCTTCAGGTTTATTTTTTTTAATTTTTTTGACACCTAATTGCCACATGTCGACTATAAAGAACTGGATATTCGTGAATTGGACTGACTTTGAAAAAATGTCACAAATATTATTTCAAAATGAACATTTACAAAAGCTGGCCAAAGTGTCACAACAGCAGAAGTTTGTTAAATCGTCTCTGCTTGCATGTTGTTTTTTTTGTTTTGTTTTTTCAGATCAAAATCGTTTGTAGATCTTCTAAAATAGGCCAAAGTACGTCAGCGGCACTGTCATGTTTGTTTCAATTCATTTGCACCTGCTCAAGCCACGATGCTGCGCTGTGACTGAATCACAGACCAATCATACAACAGTTTTTTCTCCAGAACAGACTCTGAGGGTTATATTACCGATGCATAAATGGCAGCAATCCATCTGGTAGAGCCAGTTTAATGAAACCAATTTTAAAAATTAAATGTTGAGATTATCGAGAGTGGGGTGCACGGTAGCAGAGCGGTTAGAGCTCTGGCTTCCCAACAAGAAGGTCGTGGGTTCGACTCCCGGGTCTCACGATCTCTCTGGGTGGAGTTTGCATGTTCTCCCCGTGTCACCGTGGGTTTTCTCCAGGTACTCTGGTTTCCTCCCACCTCCAGAAACATGCATGTTTAGGTCAGTTGGGCGTCACTGTAAATTTCCCTTAGTGAGTGAATGAGAGAGTGAATGTTTGTCTAACTCTGCGACGAGTTGGCCACTGTCCAGGGTGTAAGGCCAAAGTCACTGGGATAGGCTCCAGTCACCCGCGACCCCTAACGGGATTAAGCGGTAGAAAATGAATGAAAAAAGGATTATCGAGAGTTTAGAATTTAGGTACAGACTTTTTTTTTTTTTTTTTAAATCTCTCTTCAACCTTCTGAGTTGCAAAAGTTTGATAACTTTCATAGCTTTTTCATAATAGCAAATTTTTCACTCAAAAGGATTAAAACATCTTAATTTAGGATGAAAAAATATGAGTTGAACTGTGTTTGATCCCAAGTCTGAGTCAGTGTTTTTGTGTTTTTGTTTTCTATTTTAAGAATTTGAATGGAACAACAACAAAAGTGTGTTGAGTGAGAATGAGTTAGCTTAGTTTGTCTTTTAATTTTAAAAGCCAAATAGCCCAAAGTATTACTTTTTGCTCTAATTGTTCTTTTTGTATAAACACAGTTGCATTTGAGTCTTTTGAAGCAGCTTGGATTTGATTGATGATAAGATCAAAGTACTGTTTAGTTTGAGAGTATTTGTCACGTCTCCTTTGTAATGGACTTATCAATTGACAGGACATTTTGATAGAAAACTCATTAGTATCAACATTGCATCAACAAGGGACTGGGCAATAATGCAATGAAAATCAAACCGTGAGCTCACATTCAGACTCAGATTCAGACTCTGGGCACTTTCCCCACAAACCAATAACATGCCTGTTAAGGAACACTTGGTGGTGGTCAGAAGTCGAGGCGCCAGGTGCTTTGTGACTCTGTGTCTGTGAAAAGTGCTATACAAATAAAGTTTACTTACTCACTTATTCAGATTCAGCTCATCTCTGTGACAATCTTCTTTTATAATAAAAACGTCATTTACTTTTCTCTTTTTGATGCAGCTGTCAGTTCAATCGCCTAATACACATACAAACATTGTTCAACTCCCTGTTTTTCTTCAATGAAGATCACTTTAAACTAATCAGTGAAGCCAGCTGCACACTACAGGAGTTTTGGCTCGATTTTAAGCCTCTGCGAGTTTGGGGAGGTCTGCACAGGTGTCAAGATTTTTTCCCATTTCTCTCTTTATGTCTGTGCGTTACTGTGATTATTTGTCGAGATTCATCATCGTGAGGTTTACGTGCTGCGTCAAAAAAAAAAAAACGCAAAAGATCCTAAAACACCTGTAAATGTCTGGTTTTTCTAGACAACCATTTCCAGCAGCTATCACTCCAGTGTTAGAGAAGCTATAAGACTGTCTTTCTTTAGAGCAGGTTGAGGATCTGCCCTTACGAAACAAAAATATATTTCTCAATATATTAAATGACAATATATTTCAGGAGAATTCATATATTGTGAAATTTTCATAGCAATATATGATAATATATATTTTGTAAAATATATTTTATATGGAAGTAATATATATTTGAGTATATGAAAATACTGCAATTATTGCCACTTTCGTATATTGAATGAATATATAAATATACTCTGGAATATATTGCTATATATATTAAAATACATCTTACATTATACAAGATAATATATTGTTCTATATATTAAAATATATTTAATATTATAAAAGATTATATATTGTTCTATATATTAAAATATATAACATAATATACAAGATAATATGTTGTTCTATATATTAAAAAATTTCATTAAATATAGGATTGTATATTGTAAGAATCATTACAAATATATGACATAATATACTTTATTATATGCAATAATACATTCAAATGTCGTCATATATTAAATACATACATAAATATACTTTGCAATTTAAATATCTTACATTATATGAAATTATAAATGTAAAACTATGACATTTTCCATCTTGTATTTCTAAATATTTGGAACAGTGCATCAATCTACTACTATCAAAGGTTCATTTCAAAACCAGCAGCTTAAGGGAACAATACAAAAATCAAATGAAGTGAGACACAGTCCAAACTCAGACAGCAGACACAGTTAGCTAAGTCCTTAGCAAATGTCCACAGCTAATGTCCTTTCGGCTTGTCCATGTGTCTGGAGGTTCTTCCTGTGTCACAGCAGACTGTCCTGTTGTCTCCATTAGGAACTTTACACTATAAACATCTGAAAGTAACTAAACTGATCTATCCAAAAATATATATAGGGCACTGGTAGCTTTAGCATTAGCTCGGTGTTAGCGCATTAGCTTTTAGAGCCGCTAAAAGCTAATGGACACTTGGCTTGGCTATTTGGACACTTGGCTTTCATCCAGCGGTCTGTCCAGGTTCACTCAGGGCCGTCGGGCTCCGCGATGTCCCGTTGAGTCCGAAAAAGAGGGATGAATAATCCAAGAGCAAATGTCTGTTCCACTAGACCTGGCTGCGGCCATGTTGTTTACACCGGTCTAGGGACACGCCCTCGCGAACACACCCCCGCGCTCCCCCCGCATCTCTCCAGACCTTCAGGCACTGCATGTAGCACCTGGGCTGAGAAAACTTTTCTCTGGCCGTTTAGTGTTTTTTTAACTTGATAGATGCACATTGTATGGACTTGTTAGTGATGGGTAGGTTTGGTAAACATAGAATACTAAGTATTTTGGGAAGATTTTTTGGGTACAGATACTTGATACCAGTACATCCTTACAGATGAAGGCATTAAAAAAAAAAAAACAATTCAGTAGGAACAGGTAGTTAGTTAGCTGAAGCTGATGTGAGACTGACACAAAACAATGAGGAAATTACCACAATAATTTAACATTTGCATATGGAAATTATATTTGCATGAGCATTAAGACTGAGATTTTAAAGAGTCATTATCCACTTATCAGTACTTCAATATTGATACTCCCATCACTAGTTAAAGTATCAACAAACTTAAGAAGTTTCAGACATAAATGTACTCAGACATAAGTTTCAGACATAAATGTACTTTAAAGTGTTTATTCAAAAATGTACTTTTAGTTCTTATAGAATATTACAAATTATGATCCAGAATCACTTTTTTCAGTGTATGACTCACTATACAGCAATATATTGTCTACTTATATATTGCTATATATGTTAAAATATATGAGAAATTTTACCATATACTGAAATATATTTTCTAATGTATTGCAATATAAATTCTAGTGTATTGCAATATATTTTTGTTTCGTAAGGGTGGTCTGGAGCATCACATTTGTGGGGTTGATTAAACTCTTGAAACGGACAGAACTTTCATGTAAAACTCGACAGTCTATTTTTGATCTTAATGAAAAGGTATTTATGGAAAACACAACATTGTCTAGGTGACCCCAAACTTTAGAGCGGTAGTGTACATGTGACCTGTTCATGGAGTTGAATTAAAGTGGTTGATTCCTACACAAATAAACACTCACACAACACAGAGGAAACTACACCAGCTACTGCACATACCTACATTTTAGTCTGTTATAACTTTCTACGTTTTTTGCTAAGTCTATTTTATTATTATCATCTTCATCATTTTTCTTCTTTGCATTCAGTCTCTCAACACAAACAGCCTCGTTTAGGGCAGAGCTGCGGTTAAAATGAGCCCAGGGTTACATTAACATATATTCCCATAAACTGTGTGGACTCTGGACATTACTCACAGTGAGACGGGGCTTCTCTCCGTGTTATCCGGACACTCATCTGTCGTCATACAAGTCTTTATTATGGTGAGTTTACAGTTGTTCATTCACAGCGGGCACATTCCTCCGGCTGCAGTGGGAGGCAAGAGTCACTGGGGCCTTTATACGAGCTGCAGAAGCAAACGGACAAAGAAACATGAAATGAAATCAAGTCAGACCAAAGAGACAAGTGTGGTTTTATACTGTTTGTAATTCACTGCATGATTGAGTTCAGTAATAACAAATTCAGATGTAGGACAGTGGGTCTATTTATGTGTGTGAAAATTACTGTTCAAACTTACTGCTTAGTTCACAATGATCACATACGCCACCACAAACATGGAATTATTACACGCCTTTTTGTGAATCATTTAAGGTCAACGCCAGAAAGAAAAAGTATTATTCTGCACAATTTAGATTTTATTTATATAAGAAAGCGTAAAAATATCAAGTGGAACTGAAAACATAGCAGATTTCTTGTGTTTTTAACATTACAATGAAGAGACGTTTATAAATCAAATAGCCCATATTTTACAGAAATGTACTTTACATGGGGTGCACAGTAGCAGAGTGGAGCTCTGGCTTCCCAATAAGGAGGTTGTGGGTTCGATTCCCGAGTCGGACCAAATTAATGTCTCACGATCTCTCTGTGTGGAGTTTGCATGTTCTGCCCGTGTCACTGTGGGTTTTCTCCGGGTACTCCGGTGTCCTCCCTCCTCCAAAAACATGCATGTTTAGGTTACTTGGGCATCACTGTAAATTTCCCTTAGTGAATGAATGAGAGAGTGAATGGTTGTCTGTCTAACTCTGCAACAAGCAGAGTGTTTCCCCGCCTTAGCCCAAAGTCACCGGGATAGGCTCCAGTCACCTGCAACCCCTAACGGGAACAAGTGGTAGAAAATGAATGCATTACAGACATTTGTTACACCAATTATGGTGATATTGTCCTGCCACTTGCCAGAAGTTTTTGACATTAATTTTATTAAAACAAGAAAATGCAATGTCTAAAAATAAAAATATACAAGTAGGCTAATTTAAAATAACTAAAAAAAAAAAAGATGACTAGATGTGGTGTTTGTGCACAACTTCCGGTCTGAAACTCTGTTTAGACAACAAGTCGTGAAAGCAGCATCAGAGTGCAAGACCATGCTTAAAGGGGGAACCACAGTCCTTTGAGAGAGTGAGAAGCTCAGCCACAAGGAAGAACTCTGAAATGAGCCGCTGCTCCTCCATGTCCAAAGAAGCTAACTGTTCAGGGTGACTCCAGCGTCTGTTCAGACTGGCTCCAGATGCCTCCCAGTGAGATGTTCTGAGTGTGTCCCACCAGGAGATCTTGAGAAAGACCCAAGCCTGGGAATACTTCAGGAGTCTGTGAAAGCAGGTAGAGGAAATGTGTGGAAAAGAAAGTCTGCTGGCTTCACCTACCACCTCTGTACTGGGTGGATGTTCAATCATCTACAAACTGAAAAACTTGTTTTCTTTATTTCAAGTAAAGTTGTTGCTTTTTTTTAATGCAACTGTTTTCTCCTGTGACAAAGTAGCTTTGTCCCTTTTATTCACTTTTGTGTTCAATAATTGAGTTACGTTTTCATTTACCATAATTTAAAAAACACATCTAAATGTATTTAAGTTTTCTTTTGTATTAGTCAATTTATCACCCATAAATTAGTTCTTGTAAATATTTTACAAAACTGTTTTAATTTGAGGTATTTCTGATTCTTACCTGTTTGTTTCTCCACACGGTCAAAAGAAGGCGTGTCCCAGTCGACCATCTTTAAAAGCTTGGTTCTAGACCATGTGGAGGGGAGATCATCATTAAGTTAGTTTTCTTGTCAACTTGAACAGGTATTTTCTTAGTTATATTCTTAATTTGTTTTGAAATTGTTCTTAGTTATAACACTGTATTTGTGTTTGGTACATTGCTCGGGTTTTTTAGAAGTTGTCAGTGCCCACGTGGAAAAGGCCTTACCTTAGAAGATGGTACTTCCTGGAAAGGGGCGGTGCTTACCTGTCATTAAGGAAGTATAAAAATGAAAAAAATCTATCTGTAGGTAGTTGGCCTTTGGACAGCAAGGTAGATGTGATCGTTGTGTATTTTGTTTTTTGTTATTTTGTTTTTCATTAAAATTTACAAAATCCTTAATTTTTCTTGAGTCTGCCTCTACTTTGACCAGCTACACTTCCCTCAATGTCCTTTTCCATTATAGTTGTACTTGCAAAGTTGAATAAAGACAAAATATTCTTGAATTAAATTGCTAGATAGATCTAAACTCATGCCCACGCCGCGTTTGCAGGTGTACAGTACAAAGACTCACGCTTTCGATGAGATCAAACGCCTCACTTTTTATTTTTCTTGGCAGATGCATTTTAATAACAAGATTTTTGCCAATTTCCTGCTCTCCAGCTCGACTGTAATAAGCATCTGTCTTTGAAGTGTGAGCGCGCGCGACTCATCTCATCTCCAAACTGTCAAACACACTCTTTTACTGAAACTGTACTCTCTGATCTCAAGGCCTGGCCGCAAATCCATCGCTCAAGGTCGTCCGTCATGTTTACGTTTTGCGTGAGAGTGTTGTGGCTCGCGCTTTTACCCTGACCTGACGTCAAACCCGCGCGGGGAGACGTATAAAACCCGCTTGTTCCCGCGCTCGCCGCTGCTTTTCCTCCTTACCTGGACGCACCATGACCAATCTGAGCCTGGACCAGGACGTGACGAACGACAACGCCACGGGGCTGCTGTCCTCTGGGGTCTCCGTGGCAACCAGGACCCTCGCGCTGCTGGCGTGCGTGCTGCTGGTCGCGTGGAGCCACAGCGAGAAGAAGAGGAAAGCTCACGTGCCAGGTTGGGATGACATTTGTTGTAGAATTCAACATTTTAACTGTGTGGTCCTGGTAATGTTGTATAACTTTGTGTAACCGGTGTAGACCCACATGAGGGACCAGGTCGGTGAAGTGTGTGGTGGTATGGGATAAACGCACCCCCTCAGGTATAAAAGCAGGACCAGCAGATTGGGCTAAGGGGAGCGTTCCCTTTAGCTCAACGTGTTTGTCGGTCGCCTGCGGAACGAAAGATCCTGGTTCGACTCCCGCTCAGGACGGTACTAACCACTATCGTCACATTGGTGCCGTGACCCGGATATGTCCTGAGTGGTGTGAGTTTAGAGGGGTGAGTGTAACCGGTGTAGACCCACATGAGGGACCAGGTCGGTGAAGTGTGTGGTGGTATGGGATAAACGCACCCCCTCAGGTATAAAAGCAGGACCAGCAGATTGGGCTAAGGGGAGCGTTCCCTTTAGCTCAACGTGTTTGTCGGTCGCCTGCGGAACGAAAGATCCTGGTTCGACTCCCGCTCAGGACGGTACTAACCACTATCGTCACATTTGCTTCAGTAAAGTTGCGACAAACTGAGAAAAGTTAAAGTACTTTCTGGACTTGAACAGTTCCATACCACACTTTAATATTATAGCTAAAAGAACAAGATTTCCACGAAAGAGTGGATTTTAAGGAGATCCAAGCCTGTTCAGGGTATGAGACACAATCTTATAGCCTAATGTTTTTAGTCCAATTAGGCTATTATTTTAACATCAAGTTAAAAACATTTTTTTTTTTCAAGTTTTGCTTAGAGTTACAGATAGTCCTACTTTTACAGTTTTTTAGGGTACATTTTACAATTTACAATAACTAAGCCTTATAAATGATTAATAACAGTGATAACGCTGTGTCATAATGTAAAGTTGTAAACCCTTTAAGTAATTTCAGGCTCTGTCTTCAGACTGTGTTTTTGTCAGAAGCTTTAAAAACATACCAAGCTCAACTAAGTCCCAATGGCTTTATAAAATATAACAAAGAAATATCAGTTTAAATTATTCAGGTGAAAGTTTTAAGACTTTATATTTTAGAGTTGTATTTCAACTGAAATACTCTGGCGTCTAAAGAGCTATTTATTAATACTAAGATGGTAATAATGAAATTGTATAGTAGACTACAGACCTGGTTTATGTTTTATAAAGTCTTTTGGCTAATATAAATAAATGTCTGTTTTGTAATGGTGTGGTAATAGGGCACAGATCCGATACTGAGATCAGATATTTGTTTTGATCCATAACATTTTGCTGGGTTGGGTATCGGTCCAGTGATATGGATTTAGACAATGTCCTGGTTGTGCCGTTTATTGGACATAATTATATTTATTTACTGTCTAGAATGTCCTAGAATGTCTCATAATGTTTTAATTTTTATTCAAATAGATCTGTTAAATTGTTCTTTGCACAATAACACCCTGTGTGAGTTAAAAAAAATACAGCTTTTTCATCCTCCGGCAGATCAGTGTCAGAACTGAAAAAGCTGGATCAGTGTATCCCTATTTTAATATGTACTAGTGTAGTCCTGCCCGAGACTAGTGTTTGTCTTAAAGGTGCAGTGTGTAACTTTCTGGAGGTGAGACGTAACCTACACCATTCAGTAGAATTAGAAAGTTAAAACTATTCTTAGACCTTTGTGAATGGAGATAAATACATTTAAGCCATAATAAGAAAAAAATCAGCTAATGGAACAGCATTTATTTGGAAACAAATATGTTCGGCTCTTCCAAGCCAAATAATTGTTCATTTTGTGACCATTCAAGTCCGCTCAAAGTAAAACACAGATTTTATTAATTATTTAGAGTAATAAACACATCTAAATGACAAAAATGTGCATTTATTCAAATTTATTTTTGGACAAAAAGTTGCACAGTGCACCTTTAAGACCGGTCACGAGAATGCTTTTTTAGGATCTCGTCTTGGACTCGAGCACATTTGGTCTGTCTTATCTTGGACTTGGTCCTGGACTCGGTTTTGTTTTGGACACCAAGAACACATTTTCATTACCACCAGGCTCTGTTAAACTTACAGCAGTAGCGCAGTGACATGTCCCAGGCACAGTTTGAAATAACTAAGCCCTGCACAATAAGTAATGTGACACTGATAACTGTGTAAATTATAAAGATAGTCTGGTTTGGTCTCGATGGACTGCGGTTCTGATTATAAAAGTCTCTGTCTTGTCTCAGTCTCGACCCTTAGTTGTTCTGGCCTTGTCTTGGTCTTGATCTCGATAAGTGTGGTCTGACTACTACACTGCTATGTCCTGTTGTGATTTAAAGTCTGAAAAAATGCCAAGTGGCTCATTTTAACTTGAGTTTTTCATTGTATGTCCTGAACTAAATATTTCTTTTATACCAGGCCCTTTGTTCCTCTTTGGTCTGGGCCTTTGCTCACATATCTGAGATTCATCTGGACCGGCATCGGCACCGCCAGCAACTACTACAACCTGAAGTACGGAGACATCGTGAGAGTTTGGATCGACGGAGTGGAGACTCTGGTCCTCAGCAGGTCTGGATTTAACAGTATATTGTAACGTCATCTCACAGTTCTTAGGTTTGACTGAATTGTCCTACATTGTCCTTAGAGCTTCAGCCGTGAACCACGTTTTGAAAAGTTCAAACTACACGTCTCGTTTTGGAAGTAAGCTGGGTCTGAGCTGCCTCGGGATGCACGAGAGCGGGATTATTTTCAACAACAATGTCAATCTGTGGAAGAAGATACGCACCTACTTCAGCAAAGGTACAACTTTTAGCCTTTCTGTGTATCGGTGTAGCTCTAAAGCAGACATTAATGCAAAAATGTATTGTTATAAGCTCTGAAACTAAATATATCTTAATGCAAAAGCATCTTTGCTCACTTCAAACAACTTGAATTCAAATTTAGATTTTTTTATCTGAGGAAAGAGCAGATGTGATTCAGTTGTGGGTCCTGGGTTTGATCCCCTGTATAGATGGTTGCTTGCTTTTCTCTGAAAATCTGGCAACACTGGTCAGCCTTTGTCCTTCTGTGAGTGAGCTATAGTCCATCACAGTGAAGTGGAAACTTTCTGCAAAAGCAGATGATTTTATTTAACTCAAAGACAACAGAAAATAGTCTAAAAATCGTGATAAAATCGAAACCACAGCCTGACTATAAGAAAAGTGTGATTTACATTTTTTGCTATATCGCCCTGCCCTAGATACAGCTAAGGTCGTGGTGCTTGAGGACATGTTGAAGATGTACATTTACAGACTAAATAATGTTAGCGCCAAAAGCGTAAGTATTTTCTGTGTCATTACTGTTCAAATTGAGTCATTTTCAGCACCTGTTTTGGTTTGCAAATATTTGATTACTAAATTAGTTGATGAACATGTTGCAGCCCTGATGATTATAAGTCGATCAAATGCAATTTATCTGGTCCAAACCTCTGAAACAAAGACTGAAATATTTTTTTCACTCATCTTAAATTGATTTTTGCACTGGACAAGCTCTTCATGCACATTTACATAACACTTTAATTAATTTGAGGTTTGAGTTCTTAGAAATTGCAGATAGTTCTTTCTGTGTGGTTGAACTTGTAACCTCTAACAATCCTCCTTATCACAAAACCTTGGATTGTTTGGGTTTTTTGTTTTATCAAATCCAATGTTGAATTGAAGTCTGGATTAAAATGGTTTAATAAGTTTACTATCACATTCTGTTCAAGGTGTTCTGAGCTGTTCTAATGTTGTGTTTGTGTAAATGTAAATGAGATCAGTGTGGAAAAGAACAGATTAACATGTTCTTCTGTTGTAAGTGGAAAAATAATGATGCACACCACTTACAAGAGTAAAAATAGAGGATGTTTTTTGGAGATGGACTCATAAATACTGCACTTCTCTCCAAACAGGTTTCTCAAGTGGTATTGAAGGATAAGTCAAATGCATCTGAAAGTAATTCATTGCATTTGATTTGGATACAGACAGTATTATGGAAAGGTGTGGTCAAAATTTTGATGACTTGAGACTTGACTTGATAAACTTGACTAACACTTGGGACTCGCCTTGAAGGTCAGTGACTTGGGACGACTTGATGCTTCTCCTTAAAAAAGTAGAAAGTAGTTTATTTTAATTGGGATCATTCAATTTGGTCATTTGCACGGTGGCTGAGGGGATAGTGCTCTCGCCTCACAACAAGAAGGTTGCAGACAACTCCCACACGGTCACTGTCTGTGTGGAGTTTGCATGTTTCTCCTCGTGTCAGGGTGGGTTTCCTTCCAGTCAGTAGATGGAGCTCTAACTCAGTTCTTGGCATGGGAAACACATGACTGCCGTGTGTTTTAACTAAAGCTGCAACTAACAATTTTTTTGGTAATCGAATCATGACTGGAGATGCAGATTTTAGGTTTCCCCAAAAGTATCGAAAATCAGATTCTCATCAACACTAAAACTGGTATCAAAACTCAATACTCATTTAAACAAGCATTCATACAAAAATGACATTAAAAGAACTAAATTTTGCATTTTCTGATGAGTTTAAAACCTTTTAAAGTTTATTGCTTTATTTTAATATTTTGTATCACTACACTTGGTGCCGGCAAACAAGTTTTTACATTAAAACACTTATTTCTGTTTAATCTGAGGTTCCTGGGATGTTTGGAACATGTGTAAAGACCAGTTAATGATTGTTCGATGACTAAATTAGTTGGCAATTATTTCAGTAATCGATTAGTTGTGATTATTCAACTTGTTGCAGCCCTAGTTTAACATCCTTTTTTACTTTTTCAAATCTAAGATACCAATGTAAAACATCAAGAGCATGTTTAAAAGACAAGAACATAACCTTTGTCCTTAAATTGTCTCTGGTAACAAAAACTATGACTTGGACTCACTTGTAACTTACTCCCACCTCTGTCATAATGTTTCTTATGTTCTTGCAGCGCTGACAGGCCCCGGTTTGCAGCTCATCGTGGACATCTGCGTCTCCTCCACTCAGAATCACCTGGAGGGGTTAAAGGTCGTGACCCCGGACCCTCAGAAGGGCGTGACCCCCGAGGAGCCTCTGGAGCAGGTGGACATCCTGAGTCTGCTGCGTGGGACTGTGGTGGACATCTCCAACAGACTCTTCCTGGACGTGCCTGTCAATGGTGAATACTGCTGCTACTTTCTTTTCTTTTTATTTTGGTGGACTACTAATTAGTTTTTTTTATACTTTTATCTATTGTCTGTTATATAATGTTGTAATTTTTAGATAGATGCAGCCCACTCACAGCAAAGCAGACGTTTTATTGTGTTTCTTAGTCCAACAAAAACATCCTAGCTGCATTATTTTTAATAAGTCTGTTTTGTTTTTTTCAAGGTTCGAAGTTTCTTTATTAGCACCCAGAGGTAAAATTGTTTGGTAAAGAACTTTATATGTCTAAAAACATTAAATTATAAAAAATACAACACATTTTAGACAGACACACACTTACAGCTTTTTAGATAGAGAGAGAAAGACAGGAGAGAGAGAGAAAGACAAAGACATATGGACAGAGAGATAGAGAGGGAGACAGAGAGTGATAGAGAAGGAGAGAGAGACAAAGGGAGGAAGACAGAGAAAGAGAGACTGAGAGAGAGAGAGACAGACGTAGAGACGGAGAGAGAGGTAGGTAGAGAGAGACAGTGACACAAACCGAAATAGAGAGAGAGAGAAGAGAGACCGAAGACAGACAGAGAGACACAGATGGAGAAAGAGACAGACAGAAAAAGACAGAGAGAGAGAGGTAGGTAGAGAGAGAAAAAGACAGAGAACGAGAGAGAGAGTGAGACAAACCGAGAGAGAGAGACGGAGAGACAGACATACAGGGAGAGAGAGAGACAGATGGATGGATGGATGGATAGATTTCATTATTAATTACTGAACAAATTCCAAATGCACAGTCTCAAGATCAAATATTATGTTTTGGTTTTATTCATGTCTTCCAAACTTTAGTTGTTAGAATTATTTAAAGAGAGAGAAATAAAGGACACATGGCAGTCTTGTGTTTCCCATGCCAGGAACTGAGTTAGAGCTCCATCTACTGGCTGCAAAGCAAATTACACGGTAAATAATCAAAGCAATCTTGCCTGATATGCTATTGCTGCAAAAACTCTAAGTCTGGGTGATTTATGGATGTAAAAAATCTGTTAGGGACACACTGATGAAGCTTTTTCAGTACTGATACTGATTTCTATGTTTTGGCATCTGTATCCACACATACTCAATATCACTGTAAGCAAAAATAGTTATTTTTCTTCTTCCCAAAACAAGTGACAACATAACTTCATATGAATAAAATATGAAGCATAATGAGATGTTATGGATCAGCATCAGGCTCTAAATATTTTTTATTACGTCTAATTAAAGCCACAAACATGATAATGACTGAATCGATATCATGGAACCCAAAATTTCTCTGGCACCAGTAATCGATCCCAAACCTTTTTTCATAGTGGGCTGCATTTTGAACCTTATATAGAGTGAGGATCATAAAATTTTGCATTTGACCTAATTTAAATGAACCTTCATACTTATAATAAGGTAGTAAATATTAATTTTAGGTGTATATAACATCAAAATGCTTGTTATTTCAACTATAATAGAAGAACTGCTCAAATTTGACATTAAAAACTATCTGATCTATGACAACACAATTCTAGAAAATTCAGAACAGTGCTTTCTGAGGCTCAGAGAGGAAAGAATAGAAATTCACAGCCAAAACCACAGCTGTGTTTTTGATAAGGAAGCAATGTTAGGACAAGAATATAAACTCAAAAAGGTCTATTTTGCATAACATGTGTATAAAATGTCTGTGCAGAGAAGGAGCTGCTGCAGAAAATCCACAAGTATTTTGAGACGTGGCAAACTGTGCTGATCAAACCGGACGTTTACTTTAGTTTGAACTGGATCCACAAGAAGCACGTGTCTGCAGCGTGAGTCCATCATACTGTTAGATTATTTAAAGTGTCACGGTTGTGTCTCTCTTGTTTATATATTATTCTGTTGTTTGTGTGAGTCAGTCAGGAGCTGCAGGACGCCATCGAGGAGCTGGTCCAACAGAAGCGCAGAGACATGGAGCAGGCCGACAAACTGGATCAAATTAACTTCACTGCAGACCTCATCTTTGCGCAGGTCAGACACATGATGGAGTACTGGTATTTTAGCTTCACGACACTTTCAGAATGATGAACGTGTCCTTGAAAACCTGGAACATGATTAACTCAGTCATGGAGAACACATAGAAAAGTAGAAAAATAGCCAAATGGAAAATTCTTAGAAACATATTCATAAAATGTACTATAGTGCGCAAATAAATGAACCAGATTTTTGTAATGCGCTCAGTTGATTTTCAGTCACATAACTGCTGTAAAGTTTTCTGAAAAGGCAGAGTTCTGACAATTAGCCCTATATTTGCAAATTCATGATCAAAATTCCGCTGAGAACGACTGAAACATGATTACAACATAGGCCTATTTCCTAAGGCTTTATGTGTAAGCTAGTTAAAATGATAATTAGGGTTAGGGTATAAAAAAAATCTATTCTGGCCAAAAATTCAGGAGGGAAGACCCCCAGACCCATCTCACCAAAACATGTCCCTACCGTCATTTAAACATAAATTCTTATTTATTGTTTTTAATTAGCTGTTTATCCAAATATTTTTATTGAAAAACATGACTTTATTTTTGATTTCTTAAGCCACTGGAAACTTTTAAAATGCATCAGAATGCACCAAGATTGATTTTATTTTTTAATCTCAAACCCTCATTTTCACCACTTTTTTCACCACTTCTGAAATACAGTACTGTGATTGTGATGCTCATGAACCACACTGAAAGTGTCAAAGGGCGTTGCTGCTTTGCAAACTGTCCCTTTCTCTCTCAAAGCCAAGATCAAATGAACAGAACAGAACAGAAAGATTTATTGTCATTGTCACAGAGTACAACGAAATTACGTTTGGAGTAAGCCCCGGGCCGCTGCAACTTTTGCGTGCCGCCACTTGCTCTTTCGAACATGAAACCCAAAGTACAAGAGAATTCAATTGGGACAAAAACAAGACAACAAAGCAAGAAATAGTGAGAGAAAGAAGAGACATCTGCACTGTACAGAAGCAGGAAGTGGAATATCTTGACGAAATCTTGAGAGAACTGAATATACTACTGAGTGTGGTATACCTTGATTGTCGTAATATTGGACGATGGACTTTCAAAACAGCTAAAAACTGATAATGTAGTGTAATACATAAAATCCTCATTGGAAATGACCTTTTTGGGCTATGAGTGGGAACCCTGATTGTGCTATAGATATATTTTCTATCACCATTCATTTAAATCATCATGGTATCTCTGTTGTCTGTAAATGTTTGTGCATCAGAATCACGGTGAGCTGTCGGCTGAGAATGTTCGTCAGTGTGTGTTGGAGATGGTCATCGCTGCGCCGGACACTCTCTCACTCACACTGTTGTTTATGCTGCTGCTCCTCAAACAGCACCCCCAGGTGGAGCTGCAGCTGCTGGAGGAGATAGACACTGTCATAGGTAAGACTGTATAGACGTTTTTTCAGGACCCAGTGCTTTAAGTGGACAGAGATAGAACAAGCCTCAGTCCCACTCCTTTAACTGTTTCACTGCCAGCACTGTTCTCACTTTGACCTTCCCTTCCTACCAGGCCTTTTTGCTAATTTTAAACAATATTCACGGCTCCACATAAAAAACTTTCTGCTACTGAAATCATGACATATGATATTAATCTGTTCCTTTTTTAGAAGCATTTGAAATTCCTTGTTTTGATTAGATTTCAGTGTTTGACGACAAACTTTTGAGATAACGTCCTTTTTCTGAATCAAACTTCATGTCAGTGTTGTTTTACTCTGTTCTACTTTTAGAACATGAAGTACTACAATAAAATAATGTCTTTAGGATAACAAATATGAGGTTTACATGATTAAAACAATGTGGATGAGTATTTTTTCATCTGTAAACCAACAAAAGCTGTGTTACAGACGAGGAGGCAGCACAGCAGTTTTCTACCTTCTGGTGCAGATTTTACAGATTCAGCCTCTTTCATGGGCATAGATTATAATTTAACCCTCCAACATGAAGAAATATAGTAGTTTTACTTACTCTGAATATCTGTTCTAAACTTACTCAACAATGTCTTTTGTCCAAGATATTTTGCCTGTAATCCGTTTGAAAAAAAAGCCAGGCCTCCAGAAGCATTTGATTGCACTGGGTAAATGAAAACACAAAGCCATGTATTTTGTGGTCATGTGACTTCCTCTGGGTCCTAGTGCTCTCCTAATTGCACCATCTCCTGGTGAATCTGTGAAACTGCATCATGTATTTGACTGTAGACAAAGTCAGTATGTTCATCAGAGAGCCTTTTATCGCCGCATACATTAAAATGTCAAAGAGTTAAAATGTCATCTCAGTTCATTCATTCATTCATTTCTACCGCTTAATTTCGTTAGGAGTCGCGGGTGACTGGAGCCTATCCCAGTAACTTTGGGCCTTAGGCGGGAAACACCCTGGACAGTGGCCAACTTGTCGCAGAGTTAGACAACTATTCATTCTCTCATTCAATCACTAAGGGAAATTTACAGTGATGCCCAATTAACCTAAACATGCATGTTTTTGGAGGTGGGAGGAAACCGGAGTACCCGGAGAAAACCCACAGTGACACGGTTAGAACATGCAAACTCCACCCAGAGAGATCGTGAGATGTTGATATGGTCCGACCCGGGAGTCAAACCCACGACCTTCTTTTGGGAAGCCAGAGCTTAACCACTCTGCTACCGTGCACTCAGTCAATGTATGCTTTTATATTCTTTTGTCCAGGCAAGAGGCAGCTGCAGAACTCAGACTTGCCAAAGCTGCAGGTGATGGAGAGCTTCATAAACGAATCCATGCGTTTTCACCCCGGTCGTGGACTTCAGCATGAGGCGGGCGCTGGCTGATGATGTCATCGACGGCTACAGTGTGCCAAAGGGGACAAACATCATCCTGAACACCGGCCGCATGCACCGCACAGAGTTCTTCAACAAACCGAACGACTTCACGCTGGAGAACTTTGAGAAAAATGTAAGTTACACATTATCGATACAGGAATATAGACACGGAGAGTTTCTTATTACTTTATTATTACATCAGCTGATAATTAGGGTTCAGGCAGTGACCACTTTTGAATTCTTACATTATTGCGCAAAATAACTTAAGAGTGGAATTCTCATAAGACTTAGGCACTGTCAATGGCCAAATACGGACCTTTCGATTTAAACTACTTACAGATTTTAAAACAGTGGTAGTCAATTAGCCTCTCCTCCATTTTGTTGTTTTTATCAAAGAAGTTTCCCCAGCCAACTAGCAGACAGCGTATCTTTCTGCTGGCGACATGAGCAGTAGAGCGGAAAGTGGCGTTGACTGATAACCGTTTGAATCCAGATATGTGTTGGGGGCGCTGCTTTATTGGTGTAACAAATTCTAATTATTGTAAGAATTTTTGTCATTTTATTATGATTGTTGTAAAATAAAAGTGGAGACACTGGTTCTAAGCCGCAATGTGTTTATTCTGTTAAATATATCAACGGTTTCACAAAAAATATTATTAGAAAAATAAAGAAAGTGCTGATTTAGCTCATCATTAAAGTAGCAGTTTTCAAGACTTTACTCAGCCTTTTTCAAACATACCTTTATTAAGGTTTTAATACTTAGAAAAATAGTTAATAGTTATTCTGAGAGCAAACATGAGACCTACAATCTCAATAACATAGTTTGGTGTTAGGGCTGGGCATATATCGATATACTGTATATCGTATATCGAGATTATGAAAAGTTGAATTTTGCCCGTAGGAAATTTGTTTGAGATATTTAATCCTGGGCATTCAGGAGCATGACGCCGCAGTGCACGCTGACCATCTCAGTGTTTATCTGAGATTTACCTAACATGCATGTTATTGGTTGAATGGAAAAACTTCTCAGTCGCAGACTACAGCAAAAATCAATCACATAAAAGGCGGTTGCGAAATCGAATAGCGATCTGCTGTGAGGCAAAGAGCTGTCCGTAGCCAGTCCATTGGTGTAGTATGATCTATTATAGCTTTGCAAATATTGCCAAGTGTTTAAGATTAGCCCATGTAGATATTTTACACCAGCCCTATATTTATTTAGGCCAAGTATATCCAAACTACAGCCCGGGGGCCAAATGTGGTCATCAGATCAATATTTTGTCCCTCATCTTCTGAATAATCGTTCCAACAACAAAAAAGTACAGCATTTGGCACTGGATTTTGAAATATATTGCCTTTTAAGCCTGAAAAATTTCTTAATTTAACTTAATTTATTTATGGATTAATAAAAGATTTTCACTGTATGTCCACTTTTACAAACCCCATTGGCTCTGTGTTTGGACATGTGATCGTTGATGAAAAAGGTTTGACCATGCCTAGTTTATTTTGTTTTTCAAAACTATTATTTTTGTTCCTCAGGTCAATACTTATGCTATGTTTTTTTAGTTTATTATTATATATTTTTTTTACCTTTCTCTTGTTCTGACACACTTCCTTCTCCCTCAGACCCCTCGGCGTTACTTCCAGCCGTTCGGTTCGGGGCCCCGTAACTGTGTGGGGAAGCACGTTGCCATGGTGATGATGAAGTCCATCCTGGTGACGCTCCTGTCGCGGTACTCGGTCTGTCCACACGAGGGCGTCACCGTGGAGCTGCTGCCCCAGACCAACGACCTGTCGCAGCAGCCGGTGGAGCAGGAGCAGCCCCTCGCCATGACCCTCCTGCCCCGGGACAGAGGCGACCGCGGGAATGATAAGGTTTAGTGTAGTTTTGAGTCTGAGGAGAGAGGTGAGAGTGAACAAACAAGACAAAAGCATATATACATATAAACCAGATATGTCATTGGCCACTGCAACAACACATGATCAAGTTTGTGACTATTTTTTACCTGAAAACTGCAAATTTGCTTGCCTAGTTTGTAAATAAAATTGCCAAAAAAACAATGTAGACAATGCTAATTTAAAAAAAAAGGTTTAGTGTTCTGTAAGCACTTTTATTTGACTTTGCATTGCGACTAAGTTTTGTAAACACTTGTTTTTTTTTTTTTTTTGTAAATCTAATTGTATTAATCCATGTAAAGTTTTATTATGATCATATTGGGCGTAATTTCTTTGTCACTTAGTATTGGTCAAAAGTATAATTTCTTTTAAAAACACGAATAAAAGAAGAGAATAAAACTTGTGTCTGTTGTTTGTGACCTGCAGAGGGAGCCAAACCATGTAATGTGTGACCAGCTGAGTCTTGTTTCAGCATTCACCCTTGAACTGCTCTAAGATAGTGTTTAATGCACAATATTAAAGTTATCATTGATTTCCTGTGGTTATCCTGCATATTTAGTCCTTTGTCCCTCATCTGGCTTTATAAATCCCACACGATTTCATTGGTGTCACATCACATGAAATATATAAAAAACATTTACAAGGAAGTCACATATTTCTGAGAATTGACCATGTTGTGAGTGTCCAAGCCAAATACAATCTCACAAGATGATTTTCATGCACAGTATTGTGGCACTTGTATTTCTTGAGATGCTGATACTGATGTTTTTGTTTTTTTTTACTCCTAATAAATTTTGTGTTTTTTACTAAAAATGACATGATAAATGCAGCACTTGTGAAAAATGAGACCACTGAGTGCTGTCAGATGTGATTAATAAAGAATTTTAGTTCTATTCAGGAGCTAAATGCTGCACTCTGATTGGCTGAGCTGGGGTGGTCCTCTCCAGTTTCACTTTATTTGTGAAAAGAAGTTTAATAAGCCGTAATTGCACCAAAATGAATACATTTCAATATTAACCATGTGTGGAAGATTTATGAGAGGAAGTAGTCAGATTTAAAACCTAGATCATGTTTGCAATGTGAAAATTACCTACCCGACCTTTAATTCTTCATCGAAAAAACACCTTCAATTGCGCGTGATTTCATTTTTTTAATCAAGAAATCATCCATATTAGCTGTTGTTCTGCTCATCTGCTGCAAATACCTCGTGATATAATGTGGTAAAATAAGTGTCCGACTGTGTTACCCATATGCTTCAATTTTTAGTTGAAGAAAAGTACTTATACAAATTTATCTAAAAAAGATAAAAAAAAAATCATTATCAAAAAAAAATAAAAAACAGTATTCTTCCTAAAACTATAGATGCACCATTGAGAAGCACTGTCAGAAGAGCTGGCTGCACCAGGAGCAGAGAGTAACCTAAACCTACAGCCACAAGACCCATAAGCCCAGCAATCACAGCCAATCGTATACTGAAAAAATATCATCTTACATAAGGTATAAGTTCATAAGTGCTTGAAAAAAGTGGTACTAATTTTGTTGTTTTGACTGACTTAAAATATGATTTGCAAATAGAATAAAATATCTAGTTGTACATGTTATAGGAAAATGACAAGCATTTTCTAAATTGAAATTAAAAAAAAATGGCAACTTCACTAGAAATCAGAACAAGACGTGCGACTGAGGTTGTGTACAGACGTCCCAATGATCCTCAACATTCTGACTGAGTGGCAAAATTTTAGGCAAAACAATAGAAAACTTACCAATTTGCTGTTTATGGACTTTCTTTACTCCTGGAGTTTTTGTTTTACACAAATTAACTATGTGGTAATAGAAACCTACAAATTTGTTCTGTTGTTGTGGCAACAGTGCTAAGCTTCACAAGCTTGTTTGCTAACGACTAGTGTAGTACTTTAGGCTTGTCTTGGTTGTGAGACAGCTCTCGAGACTGCTTTTTCTTGTCTCATATCAAACTGGAGGACATTTGGACTTGGCCTTATCTTGAACTCAGTCTTGTTTTGGTCACTGAGACCAAATATAATTACCACCATGCTCTCCTAAACGTGCACCAGGACTTCATGGCCACAGCGCAGTGACCTGTCCCAGGCTCAGTTTGCAATAAGTGTAATAAAAAAGAGATGGTCCGCACAGCAAATATAGTCGTAGTCATTATTTGCTTAACCCAGTAGTTTGGACGTCCTTCATAGACATGAATGAGCTAGACACACTGATCTTATATACAAATCAATGTGACAAATGTGACCAACTGGTCAATAGAGGCTGTACAAACAACATTATTGTGTACATATTTACATAGAAAAATACACTCTTAAAAATCATGATGCTCTACACACTTCAAGGGTACACTGGTCATAAATTAGCATGATGTCTTAGATTTGGTTCTCAATGAACTCTAGTCTTTTTCTCATCTTGGTCTCGAACTATAAAAATCTCAGTTTTGTCTCTTTTGTCTTGACTCTCAGTGGTCTTGGCCTTGTTTCAGTCTTGGGACTCTAGTCTTGGAAAGTTCTTGGTCTTGACAGTTGGTGATTTTGGACATATTAACAGCAACACTGCAAGAGATTTTCTCTTCAAACAGGTTCAAAAACATCTTTTTTAAGATGAAAAGGATAATAAGTTCATCTGTGTCTGGTCCCAAAGTCTGTGATAAATGTAAGAGGAGCTAAAATCTTGTTGTTTATCTGCTTTTTTACCACTGTTAACTTAATTTTCTTACAAACCCAGTTATCTGCAGAGTCGATGTGGATTGAATTTATTCCCAGACTGTTGCCTCTTCTCCTTGTAGCTTCTTTTTAACTTATTATCTTCTTTAACATTGTACTTTTCAGTGCAGCTCCTGGATTTTAACACCTTCAAGTCATTTTGGATGTACTTGTCATTCAGAGTTAAATGTTGGAACCTCCTGTTGTTCCATCTGCTCTGTGTCCATTGGTATAAACTAGAAAATAACACAGCCTTATTGCAATTCTTATCACTGAGCTTCATTTTCTCCAGTCCCTTGATGTTCCTGCAGATTCAACGGTCTGCCAGTCTTCAATTTTTGTTTTGTTTGAGGCGCTGACCCCAATTGCAAAAAAAATCCTGAAATCCTTTGACTATTATTAAATCAGTCGTATTTCTAAAGTCGCGCATTTGTTTCCATCGGCGTCTCAAACATTAGCAATCTCACTGATGCAAGACCTCGAAACAGTCAAAACAAATGATCCAAAATAAACAAATATGGCATAAATTAACCCTCGCGGTCCTTCGGGGATGAGATGCTGATGGGAGAGAGAGAGTGGAATTGATCGATACACGCCCACTGCACTTTGAGCATCGGCAACAAGTCAGTCTGTGTCCACCTTTAAGCCAAAATGTCTTATAAATGTCGATAAGCGAGGATTTAGTGCACAGTCAGGTTTAAAGCTCTTGGAGTGTGCAGAAGGTGAGCAAATGTGTAGCTGCAGCAAACATCAGCATCTGGTAAATATAGCGATGGACTCTAAAGAAAAACAACTCTGGATAAATCACATTTTATGTAAATACTGTAGTGAACCACAAAGCTAAAACAACTTAATTCTAGGTCAGACCTGGGCAAACTGCGGTCCAGGGGCCTAATGCGGCCTGCGACCTGTTTCAATCAGGCCCCTGGCAGGTTTTTGAGAAACAGAAATGCAAGAGACAAAAATAAACTTAACATTTCGAGATTAAATTCACAAAAATAAAGTCAACGCCACAAAAAGTCATTTTTCAATATTAAAGTTTTACTAGATTAAAATTGTAATTTTGATCATGGAACATCTTTATAAATAAATAAAAAATCTATTGTGTGTTTTAATGCAAACATTTGAGTTTAGGTGCTGATAATATTTAGTTTTTTTTTCTTGTAAAATCACCTCTATAAACTTGTAATCTGGAAAACAAAGTTGAAGAGAAGTTAAGATTGAACTCATTAAAACATAAATACAAATAAGTAAGTAAGTAATTTTTCTGAGAATAAAGTTGACGCCATATGTTATTGACCCTATTTGTCCCGCCTACTTTTCTAGGACGTGCACTTCCTGTTTAGCTGCATTTAGCCTGTAGATTTCAGTCGATGGGTTTATTTTAACTGTCATTATAGTTAATTAAAATTGCCCACAAGACAGATAAACAAACACGTTAGCTACCTTAACAGAGCTAAACAGGAAGTGCATTTCCAAGCCAAGTGGGCGGGACAATAGATTAAACACAAAGTTTTATGAGATAAAGTCATAAAATCGTAATTTTAAGAATTAAAAAATCAAGATTTTGTTGGAAACTATTATATGAGACTAATTTTGGAAAAAAAAATTCTGTATTTGAACAGACAGATGCGTTAAAGACAGAAAAAGAAAATCACGATATGGCGATTTTGTTAGTAAAAGCAGACTGTAACAAAGATGAGCTACGATTCAGAACATTTACACACAACTGACACAGCTTCCAGGAGTTTAAACAATCATTTACACAATTATTGTGTCATTAGTTATAATAATTTGTCACATTGTCACTTTTGTATTTATGTTGATTTTGGCCCATATTTACAATGTTGTTGCTAGGTAACAGTTGTTTAGTTTGCTCATTGATTCTGCAGAAATCCACAATGTTTTTCAGTTCCACGTCATATTTTTTCCATATTTTTTGTTTGGTTTTTTTTTTCATTGTAAGCGGCCATGTTGGTTGTCATACGGGAGACGATGCGTGTCTCTGATTGGATAAGTAATCTGCCAATTACGCCCACTTAAAGGTGGTAGCTGATTTCACACCGCAGCACGATATAGGTTTAAATCTGACACTTCTCTGATAAATCCTTGACACATGGTTAATATTGACGTTTATTCATTTTGGTTGCATTTATGGCTTATAAACTTATTTTTACAAACAACAAAGTGAAACTGGAGAGGACCACTCATGCTCAGCCAATCAGAGCGCTGCATTCAGCTCCTGATTAAAGCTAAAATTCTTTATTATTCAGTTCAGCCAGGACTCAGAGGTCTCATTTTTTCACAAAGTGCTGTATTTCTCATATACTTTTTAGTGGAAAGCATAAAGTTTACTAATTTACAACTAAAAAGTTAGCGACCCCACCTTTAAGTTAAAACGATGGACATGGAGGCCAGATGTTGTATATTTTTAGATTTTAGATGTTTCTGTACAAACAGTTCGCAAATTTGCAGTGGTTTGATTAAAACTGTTAAAAATGTTGGAGAGTACACCCTGATTGATGCGATGGCCACATTTGTCCACTGGGCCATAGTTTGGACACCTGTGCAGGATTACTCAAACATTCGTTAATTAACCAAATGCCAGGTACCATTTTTGTGACCTAACAAAAACACCCACAGGAAAGTTTTTAAACATTTATTTCCCAAATCCATGAAAACTAATGCATGAAAACTAAATTCTTTTATCCCTAGTATTATTACAAATACAAATTGTTGCTATGGAAAGTTTGGGAAATGCACTGTCCCTCCCGTGGTTTATTATTGAATCTGTCCCAAATGTGATCCCATTATTGACTTAGGATAATGACTAGGGGCTAAATCAGGGCTAGACTCTTGTAAACAGCAGCAGCAGCAGACTCCAGCTGTGTGTCTGAGCTCTCCTCTGCCCTGCTGCTCTCTGTCACTTTGTTTTACACAGATCTGAAACACAGGAGTGGACAGGCTGACCCCAACCTGTGACGCAAAAGACCCCAGACCAAACTGAAGTGAAATCAGACCGAAATCAGGGCATCGTTCACTTTTGTCTGGGGGGATACATTCAGTTTCTTTGTCAGATTGCTTCCCTTTTACAACAAACTATGTGTTTGTTCAACCTGTGTTCATGCTGCTTTATAACAGTGAGGCAGGCTTGATAGGCGGGTTTGGTTTAACTTTTGTGGATACAGGTTTTTCACTGCAAACCTTGATCTGTGCTGTGATTGGTTGTCTGTGATTGTGGTTCATGCCATTCACAAAACAACACATTTCCCGGCCTCACACATTTAAATCAAGAAATTGTCAAAATCATAAATTATGTCTATACTTTGCTGCAGTGTAGCAATGTCCAATATAAATGGTATATGTGAAAGTATTAGGTAAAATAAGACTACTTCTGAGTGCAGAGCAGTCAGGATACAGTATGTCAACACAGTCTCACTAGATGGCGTACATTTTACCACGACACAGAAACAGCGAATTTTGAGCACGACTTCACAGCTGTTTTTAGTATTTATGTTACGTGTGCATTTAGCATGATATGAAAAAGCGTAAAAATGACACCAGCGTTAAAAAAACACGAGTTTTGGTTGAAACCACGTGGGGACGTTTTCTTCAAGTGAAACGGGTAAGTTCAGGCATAAAGTTACTAAAATTGGTAAAATTAGATCTGGGGCTTGGGGCAGGTTAAGATTAGAATCAGGATTTGGTTAATATTCATAAATAAGAACGCATCTTAACAACCACCATTGAAATGAATGGGGACTGTGATGCGTGCTAATCATACCTAATTTACATGTTGTGGTCGTGGTAAATGTACGCTTTCTTGTGAGATTGGGCTCAGTATATGCATGTAAATGGTAAATGGTCTATTTATATAGCACTTGTCTACCTTTCCAGGCACTTAAAGCACTTTACAACCAGGGATCCATTCACCCAGTGTACGCAGACACTGAGGCAGTGTGGGTTAAGTGTCTTGCCCAAGGACACAACGACAATCTACTCCTGTCGTCCCACTGTGGCACCTGGTGTTCTAACGGTCTCCCATCCAAGTACTAACCAGGCCCTTTCTTGCTTAGCTTATGAGATCTGACGGGATCAGGCTTTGACAAGCAGGTTTGGCCAATGTGGATTCAATGGGCACATGTAAAACAGGCCAAAATATGACATTGAAACTCATTGTTGTGCAAACTAGGCCAAAAACAGGCATAATAAATGATTCCTCTAGGCACTGTAAAATCCCATAGGACATAGGGTCAGTATTTCAGTCACACGGTGGTGAAGCAGTTAGTTAGTTCGACTCAGGTGGCCTGAGGTCTTTCTATGTGGTGTTTTTACGTTCTCTTCATGTCTGCTATAGGTTTCCTCTGGGTGCTCCAGTTTCCCCTACCACTAAAAACATGTCCAGAAGCACCTCCCAGGGCACAGATGGAAATTAGGCAGCAAAGGCAAGGCAAATTTATTTGTATAGCACAATTCATACTCAGAGCAACTCAAAGTGCTTTACAAAACAGAATTAGCTGTAAAGCCTTCTGCACACTAGGAGTCTTTTAAGTTGATTTTAAGCCTCTCTACAAGTAAATGTCCTCATGTGTGTGGCTGGTTTTTGAAGTGTCTAAAAATCACAAAAGATCTTAAACTCTTCTTGTCTGCAGCCGGCTTTAAAGGAACTGTATGTAAGATGTGCAACTAGTGGTTTTAAAAAGGTATTACAATCACAAATGAACTTGGGTTGCCAGAGAGTGAAATGGCCCATATATTGAAGCTACTGGCTATGAATCATGGTAATACCAGACACCAGATTCTTTGTCATGGTTTGTTCCCAAATATTGCTTTTTAACACATTGTGGGAGGAGCCTAATGAGAACTGTGTGGAAACAAGTGCATGAGCCATTCACAGCAGTTTGTCTGTGTCCTGGTGCAACATCAGTTCAAACTCAAACATGTTCTGACTCATGGTTCAAAATTAACTTCAGGTTCTAAGAAACCAAACTGGCAACCCAAATGAGAGAGTCACGTGAGGCTCATTCTGCTTTCTGATTGGATAATAAATGTAAACATAAATAAAGGGACATCATGTCCATTGCTTTTTTAATTAAGAATAACTCAAAAAACAGTGATTTCAGTAAAAATAATAGCATATTTGGACATGTTGACCTTGTATTGTTGGACACATACATATAATTCATGTTTATGAAATCTGACATCAAAATCTTACATTTTCTTTAAAGCTAGAATCTGGTACAAGCATCTCGGCCATAGATCTTAATGTAATAGCACATTGTCCTAAAAAAGTCTAAAAAGAATCTGAACAAGGCAAGGTTAGATTTCCAAATCTGAATTTTAATCTTGTGGATCAAATCCTAAAGATCCAGATTAGACCAGAACTGGGAAAAAATTGTAATCCCCAGAGCTTACTCTCTATAACATTTGAAATAGTCCCCATACGTCCCCAAGTTGTCTTTTTACAGATCTGATTAGCAGCTTGGCCTGAAGAAGTCAATTTGTTACCTTCATGAAGACAGACTACAGATTTCATGAAGACTGACAAGCTGGTGAATCTTCAATTTAAAACCTAGCTGTGTTTAATTGTCTTTTAACCAAAATTGTATAAACCTGATATGTGCTGTAACTAAAGACAGGTCCTTGTAGTGCTGTTGCTGATGTCTGAAGAAAACATTATCTTGTCAGAGGCTTTCACAGTCGGAGCCTGAGGGACGTGTTAAATACAGCCTCTTTACTTAACACTGTCCGCTCGCATCAACGTCAGTCTTGTTTTATTTATGAGGTGTGACCGGAAGCTTCGGGCGGACACTGGGAATTTCAACGATCCTACATGTACAGTGCAGCACCTGAATGCACCTCGTCTGTACAGTAACCAGGGCAACCGCTAACGAGCATCTGAATGTATGAATGACGTGGTGGTTCTCATTAGTTTGTTGAATAGCCCATGTGGTATTTACTTTAGTCAAGATGTAATTTGTGAAGAAAATTTGACTAATAGAAGTTTAAGGAAGCAAAGCGGAGTTCTGAGACATAATCCCTCCATCTGTGCAATCGAAAAGTGACACAGATGGAGACAATTTACACACAACACAACAGTTTAAACAGTTATCTAACCAAAATATGCTGTCAGTCACATTTAATATCAAATCATAAGTACTGCATAATTTATATAGACAGTGTTTGCATTATAATAGTTGGATAACCGTCGTGGAAATACACACTACTCATGTACATTACATTAGTAGATGCAATCACAGTTCTTTTTGTTCACTACAACATGGACAGTGCTTGGGTTTCAACCCAGACATATACAACAAAATGTCAAAAACGTACGGTAAGCACGTTTTCACGTCTTTTTTATGTCAATATGTTTTTAAAAAAGCCAATTTAACTGGTAAATCCCAAGCCCCAGTCCTAAACTTACTCATTTTAGTAACTTGAAACCTAAACTTACCTGTTAAACCTAAAGAAAATGTCGCCACGTGACTTCAACAAGTCATTTCAACCACTCATTTTACGAAATGGCTTTCTGTAACATACTGACGTAAAAAATATGTGAAAACGTGCTTATTAAGGATGAGCCAATCCGATACTGGGATTGGATATCGGTGTCAATCCAGGAAATTTCACGGATTGGAATCCCCATGATATCGGTTCAGCCGATATCATATTTGTGCTTTTAACTAAACATAATGAGGTTAATGTATTGGCTGGTGTTGAACCAGAATCTCTCATATTATTGGACATTAGATTAAGTTGTTAAGTTTATAGTGGCTTGAACTATAAAGAAACAATTACAACATAACACTATATGAAAAATGCTTTACAATTTTATGAGAAAGAAAAGCAATTTCAGTCCATACACTGGTATCTGTTGATATCGGCTGTCGGCTAATTAAAGAGTATCAGAGTCGGGTGATGCATCCCTGTGCTTATAGTACATTTTGACATTTCGTTGTATAACTACATTTTCTTCAGAGACTGTGTTGTTTAGTTAATGTGACAAAATCAATTTAACACAATGGCAACATTTACACTTTTATGGATAAAACTCCAACAGGCATTTCCAGCAAAACCGTGAATAAAATACATATATTTGTGTCTTTTTAAGCTTTTCAAAACAGTAAAAGTTTCATAAACTCAACAATGACTTGTGAGTAGGCTTTGACCTTTGTTCAAAGTGGACGATAAGTTTGTATCATCTGACATTCTCCAGATTATTTAGATCTGAGGGTCAATACTAACAACTGGAAAAAACAAAAGATCCACTCAGGCTTACTTCAGACCAGAAGCAGTGTGCGGATTGGAAGACAGTGTCGGCCGGATAGCGCCAATGCTGATACAAATGAACAGGTGCAGGAACAGGAAAACTCCACGAAGAAGCCACTCGAGAGTATCGTACTTCCCAAGTGAGTGAATAAAAGCGACTCGGAAGCAAAAACAGCGCAGCTCCACGGATTCCCAAGAAAGATCTGTGTGACTCCAGAGCAGAACAGTCAGCAAATCCGAAAGCCACGGTCGAAGCAGGAGAAACACATTCCTCATCCGTCACCGGTACAGTATGTTCACTCACAGTTCACCAATGTGGCAGAAGACACTCGGATACTGGAACAAGTGTAGCTTATTTTACATCACAAACATACAAAAGAGGAGTTAAAACCACACCCCCCAAAACCCCAAAACCTGCTGGGTGAGAGAGACAGCTCAAAAATGATGCACCGCAAAACTCTTATACAACCACAATAAAATCTCACTTATAAATAAATGACAGACCTTTTTCACTAAAATTACACATTAATTGCAGAAGAATGCAGATTACTCACTCTAAATACAACTTCGAGTGACCACAATGTGAAGGCAAAACCATTAAGCTCTTCATACTGCACCACCTTTTAACTCAGCGCATCAAAAGCCCTCTTACAGTTTGACAAAGGCGTTCAGAAACATTTTGTCTGGCGCTCTCATCTCACTGTCGGCTCGTGTGAAAAGCGCCAACCAGTCCCACAACAACAAATGTCTCCAAAAAAACAAAAAAAACCACTCAATATTGACTCTCGCGCAGCCCACAAAATGCCAAATTCCTCACAATTCACAACGACGACGACTCTGCCACCGCTCCGTGCTGCTCCCGTTTCCATGACAACCAAGGTCCTTTTAGTTTTATGTTTATTTATTTATCCGTGCGTTTTTTCTCCTGACAAAGCTGTGTGAGGACAGTGACACGTGTGAGGAGGGGAGGCGAGGTGGAAGTTTCAGGGGGATAATCAATCACTTTGTGTCGATGTGTGAGGGAAAAGTGACGGGCGAAAGCTCAAGGCGGCCGGCGACTCTGACGTCAAGGATATTTTAAAACATGTTGGGATTAAGGCCCACATAAAACTGTCTGGCAAAGAGAGCAACGGTGCAGGATTTAAGACAAAATGTTTTACTGTGATAGTGCGCAGTGACAAATTAAATGGTAAATCAACTTATCTTCATTTATGTCGTGGTTAAGAATAGTTTATGCCTTCTTCATTTGTTAAGGAAAATATCATTTCTACTTGTTAAATGGTAAAAAATCAGCAGGTGGTTTTGTAGTCTTGTTAAAAACACACTTTATCTCGACAAACATGTGTTAATTACAATGTCCAGAAGATTGCACTTGAAAAAATGACATTATAATATAAACATTTTGACTCTATATTTATCTACAGTAAGTGGAAATAGATATAGTGAAACATGTGTGTTGGATTATTCCTTTGGTGTTTGATTCTGCAGACTCTACGTAACTGGTTCATTATATATAGTGTTACACTTACACAAAATTGTCTCTTTTGCTGTTTATTCTACATACCTGGCATCCAGTCACAGTGCCTTCATGGTATGTCCATGTTTCTGCTCCGTGTGTCGTAACTTCGTCTTCCATTTTGTATTATTCTGTGATGGAAGAGGTTGGTCATCCAATGTGATCCTGTGTTTTAAGTGCATTTAGTCATTATTTCACTTTATTTTGGTCATGAATAAGTTATTTTACTCAATACTAGATCTTTGAGTTGTTCCGATGTTTTTTTTTATTTATTGACGCCAAGAAGTCTGGAAAAATACTGACAATATCATTGTCTCTTCTTTGTAGTTTGGGCCAATGTAGCAGCATGTTGACGCTTTCACTTTTATGTGATCCAGATTAAATGGAGATCAGCCTCCTGTTCACCCGCACCAACAATCATAAACTAGAAAACACAACACAGAAAGAATCACACCGGTCACATCTGTCCAGTATTTAAAGGTGGGGCAGCTGATTTTCACATTGCAACTAGGTCTTAAATCCTACAACTTCCTCTCAACATTCTCGACACAAGCTCACATGTATTCATTTTGGTTGCATTATACTTATAAACTTCATTTTGCAAGCAACAAAGTGAAACTGGAGAAGACCACTCCAAGCACAGCCAATCAGAGAGCTGTATTTGACTCCTGATTAGAACTAAAAGTTTTGTTATTCAGTTCAGACAAGACTCAGTGGTCTAATTTTTTCACAAAGTGCTGCATTTATCATAGACTTTTAGTAAAAAACAGAAAGTTTACCAAATTAAAACTAAAAAAGTTAGTTAACCCAACTTTAACATGAATTAAAATGTAAAACTGACTTATGAGATAATATACTTACAGCTAGAGTAGGCCTACCTGATTTTCAAGACAGGAAGTACTGTATTAAATGTGTTTAAACGTCTACTTCCTCATTCTCATGAAACCTTCCACATGTTATAATTCAAATGGATCATGGATTAATTCAGACAGTACTCAGGCTTTATTTTGTCAGTGTGTGCTGTATTTACAACATACAACACACTTATTGATGGAAAAGACATTATTTGACAATTTAAAACAAGAAAAAGTCAGGTCTTGCAAGTCTGACTGAACTGTGTCTTTTACTGAGCTGTTTTCAATCAGTTTTGTGGTTCATAATTAAGAAAGGTTAGGGTTATGCTGAAATCAAATACCAGATTCACTTGCCACTAATGTGCCCATGATCCACATTATGACACTTAAGACCAGACTGGAAGTGAAAACCAAACACAACTTATTACAGACCCCACAATTAATATTATTATTCAGAAAGTGTTTCCATATTTGAACACTCACACTCTCCACTGTGTCTGAAATGAAGTGACCACAAATGTCTTCCACAGACGCACAGTTTGGAGCCGAGCTGACCGCAGAGAGCAGCCCCCGAAAAAAACGGCAAAACTCAGTAATTACACAGCACTTTTCACGAGCAAAGACGACACAACAGAAGCTGCGAAAACAATGGGAAACTGCAGCCTGGAAACTCTCATTATATGTTAATAATAGTGTGTTTTTGTCTTGATAAAAACAGAAATGAAAGTGCAAACCAACAGAATCGGTGAATGCCAGTAAAAAGTATTGTGTAAGAGACTAAAATGTGTCGAAATTGGCCAGTATCTGCAGCTATTGTTGATGTTGCTACACCACTAAAACTCCTGCTACTATTACTATTGTGTTCATTTTGCTGACTGAAAGTTTCTGTTCACTTGCTTTTCTTGAATTGTGACATGCAACACTGGAATTACCTGAATACATTTGCATAAAGTTGCATTATTATTGTTATCAGCAGGAATAACAACTTAGGGCAAGGGAGCTAAAATTAAAGTGAAACTTGCTGTAGTTAATTCACATACTGTAAATGTAAGAAAAATATTTTGCAAGTTTTTCATCATGTCAAGTTTTCACATTAAAATAAGTAATTTTATGTGAAAAGTTGGTCAAAATTACGCATAACAGGATTAGCAAAAACTCAAAATGGAGCCAAGTTTAAATAAACCTAAAGATTAATTTGGACACCACATTAGATACAAAGGTTTTTTATTGAAGGGATTTTGGATATCTTATATAGTTTTTTGAGGAAAACTGATTTGACTGAAAATGTGCTTAAAAATTGTAATTATGATGCATTTTGAATAGGAATAAATCAGGTTTAGAATTAGATATTAACAAAGCCATCTATGAAAACTTTTAAAATCTTGCTTAATCCAAGACAATAAAGTCTGCTGCGTGAATCTGCTTAAAGCAATCAATGTAAATAAATAAACGTTATCTTTTCCACCAAAGAGTATAGACTACTGCAAAAGTAGCATTATCTGACAAAAATCTGACTGCTGTGTACTGTCTGAATTTAATAATAAAACTATTTATTTTTCTCATAAATATCTGAAAGTAGCGTTCTGATTGGCTGTGCTTGGGTGGTCCACATCAGCTACATTTTACTGAAAAGCATTTCTAAAGCCATGGTTCAAGTCAAAACTTATGGTGGATGTATGACCGTGTACCAAAGAGTTAGTGAGAGCTAGGAACTACCTGTTTTTGATTTTGTGGTACAAAAACCATATAGGCCTAGTCCAACTTTAAGTGAGTGATATTGACGATCATGTGAAGGAAAATACATTTTAGAAAACTGTTTCGAAATTAAAATGTCCCGTCAAACTCCATGCATGTGGATTACTACTAAAGCAGATTGGACAATCTTAATTCCACATGAAAGCGTAGGGCCAAAAAACAGAAAATGGAAAAAAGTTTTACCTTATTGGTTGTAATTTTATGTATGTTTACTATGTTCTTTTTATGTTTAAACAAAATCTGAACTATGTCACCTAGTGGTCACATGGAAGTATAATTAAACACATCATGAGTGGTCACTTTATTTAACAGTAGTAGAAGAAGAACGCTAAACCGGAAGTAGTTGTTTTTCAGTTTTTGCCTCGATATGGCAGCTTCTCACTCCTGGCCTTTCTTTTCGGTTGTTGTTATTCTATTGTCTGTGAGTATTTCACAGTATAAAGTCATTATAGACTTGAGATACTGTTTTTAACTTAATATGTTACAGTTAGCACGTTTGCGAAGCGCTATTTATATGTTAATTAGTCCGCGATGCATATGCTAATTGCTATGCTAATCGCGATGCTAGCCACTCAAATTAATTGTTTTTTTCTCTCTATGAAGGTGTTATGCTTATGTATACATTATTTACTGCAGAATATTTATGTACATTTGCTGTAGGTATGTACTTTATTGTTGCAATTTCCCAATAATTAGATTAGTAATCTAATCTGAGTTTAATCTAGCTCCAGCTCTAATATATATCACTGATTAGCAGAAGTCTAGATTTTGGTGGAGGATCTGCAAACACCTTTCAAGTGTTCATAAACACAGACAAAACAGGACTGAGCTAAGACAAACCCAGGATGAATAACCAAAATTGTAGGCCTACTGCATGTTTAAAGTGAAGCTAACCCTACTCCTCCTCAAAACAAACCTTTCTGATGGAAAATAAAAAGGAGGGGCTGAAAGTGGAGAGCAGCAGTGTGATTGGTTTGACAGCAGGTTTTGGTATTAGAACACAGCTTTGAGTGGATAAATATACCACACTGATGTCACATAGTCAAGAAGCAGTTTTTAGCAGTTTTTGTTTAACCTTCTTTTTAAATAATCTAGAAACAGTGTTTCCCAGACTCTTCACCAGGTCCCATTTTTCTGTGATTGGTGAATCATATTAGTCATATTTGGATTGCCAGACCTAAACATTTCTTCTTTTCAAACTTGTAATAAAGACCAACGTCAATCAATCGATCCAACTTCATTTATAGAGCACATTTCATACAAAATGTAACACAACGTGCTTTACAGTAATTAAAATAATCCCACCCTCCCAAACTAACCCATCTACATGCACAAACACATCCCGACATCCACTCTTTCCCCTCACATGTTAAAATGCAGTTGTTTTATTAAACTATGTTACAATACAATAGGCAGGGTAGAGATGAGGCAGATGAGAAAGCATTATCAGAGAAGCCACCTGCACCTGGAGGAAAGTCACCTGCAGACATAGGACACCAGCCCGATGCCCAGAGAAGAGATGAGGTCAAGACTAAGCCTCCAGAGGCCCACGAGCCAGAGCCCAGCCGCCCCAGCCTACCACAGCCAACCACAGCCAACCACAGCCAACCACAGCATGTGAGCTACTATATGACTCTTTGGGATGGGAGGTTCACTTTATGTTTAAAAAGATTGACTTGAGATCTCCGCTGCATTTTTTTTCTCCCCAAAAGCCAATAATATTTAATACAGGTGGAGGGCAGCTAATATGACTATTGTTTAAATGCATTTTTGTTGAGATATAGTATATAAATACATTCCTGTTCCTCAAAATTAAAATACATTTAGGTACTTTCCTCCACTGATTTAAATTGAGTTTGACAGCAAGTAACCAGAAGTTGAAACATAAATTCAAATTTAGTATTGCTTGATTACATATTCTTCTATTGTGGCAGCTTTGGAAGAAGTACAGTATCAAATATAATATCCAGAAGCCCATTTCTAACTAGTCATTTCCTGCTGAACCGGAGACGAGCCACTTTTCATTACGACTAATATGAAATTCAAATGAACACATCTTCCATTTCACGAACCGTCAGCGTTTAAGAGCTGGACGTCTCCCAAAAACAGAGACAAGAAAGTTCACTCTACAACATTAAGTCGTGAAACTTTTACACAAGGACAAAAGGATTCTGGACAGGGTTAATATAATGGATTGTGTGCCTGGGGTTTTGTTCGTTGTTTTAATATACTTATTTAATTAATTACAAGAAGAAACTAGGAAGAAAAAGTTATAGTCACACAGACACATTAACATGATTTGTGTATGTTATTTTTATAAGCACTAAGTACATTTTTTAATCGTTCTTCGTAATAAAGATATACCCCATAAGCAGATGAGTTTCTGATCATAAACTATAATAAAACATAGGCATACTAAATGTATAATGCTATAACTTACTATACCTGCAATTCTACATAAACAATACATGCTAAGGTCACAGATAATAATTTTTATCAAAAACAGGGGCATTATTTTGCTAAATACTTAAAAATAGATGGTATTTTTATGTATTTTATATTATGCATTAAAAGGAAGTTAATGTTCTGTTTCCATGGCAATGGAAAGTTGTGTCCTTCAAACTTCAAATGGGAAATTCTAAGAAATAAAAGCATAAATGAAACTTGAAATAGCTGCTTCTTATCTAAGAAGAAAACTGCTGACCAAATACGAACACAAGACTCAGATTGTTTGTATTACAATACAGACTTTACCAGAAAACATAATATAAATGAATAAAAACAATTCTTGCATTTAAAGTTGTTGGTATAACTAGCTTTTTCAGTTGTAATGTAAGCGTGTGTTTTCCACTTAAAAGTATATGATAAATGCAGCACTTTGTAAAAAAAAAACAAAAACTGTTTACACTGTTTGCAGTGTAAAAATGCACTTATATACTGGTGTACTTGTTTATATTATTCAGCAAAGAAATTTACAAACACGATTGTGAATCTTAGTTTTACTATATCTTGCTGAAAACTGTAGAATTTAAAGTGCTACCATTATTTTGGAGATGTAAAACATGAACAAAAGTTCAAAAAGTTTTCAACCCAAGTCCGTAAAGTGAGGTGTGTGTAAGGCTCAGATCTACTTAACTTTAGTAGATGATTTTGCCTCCCCTGTGGAAGCTAGAAAATGACCTTTGAAGTTATAATGTTCTCTATAACTCCATGGATGAATTTGATTAAGTTATTAAATAATAAAACATCTTCAGGAGCAATGTGGTCTCACAGAAATCGGAGACCATAGTGTCATGTGAATGCACTTTTTATTTTTCTCAGTTCATAATTGAATACAGTAAAATCCTAATCTTAATCAACGAGAAGTCCCAGACATAATCTTACCCATTTTTGTAACTTAAGGCCTGAATAAACCTGTTTACCACCAAAAACATCCCTGCATGGTCTCAGTCAAAACACGTTTTAAAGTAACTATTATTGCAAAAAAAAAAAAATCACTTTTTCTCAAGTTTGTGACCAACTTTATTGTGCATGTGTTTTAACGTAGACTATAATAAAAACTTCTAAAATTGTCATGTTTAGGGTGAGTCAACAATAATTTATTTTTAGCCAATACTCATTTCAGTTTTTTACCTTTTGCTGTGACAAACCGATATTTGACAACACCAATAATGAACATTTAAATCCACTGCTTCTCACAAAAAGGCTTTTCTCTACAGTGCAAAAATAAAACCCAAATCAATCCTTATGTTATAAAATATCTGTTCCAAATGTCTTTTTTCTATAAACTCAGCCAAAAACTGGAACTGAGCCATTGCCCATCCCTAGTTTCTTATAAACAACAACAAACAAAACAAAAAAGTTTCCTATTTGTCATAACTGTAATTTTTATGCTTTTTGACTGAATAATCATGATTATCGATGAGCCTAATAATACTGACATCCCTAGTCATATAAGCCAGGGGAAAAAAAAGCATTGTCATGACACTATTTACGTGGCTTGGTAAAGACAAACATTATTTCAATGAAAACATGTTGACAGTTTGGACCATAGACATATAATTAGACTGACTCTGATGCTATAGTCCGGAGCGTTCTCCTGTTTATTTTCCTATAGCCGTTAGCATTAGCTGCAAAAAACGCAAGTTATGAAAGATTTCAGAGAGTGTCAGCTGTACAAACCTACCGACCACATTTAGCAAAGGTCAGAGCCTTTTACAAGATATGTTGAGTTTACAAACCTTTTAGTATTTTATTGTAGATAAAAATTGTGTATAAAACTGCTAACGGCTAGCGAACTTATGCATCTTTTAAGGTTCTAGTGACACAAAACGTCCGTTTTACATGTTACTAGTGAGAAAAGCAGACAAATTACATAAATAACACCAAACAATGTTATAGCTTCACTTCTCTGTGGAGGCGCGTCTGTCGCATCGGTGAGTGATGGAGCATTACCAGCCTAAAATATAGTAGTTTGAGAAATATAATTTCACATCTCCAAAGTTGTTTAAAAAAGCTTCATAAGACACAAATCAGTCCATTTTGCTCATGGTTTTGCTGAAATCGCTTGTTTAAGCTCGTTTTAGCCATAAAAGTGACACTTCTGCCATTGTGTTCAATTGATTTGCGTCATCACCTCTACCGGAGGAATATGGCGTCGCGCTGTTCGAGTTGTAGCAACAGAGCAGAGCTGCTGATTGCACGTTTACTAATTTAATGTCTATGGTTCGACAGTTGTGTTGTTCCCACATGAAAGTTTCCTATTCAATCCAGAGAGAATCACACCAGACCACACCCACAAATACAATATATTAGCAATCATATTTATGTCAAAGTGAATTTTGTCCATTACCATTAAAATGAACATACATGCAGACAAGTGCTTTGCCTAAGGACACAAGAACATTGTGCAACAACATCACAGTAGAGCCATTGTATAACACTCATAGAACACAATATGAAAGCGTGGTTTTCCTTTGGCTGTTTAAAAGCACCACACATCCAGCGAGGGATCAACTACTTTCAAATCATATTTCACCAAGTGTAATATTAAATTTCTCATAACTTTTAATAAAACCGGATCCCTCTTGTGTAAACCTGGACGCACAGACACCCTGAACACTTACACGTCTCCGTCCACAAACACTGTCTGCTTTTACAGCTCACATCAAAGCCACTGCGGGCTCTTGTCAGGTTATTACTGGCACAGATACATATGTGGCGGGCCGGGTGCACTCTGCCGCGCTTTGGGCCCGAGGCGGGAGGGGAGAGGGGGCCATCTGGAGCTCAGTGTCCCGCTGTGAGGCTGACCAGTCCACACCTGGGGCATCGGACCACCAGCCGGGTCGCACCTGTCCCACCAGACCAGCCAGAGAGACAGAAGGAAGCATCAAATTATCAACACAAAACTAAGTAAAAGCATTATATTGATAAATAAAATTTTAAAAGGTCTCTATTAAAGTATCAGCCGAAAAATGACACAAAAAAATAATCATGGAACATCTCGATTAAATGCTGTGTCACTTCTAATAAACATAAATTAATATTGGTGAGACTTTTTTAATTTTGACATTATATGGTAAATTAACACTTGTTTTAAAATGTTAGCTTTACATGAATCAAGAACAGGTACATTATATTCAGAAAAAGTGAAAAACTGAAAGTGAAGCAGAGTTCTATGGGGTTAGCGGTCACTAGGAAGACCACTATGTATTTAAAACATCTGTTACAGTCGGCATCAGAAGCCACACCCACTAACAAATCTCCGTGGGGGAAACTTAACATGAACAGTTCATCGGGAGAACAACATCACTCACTGCTCAACAACTACAACAGCAAATGTGGATTTAAGGAAATATATTGTGTCAAATCAGATACAAAGACATAAAGTGATCCAACTGTCCAAATATGTAAATAACCAACATAGCTAACGGTAGCTGCGAGCTGAATGCTAACGTGATGCTAACATGATGCTAGGTGTCAGAAGACCCGATTCTTCCGGAAGTTCCCTTTTTGTCTAAATAAAATGTATATTAAGGGCTGGTTTTTGTTCTTTTTAAACACATAATACTGTCGTCTATATTCATACACAGCCGTTAGTTGCCTTTTAGCAGTTTATCTAGTGTAATACAAGAGTTTGATCTTTTCGTTCAACCTTTGAACGCACCATCACACGTGACCTTACATGTCTCAAAAAATATATAAATTTTGGCGATTTCTTAAACAATACGTTTTGTTATTTGTTCATAAACAGTAAAATAATTCTCGAATAAAGAGTGTTTAGATTAAAAACAAGCTTTTTACGTGATTATTTTCAATTTGTGCTTCTCTAATCACACTTCCAGACGAATTGGGCCGTGACACTAACATGATGCTCGCGCTGCCTGTTGTGTTTTCACATCTTTCTTTAGTGTTCTGTTTACTTTTCTGACTTAACGCTACATCAACAACCTTTATTTAAATGTGTTTGTAACAGAAGTTGAATTAGTTGTGCTAAAAATACAACAATTTCACCAGAAAATGTCCTTTTAAAGAGGTAAAAGTTTTGTCTCCCATTGCCTTTAACAATAGACTTCCAAAGCAGGTCATGACCCAAAATATGACACTTTCCGACTGTATCTACTAGAGGAGTTTCGGTCCAGGTTACAACGCGGTTGCTAGGCGACTTCCTAGTATGATATCATCATTTATACTAAATCTTCAATCCTTAAAAGGAACCCCGAGAATTTTTTAATGTTTGTTTTCGAGTTTCCCTTATATCATCAAAGATATAAATACACACAAAAATAATCTGAAAAATCTACCGTTTTATTAAACTTTTAAGAAATATATTTTCACGGAAGACGCCATCATTGTTTACAACACAGTGCATTATGGGTAGTATGACGTCGAATCGTGTAACTACGAGGAAAGTTATGAAAGCTTACCGCATTCTCCTTGTTTCCTCCCGAGACGAAATCACAACCAAAAGCCACACATGTACCATTTTACAATGTGTTGTCGACGAAAAACTACTGACGCTCCTGTTAACCAGATCAACGGCAACTGTTGCAGCTGCTGCGTGCGTCTCACGATTGACGCTCACTGCGCCAGTGCGCCACACGATTCTGCGTCATCACCTCAAGATGGCGGCGCCCGTAAAATCAGGAAGTTGTTGTAAACATAACAATTTTACGTCAAACGGCGAATATTTGTTTACTTTAAGTTCTACTTTTTAGTAAGTATACCTACGCGAAGTATTTTCGATCTATTTATGTAAATATTCGGGGTTCCTTTTAAAAAAAAGTTTTTCTATATTTATCAGTTACATGATGTTTTAAGCCTTAACAGTGTGCTCAAATATCAAAATATATTCCTCTGGTTTTAGACCGATATAAACCAGATAAAAGAACCAAAGTAACTCAAATTTATGCGTAAAATAAGTATCATTAATATATTCCGTTACTTGCCAACATTGTATTGTATTTGGGTGAGACTTGGTTGAATATATGTCTGTATTATAAATAGATTTTTAATTAATTGACCTTTATTTAACCAGGGAAGTCCCACTGAGATTCAGAATCTCTTTTGCAGGGGAGCCCTGGGGGAAGGGTCAGGGGAGGCATTAATGGACATGTTTTTAGATTAGATAATCTTAACAATACGGGCTACTCAATGTAAAGAGTGTATACAAAGCTTGTTTATACAGTAAAGTCATGTGGGTTTGAAAACAAAGACCTTTGCACCTTTGTTCAGTGTTATTGGCCAAAACAAAATACCTTTGCTCTCTCAAAATACATTTTCTTCCACAAAATCAGGAGCTCATATACTCACACCAAAACCAAACATTACAATCTGGACTGAACAAGATAAAATAAATCCTGTTTTTATGAGTACAGTTTCTGTTTTTATGAGTACAGTTTCTGTTTTCATGGGGAAAGTTTTGTCAAAAATAGACAAGTGTGGAGATCTACTCATTTAGCTCCTAACTTGCCGTAGTGAAAATGTTTGAGTTATTCCATTTTATTTTCATTTTACATTGGACTTATGGCGTTGGGAGATTTTGTTATCTTTGAGTTCAACAGATGACAAGCTTGTAAACTAGGCCTATGCAAAGAGATCTCAGTCACTGCACTTGTCCAGACGTAAAGAGAAGTCTGACCTGCTGGACACGGGCTATACGTAGTCATGTTTTTCACAAAACACCTCAGCCAATGATCTGCCCCATGGTTACAAGATGATGCATCTGAAATGCACCAGGTAGGACGTATAGTGACACAAGAAACAATCAGGAAGCTTCTTCAGTTATTGGTTGGTTAGTGTTCGTCTGGTCCAGAGCGACAGAAGTGAGCTGGTTGCCATGGTAATGCCGTTGCTAAATGGGCCAGAGCTGTGATATATAATTTTTAATAGCCTTTACCCCTACCCTCTCCTAACCTTACCAATTACCTCAACCCTTTTTCTAACCTTACCTGTTCTTCTTAACTTAATCACCATCCCTCCAGACGAGACTATCTAGCATTTATTATATTGGATCCTCATGGAGTACAACTGCGTGGCAGGAATCTCCTTTACTGACGCGGTCATGACAGGACCTGGGTCAGGAACTTTATACATAAAAACAGTAACTTTTCTAAAAAAAAAACAGACACTTTATACATAAAAACTAACCCTAACTGTTTATGTTAAAACAAGAAGTTTTCATGTTAAAACAGAAACTTGTCATGATAAAACAAACGTAGCTGAGGCACAAGTACAATTTTTTTTATAAAAATGTTTCCCAAATTACATGAAAATGTATACTATGTCTTAATGCTTAAGCCAAGACATCGGGTCTCTCAAAATTTTACCCTAATAAATAAGATTAAATAAATAAAAGTGGAAAAATAATAGGCTAAGTGAAGATCACCTGAATATCAATTGATTGGCAATGGAAAAGTTAGAATAGTGTTATCTGTTTAATAGTCTAGATACTTTTTGAGTAAAATAAATCAGTAGCTCAGTATTTTCAAAATCCTGCTTTCAGTCTTTTTTTTTTGTTAAGAACCTTTACTGCCTTATCATTACTTTAGCATAACAATACTTCAACTTTTTCTTGGCTACTTTTGTAAGACTGTATTTTGCTTGTGGATCAAACAAGTCTCTGTTAAAAGCAATAACTTAAAAAGTAGCAATTATTTCCAGTCCCTTTTTGCAGCACTTCTGAGCTTAGGTTTTTGCAAAGAGAGTAGGATCACTTATAGCATACAGAGAGAGCCAGAGAAAGACTTTTAAGAGGAAGAGAAGAGGGTGAGAGCGAGCGAGAGAGAAGAGAAGAAGGGAGGGAGGGAGTGAGCAAAGAGGGGGAGTGGCCAAATGGAGAAGTGGGAGGAGCTTAAATCCAGGCTGGTGAAAGTGTATCAGAGGCAGCAGAGCAGGCACAGCTAAGCACATCGGAGCACAAACACTTCTTCTTCTTCTCTCTCTACAGCGAAAACAAAACGCCCGGCTTCAGCGAAAAAAAGGCAAAATTTGAAACAGTTTTGTGGTCAACGCCAAGTGGAAGCAGCTCTGTCAAGAAGAAGCAGGAAAGTAAAGTCTGCAGGAGGGACTGAGAGATCCAGCAAAACTCCAGAGAAGATGGACTCAGACTCAGGAGAGCAGAGTGAAGGAGAGCTGTCACCAGGTAAGACAATGTTTAAAGACAATGGAAATCTTACTTACAATGAACTACTGCTGTTTGTGACATTATGAGGACAGCTGCAGTGTTTAGCTTTGTGCTTTTAGTAAGTTGTAAATGGTAAAGAATCATGCTTTTGTTTTGAAATCACACTTATAATGGACTACTGCTTGTGACAGTAAGAGAAGGATCATTGCATTTTGTAATTATGTGCTGTTAGCAAGTTGTAAAAGGTAAAACATTGTGCTTTATTGGACGTAATATGTTTAAATCAGAAATCACTTGTATTTTGGTCCACTGTGTGAGACATTATGAGGACTATTGCCTTAAATAACTTTGTTGTAAGCCATCAAAGTTAAAGAATTAAGTTTTTTATGATGGACAACTGCATGTGACAATGTGAGGACTTCTGCCGTGTTTAACTTTTTATAAGTTGTAAGTTATAAGTGGTGAAGAATACTGATTTGTTTGGAAATCACTTCTGCGTCTGACAATAAGAAAATGACCATTGCATTACTTAAGTATGTGCTGTTAGCTGGGTAAAAGAAGAAAATCTATTTTTAAATCAGAAGTCACTTATATATTGGTCTACTGTGTGAGACATTATGAGGACTATTGCGTTAATTAACTTTGTTGTAAGCTGTCAAAGTTAAATAATTAGGTTCTTATTACTGACAACTGCATGTGACAATGTGAGGACTTCTGCAGTGTTTAACCTTTTATCAGTTGTAAGTTGTAAGTGGTAGAAAATACTGCTTTTGCTTGGAAATCACTTCTGCCTCTGACACTAGGACCGTTGCATTACTTAACTATGTAGCGTTAGCTGACTAAAAGGCAAAAAATATATGCTTAAATTAGAAATCACTGTTATAATGGACTGTTGTGTGAGACAATATGAGGACTATTGCATCAGTTAAGTTTGTTGTAAGCTGTCAAAGTTAGTTTTTACGATGCCGCAGTGTTTAACTTCTAATCAGTTTTAAAAATCACTTCTGTGTCTGACAATAAGAGAAGGACCATTGCATTTCGTAATTATGTGCTATTAGCAAGTTAAAAGGTAAAACATTGTGCTTTAATGGACTACTGCGTTTGACAATTGCATTATTTGCCATGCTGTTGGTAAGTTAAAGGGCAAAAATATACAGTATATTTAAATCAGAAATCACTCATATAATGGACTGTTGTGAGAGACAATATGAGAACTATTGCATTAGTAAGCTTTGTAATAAGGTATCATAGCTAAATGATGATGTTTTTGAGTTGATATCATACTTATTATGAACAACTGCATCAACATGAGGACTACTGCTGTGCTTAGCTTTTTATCAGTCGTAAGTTATTAACAAAGAATACGGCTTTTGTCTGTAAATCACTTCTGCGTCTGACAGTAAGAGAAAGACCATTACATTTGTAAAGAAGCATATTTTTGTTTGGATTTCACACGTATAATGGGTTACACTGTATCTGACAGTTGCTTATTTATCTACGTGCTGTTAGAAAGCATTACAAAATACAAACAAATCACATAAAAATCAGGAAGCACTCATGAAATGGACTACTGTGTCTGACAATATGAGGACTATTGCATTAGTTAGCTTTGTAGAGAGCTATCAAAGATAAATTATCATGTTTTTATTTTGGAATCTAGTAGCTTATAATGAATGTGACAATATGAGGAGTACTTTTGCACTGATTAGCTTTGTTACTAAACTCTGAATGTTTTTGTTTTGAAATCATACTTAAAATGGACTATTGTGTATGACAAAATGAGGACTATTGTGTTATCTAACTTTGAAGTGAACTATCAGAGGTAAATGATAATGTTTTTACTTTGAAATCTCTTATTATGGGCTACTGTGTAAATAAAATATGACAATGAGCACCTAAACATGTTATATTTAGGTAGTGCATTAAAAGTAAAAAGATGTGTTAATTTTGAAATCGAAGTTATAATGGAGACTGCGTCTGACATTATCAGGACATACTGTAAATACTTTTGAAATATCACTTGTTATGGACAACTTGCATGTGACAATATGAGAGTCACTTTTGCTTTGCTTGACTTTGTTCTTTTAGTAAGTTATAAAAGATAAAAGTTTATGCCTTTAATTTGAAATCATGCATGTAATAGAGTACTGCATGTGACAGTTTGAAAACCATTGAATTATTTAAGTTTTTAGCAATCTATAAAGGTAACTCGTGCTTTTATGTTGACACTATAAACAACCTATGGCAGGACCATTGTAATAATTTACTTGTAATATTATTGAAATATCAAAGGTAAAAAAAAATTATTGACCAATAAAATGACTTCTCCTTGTGATTATATGAGCAGAACTATTGCATAACTTTAACTACAAATGCGAAAGATCTTGTTTTTATTGTGGACTGGCGCTTCTGGACAACTGTAAGAAAATTACCTTTGTATTACTTGATAATGTATTATTAATCAAGTATAAAAGGTAAAAATATACTTTTACATTTTTTCCCAATAGGTGGGTTGTGGACGTGTTAAGTCGGCCGCAAAAAATACAATTCAATGTTAAAAGGGCTTTTATTTTGAAGGACATCTGAAACCACAGTTGTCACATTAGTTGTATGTTCTTGGCATATCTTTTGCTCCTGTCGGTGTTCAGTTGGAATTGAAACATCTTGTTATGTAAAGCTGTTTGATTGTGTTTCTGATGTAGATTCAAATACCGTTTTCTCGTGTCATATTAGTTGCTTGTTGATGTACGTTTGTGTAGTTCCTGTTTGCATTCAGAAACATTCGTGCTTGTGTTTTGGCATAAAGGCTGCTGATTTAACTTTTGCACATGGATGACAGCCAAACGAGCTCATGTTGACAGAAATACACTTGTGAAAAGTTATACAAGTGATGGGTCTCGTCTTCATTAGTGGATTGTTTGATTTGGTCCCAAAGTGGCACAAGTTTTGTTTTGTATACTGATGCTCTTTTGTGCAAACGCTTTATTATACCACAGTTCCTTTTTTATTATTCTACGACTCTTCATTGTTTTATGTTGCATCACATGACCAAAGCCAGTTCCTTGTTTGAGGGTTTTCACTGCCATAGGCAACTTTTTATGATTCACAAATTCCACTTCAAATGGACCACAGAGACTTGTGCATTATGTAGCCTTTCTAAAGTTATAGGATCGTGTTTTCTCTATCACAAAAAACAAATCAGCCTTAGTGTAGACTAGATTTGAATACAGTTTGTGTCTTTGAAAATGAAACATTGTTTTGAGTTGTTGACATGTGACAATGTCTCTTCTGCTTGTTGTTTTCTCATGCTTTTGATTATACCTTTTAGTAACTTCTTTTTAATACCTGGACAATAACTAACCTCAATTAGACATAAACAAAGACTTAGTAAATAATAAATAAACAGTTTATGTGGAAGTTTCCAGCCTTTGCAGCCTAATATGTTACAATCAGGGTTAGATGAGGTAATATTTGAGTAGTTATTAAGCTGAAAACTAAACAGTTTGTTTCCAAGCAATGAATTATCTGTTCATACATTATTAACCAATTTTTACTTCCTTAAAAAACAGAAATAATTCATTTTAAGCTTCCTATATCATCAAGTTTTGTTCACTTATCTAATGCATTCTGAGCCTCTGAACTGTTCTGGTATTAGCCTCAATGCTAACAACAATAACCGACAAACTTAGTGGAGTTTGGTGAACAAATGGGACATTATTACACGTAGATAGGACACTGCGGACTGATTTTCACCTGAATAGATACATTAACAAGATATCTGGTAGAGGGAAAGTGATTTAAGTTATTTTATTGAAAGAAATCAGGTTTAGCGCCCCTAAGATTGATAAAAAGTAGTGTACAATGCTTTCAATTTGAGCATTAAGTTTATATCTAACTTTTTCCCCTTATAAAACTAGCAAGGCTTACAGAAGAAAATTACACGTTAAGCCTACAGTTTATTCACATGTTTATCTTCCTTGAGTAATTTCTTAGTGAAAGCAATGCTGTGAGCCTGTGACAATGTTACATTTCTTCTCAAAACTTTCTTTAGCCCTTGTTTACACCTGAAACAGCCCAATTATAGGTCCAATTTAGAATTAGGTGGTTCTTGGAAAACATTTATTGTTATGTAATAAGTTTGAGAACCACTGCATTTTGTCAGTTAGCATGAAAAAAAGTGTCTTGTCGCACTAAAAGTTAAGGTTTGCACAAGTTAAACAGGGAAAAAGTCTAATTCTGCTTCATTCGACTGTCCAAATGTCATTATTTATATAAAGTTTTATGTCAGTGCTTTTTACAAATGTGCAGTTTTTGCAGTCCATACCTCGGCTGCTGCCGAGTTGTGAGCGGAGCAGATAAAAAGCGTCTCAGTCTCCACAGGACTGAGGCAGGCTCTGACACGTGCGTCCAACTATAGCCTCATTCAACACCAAAATCTGACCCTCCTTCGAGATTTAACACTCCAAATATGAGCTCTGGAATATTCTGACAAAAACTCCAGGCTGATGGAAAATATGTTTTGATTGGGAATTATTAATGGTCAATTTCTACTGTAACAAAAACGACTCTTTTAGCCACGGACAGATGAATTCACTCAGAGCATCAGTTGGCTTGTTTATATTTCAAAGAGCTAACATTTTACCATGTTCACTTCCTGTTTGGTTTATAGAGCTTTAGGTGTGTCACTCCCCAATCAGAGTCTAACTACGACAACACTATGGCAACACCTTCGAGGACAAGCATCTCCTATATTTAACATTTGTACTCTTTTAATGTGCTTCTTTTAGGTTACATAAGACGGTAAAGTTTGTGAAAAAACAATGTTTAATTGTTAATAAACTTAAACAAACAGCTCAGTAGAAAGTACGAGATTTTACGTGACTTTACAAAAATGAACGTTATTAAACTTCTTAACACACGTTTTTATCTTATATGATAGCGATCTAAGGTTACAACTGACAAAGAACATTTTACCGTTTCTGGCAGTTTAAACTACGAAAAAAATATACTCAACCTAACAACTAGCATGATTGACTCAATTTCAGCAAGGGACTCCGATTGGGAATGACAAGGTGATCATGAGTTCCTCATCGCAGTGGCGTATGGATTGAAGGCACAATGTTGACTGGCAAAAGACAGTGCGAAGCATTAGGAAGCATTTCAGAAGATGAAGACATTTTGGACATTTAAAATGCCCTATATTGTCACATAATGTAATTGTACCAAAAACCTGCTGAGTGACTACACTGTAGGGCTGTACTCAATGTGTCGGTCTTGGGATAACTTATTGGCAATCCGCGGGAGGCGCATCGGAATCCATATTGGAATACTTACACTCATAATTTACACTTATCTGTAAATCTGGACTGCTGCTTCAAGGCTGTAACAATTGAGCTGAAAAAAATTATTTGTAGGACACTTGAATCTAACATAAAGATCAATGTTAAAATGCAATGCTTCTGCATTTTGTTGTTCTTCATATTCAAAGTTACATGTTTAACACTGATTTTAGAGAGGCTTATACTCAAAACATGTTGAAAACATTTTTACAGCCAAGATACAATATTTTTTTTAGTTTTTTTCTACATTGTGAATAAAAGTAAATACCAATGTACAGTATTTTTTTCCTGCATGATTAAAAATACCCATTTGGTAGATTTTTATAATAGTTTTTTCAAAAATATATCTTGATGTGTGACATATTTAAGAAATTGTATTTATCGTATCGGAAGGCTCTTGGCAAAACCCAGCTCTATACACTCAGGTCACATGTTCAGGCGGATAAATCAAACACTATGACATCCCTAACATTAAGTTATTAATAGTTTTGCATGTTAAAGACTTTACAAATTAGGAGAAAACGTCATCAAATGTGTTTATGAAAATATGTCTGTAAATGCTGCTGTGCTAAATAAATGCTAGCCTAGCAATCAATAGTAATTTACCCTTTTGTGTGTTTTAATTAGTTTAATGTTGTAAAAGATATTTTTTTCTTTTGTTTGATTGTCAAGAAGCAAGATTAGTGAGTGAACTTTATTATTTTTAAAAGACAACACAAAGTGAGACAATTGTCATATCTTAGTCAGATTAGTTGTCATTGACATTTATTTATTGATTTCACAAAATATAGGTCTGACCTTCCGATCCAAAACTTCTGTTGAACTTTTAGTCGCTTCTGATAAGTTGCTCTTCCTGGAGAATAAAACACTCGCTGAATTTAAATGAGTTCTGACATTATGATTATGGTTAATGCATGAGGCACATTAGAGAAGGTTTTATAATAATAATAATGCATTTGATGAACAAAGAATTCCTGTATGCTAATTTGTCTTTTTCATTGATCGCATTGACTGTTAAAACCTTGAATAACAAAAGGCAAAAATTTGTTATTATTGAACATAAATTGCTTGTGAATGTTGAGGTGACATAACAAGTCAGTTTTTAATACACACTGTTTTCAATTACTGAACATTTTATAGTTTAAGCCAATAAAGCAGAGTTATGTGAGTTTCTATAGTTGTTTCCATAGGCTTGGTTCATGGAGGTACGGTATGGTCCAATCATGTTTCCACTGCGCAAAGAAACCCTTTCCGTCTGCTTTATGGGTCCGAAGTGTGCCGCAGATGCTCTCTATTTTTACAGTGGATTCTAGAGAAGGCCCTCCCACGTCTCACTTCAGTCCCCTCTTTAAGCACGATGATTGGACAAGAGAAAACTCAATTGAAAAAAAAAACAGGAAATAATGTTCCTCACCAAACGCCAACTTGATCTTCTGACAAACTGTGATGAAACCTTTTTGTTGCTCTGATAGACTTAGCCATTTTAGCATGTTAGCATCAGCTGTTTCCTGTTTGTTGAGTTTGGCGTTTGGTGACATTCTTATGTGTAAACTTCAGTCTGTGACTCGATCATGTGGATTTATAAGGCTCAACACTCAGATTTTTGACAGAAAGGTTTGCACTAAAGATGTATTTTTATTGGATTATTAATTGTAACTCTGGACCTGTTGTTTCTTCGTTCTGTTGTCTGCTTATAGCTTATTGTTTTTTAGCTGGTTGACTGGGAAAGAAGAACCATTTTTCGGTGCCCAACCCCAGGTATGTGTGAGTGACATCAGCTGCTCAAGTAATAGACCCTCGAGAGCCCGGACATGCAGTATAAACACTCACCATCATTAACATAAGTGACCCAAACTGTTCCAAAGTGAACTGGTCTGAGAAACCCAAGCTAATAGAAACATGCTTATATGACTCTTTGGAATGAGAGCTGCAGAGAGTGGTAAGCCTGCTTCACTTTTGTACAACTTTAAATACACAATTCCTTGTTTGAAAGCAGCTTTAAAGGAGCACTGTACAATTTTTTGGCCAAAAATACAAGTTTATTAAATGGATGCTTTTGTTACTTATGTCTCTGTTGCAATAAATAAATAAATAAAATAAATCTGTGTTTGTACTTTGAACAGGCATGCATGGCCACAACACAGACCATTATTTGTCCTGGAGCAGTCTGTTCATGTTTGTTTCCATAGACAACTGTTCCTTCAGCAGATTTTTTCCATATTATGGCACAAAATGTATTTATCCTAATTCAGACAAAAAAAAAAAAAAAAAAATCCTCATTCCATAGGGTTTTAACTGGTTATTTCTACTGAACTGGGTAGATGATCCTTCACCTCCAGGATGTTACACACTGCACCTTTAAGTAGCTCCAAATTAGTGTAAGCAAATTAAATTTCACAAATGTATTAAAACTATTTATCTTTTCACACCTAAGATTCACAATGTGTCTACAATTTCAAATGAAAATTGACTGGTGAATCTCCAGTCTGTCTGTGTTACTCTATTGATTATCATTGACAGATTTGTTGGGGATGAGTCCAGAGTATTGATCATGATTGTCCTGACTGACCCCAGTGTAACACGATCTGATCAGATACAACAGAGCCACACAAACTCTCATTTGGTCAAAAATCAGCTAATCAGTACTACAACTGAAACTATTTGAACAAGTAAATTTGGAAAGAATAACCAAATAATATGGGAAAAGTGATATTTAAAAACCATATACTTTATTGAGTAAAAAAAGGTAAAAAAAACAAACCAAAAAACAGATATATTGTTAGCAGTCTATTCAGGTGAGAATGAGTTTGCTTTGTCCCTTTGAGCATTTTGTTCCCCATACATGTCACCTCAGGTCGGATGCTCATATTTGTTACTTCTTTACCTTTCTCTAAACCCTAAAATTAAACAAATAATCCTAACCCTAATCTTACCCATGTTTCAAACACATTAATATATTTGCTAGCTTAGCCATGTGAGTCAGATTCTTAAAGGGGACCTATTGTGTTAAATTCACTTTTCTAAGTTTTTAACCTTGTTATAATGGCCCTTCATTTATCATTGGTTTACTCAAAGTTATATTTGAATTGATTCCTTCATGTTTGAGTAATCATGTTTTGTTCTTCAGCTGCAGCTCAAGTGCTCAGAAATCCCCGTTCCCACCTACCACCTATCCCCTCCCACTTGTCTGATTTACTTGTTATAATTCAAAAGATTAATACTCAAAATGAAGTATATATGGTTCAAAACAGTCCTATAGTCACTTTCCGACAATAATAATTTGTTCTGTAGCTTTTTACAGTTACATTTAAAATGAAGGGACGGGGCTTATCAGACAGGAAGTCAGTAAGCTGTCTATTTAAAGTTGTTTTAGATCAACTTTGTGTTTTACAATGAACCAAAGGTAAATTACTGATCTGTCTATGCTCTAGTTTCTTACTAAAGATAAAAAAAACACACAATAGGACCCCTTTAAAAAAAAACACTAACCTTCTTCCTGACTTTTCATGAAGAACTTTATGGAAAAGAAAATTCTATAAAACTTAAATATGATTACTGTGGTCATATTAAAATTGTCCAAAGACAGTGGCTCCTGCGCGTCAGGAGGGGCTCATATGCTCTGCCTGATTAGTTGTTTAGCATGTGTGAGATGAAGAGGGTTTGTGGATGCTTCGTTGAATACATCAGCCTGTCCATCTGTCCTGTCTGTCTTTTTTTCAACTGGCAGCGGCTAAATGGCAAATATGAAATCATGAATTCCAAAAAGAGCATTTATGGAGCTGGTACTGAACGCAGAAAAGAGACACATGCTATAGCCATTTTAGCTGCACATAAAAAGATGTACGGCAGTCTTAGCAGTGAAGCGGAAACATGTTTTTGCGATGTGATCTGAATCCACCGGAGGAACAAAACCGCTGCCAAGATCCTTGTAATGCAATCACAGTCCACACGAAGGCTTATAATTGAAATTTATGATAATCACCAAGCATATGTTAAAGATGAAAAGGTTGTTTCTCCCTCTGAGGCTCGTCAGTAGGACTCCTGGGCTTTCTGTGTTTGGACAAGAGATGTTAAAAAGTTAAAAGTGCACAATATATTTTGGAAGATGTTGTATGTAGCTTTGCTGGTTCACCACCTGCTTAAGAGAGTCAAATCTGTGCATTGAAAGTGAATATGAGCATGTCCTTGTGCAAAAATTTTATAGACACAAGTACAGGGGAGGGCAATTATTTTTCCCTGAGGGTCAGATTTGAACTCGGACAAGTGGTAAAGGGCGGACCGTGGTCATTGGTGTGATAAATTATCATTGTGAGCACATTTTCTGCTTTTACTTTTAAGAAATGTTATGATAAATATAAGGACATCAAGAAAAGACACATGCTCTGTAAAGGGCTGGACAGACAATTAGGACAAAAATGAAAATCTCGATAATTTTTTGGCAAATCTCGATAACGATGTTTGATCGATTGTCAGTTCAACATAATTAATTTTTGTCAATAACAGCCTAGACTCACTGTTTGAAAATCATTTTGCAAAAACAAACAGTGACTTTTATTTAACCAAGAAAGTCCATCTAAAAATCCTATACGCAAACAAGGGAGAACATGCAAACTACACATAGAAGTCTGACTTCCCAAAAAACTGACTTACTTTTAGGCCATAGCACCGACTGCTCTGCTACTGTGTTACTCTTAAAAGTACAAAGTTACTATAGCTAATTCAAAACGAATGTGTATTTTATGTGATTTTGGTCTTTTCAGAAGAACACAATGTTACTTTGTTTTTTTGAGTTTTCCTTGCCGAGAAGGGTCTAAGACAGGATGTTCTGACATCATTCATCTGCTCTACTATATCTCTTTGACATGCTTGATCAAATTTTCATTAATGTGATTGTTTTATTGAATATGTATTGTTTTTTTTGATTTCCTATTATTCATAATTCTAAAATTAATATCTTGGAGTCTCAGAGACGACTTTGTTGTGATTTTGGCTATACAAAATAATTGATTTGATTTATTTGATTTGTTGTTTTAGGAGGTCAAAACTTGGACCTCATAGTGATGTTTTCTTTGAGTTTGTTTATTAACGTCACTTTCCGTTCTACTGCTCATGCTCCATGCAGAAACAGACACTTCCATCTGGTTAGCAGGAGAAACTTCTTTGAATAAAACAACAAAACAAGACAAGAGCAGCTGTTTCGATCAGGTATGAACTGGTCTGACAAACGTCTGTCTCCTGAAGCTTGAGACAGTGTTTTTATCGCTGTGTTTTCACTCACCTGAATGTAAAGTGTAAGGGTCGTAGGGTTGAATTTCATTCACAAATGTTGATTTAGCAGCATAACTTTTGTTTTGCAAAGTGATAAACTCTTATAGTTAGCTGACAACGGTGCTGGCTCGACTTGTTTGTCCACAGTTTGTTCAATGACCATGCTCTTGTGCTACCAGGTGTGTGTGCATCTCCTGTGTTGATAAACAAATATTCCCTCTATAGAAACTCGTCGACATGTCCTAAGGCAAGACACATAATCTACATTTCCTTGTCTAAATCGGGTGTGAATGCTTGGTGCATTGTTATTGAAAATAACATCAACATACATGTAGCTAGATATAATCATTATTTATAATATACTAATCATTATAAATTATATATAATCAATTTCAATTATTTAGATTGGAAGCATTTTATTTGATTAAACTTTACATAACAAATGTAACTGGATTGAATTAAGTTTATTGTTTGCAAAATCTTGTCAAGGAAAATCAAGTAAATTCAAGTATTTTACTGTGTATTTGTGTAAACAGCACAGCTCTTATTCTTGGACGTTGTAGTGACTTCAGCTGAACCACACAGTTTGACCAGCTCGTCTGACACTATAAACATGTTCAGTGTAAACACGGGTCTATTTTGATGCAGGTAACAGGTGAGAGATCTATTTTGATGCAGGTAACAGGTGAAAACAAACTCTCCATTCACCTTTGTCATGTCTCGTCTCTATAAAAAACACAGCGGGCTTTTGTCTTCCTAAATATGTCCCTCTCTGCGCGGCTCATTCATGTATTAGTGGCTTTGAAATCTGCATTAAAAGTCAACACCGTCGTGGGTTCAAAAGCTTTATTGTCACGACAGCAGCGTTGCCACGGGAGACGGATTAAGGCTGTACATAGTCAATAATGTAACCTGGCCTTCAGATGAATTACATTTTACTCAAATAACTGACTTTTATAAGAGAGATAGAAGCTGAATAAGAAATTGATGATAATGATTTGTCTCTGTACCTGTAACTTGGCTGATGTTCTTTTGTCTCCACGGTGACAGATAATGTCATTATCATCTCTATTGTTTGGGCATTATCATCTTTATTGTTTTTTGAGTGAGTTGGCTTTTATTATTGTGCATGTGAAGCAACTTTTTTAATTTTGTAAATGTGCTGTTCAAAAAAAGTTGACATTTCTCCTGTTTACATGATTCCAAAGAAAGATGATTTAATTCTGAATAAAAAAATATTTCCGCTTTAAAAAGACCATGTAAACACTTAATTCCTATTGACAATGTTTATTCGGATTTAAAATGAATTCCAAACTAAGTGGGTGTTTTATTCCACTTTTAAAGCCGAATTATTTTATTCCTTTCTCATGTAACCGTTTTATTCCTCTTAAAAATAATTCTCACATGCTCATTATGTTGCCTTTCTGATCCACTGCAGGAGCGGCACAGACCCGAAACTTTTTTTTGTATCTATGTGCGCTACAGGAACAATGAAAAGAGTGGATACAGGGCAGAAAACACGACACACTAACCTTTTCAAAGGCTGCGTAGATCTGAAACAAGTGTAGGTGTAAACTGGCCTACAACTCCTCACACACTCTTCACAGAACATTATGTGAAGCTGATGTGATTCTCCAGCTACAGAGAGGAGAATTTTTTTTAGAAACGACTCCTGAAAAAGTCAGTATCATGTTTGCGTCCATGGGCCACGTCACACTAAAGAGAATTTAACTAAAATCTGCACAAATGCAGGTCTGAGGCCATTCTGCATTTGCCTGAGATCCAGAGCCCACGACCCAGAATGAGTCTGGTCACCACGACCCCGTCTGTGACGTTTTAGATCGTGTGTGATATTTTTTCCATATGTTTATGTCGCAAGCAGCCATCTTGGTTTTCATAGAGGAGACGATGCGTGTCTCTGATTGCCTAATTAATCTCTCATTCATGCCCTCTGAAATTCGAAAGATGGACACGGTGGCCAGACGATTTATTTTTATATATCATCTAGATCAGTGGTCACCAACCTTTTTCAGCTCGTGAGCTACTTTTAGACTGAGCACAGCGCGAAAATCTACCTACAGATTTACATTATTTTATTTAATTAGCGATGTTGAAAGTTTTGATTTTATAGTCTATTGTCATTGGCCTATATATAGACTTTATTTAGTATTATAGTAATACTATTTCATCAAAATGTAAGTTATAGCCTAAACCTGCTACAATGTAACAGAGCTGACTATATTTAATAATAAATTATTGTGGCTAGAAAAAAAAAGTTATGAAAGAGTTGAAGCTGTCATCAACTCACTTCAAACTACTGTGTGATTGGTGATTTCCATGGTAACAGTGAGGGGAGGGCTTGAGAAAGTCAACTTTCCTTTGACTCACATCCACAACAAACAAACTTCTGTATTGGACAACATAGCGTGAGCAGGTAGGATTCGGTGGCACTAGCCTACCTGTCTCCTCCTCCGGCTCCTCTTTTTTTTTCTCTCCTTCTGGTCCTCTCTATTTTGAGCGTGTGTTCAGGAGCCGCGCTGTTGGCTGGCGTTGTGCGGCCACTGTGTGCTCCAGCAAGGCGACACCGGAGAAATCCAGCTGCCACATCTTGCCCCCATAATTCTTGCATGTAGTTCGAGCGTGTACATCATGCTCAAACTACTAGCACCTCGCGTGTCATATAAACAGGCAGGGGGCTTTGGGATCTACTTCCACTGCCTCGGAGATCTACTAGTAGATCTCGACCCCTGATCTAGATTTTCCAGGCAAATTTGGTTTGATCCTGTTTTAGATCCTGATCCTGATCAAGTCCCAATGTTCACAAACTGAACAGCTGACACATTTCTTGTAAAATGTCAAGCTTTACAGAGTCACTGCTGTGGCTTAGACCTGTCAGTATTAGAGTTCAGAAATGAAAATCTTTCAAACAAAAGTTGCATTCACACCAAGTTCCACATACCTAATCCAATCACTTGGACATTTTCCCATAATTCTTTTTGCAGCAGATTTATTGAACCAAAGATTTATTGAATTCAAAGAGGCGGGAGATCAAACGCCTCGCCCAGATAAATTCAAACATCATTAATCAGATGTTTATGCATGAGGCTGCACAACTCACGAGCTTCTGCTTAAGTCAGAGATTTAGGAATTTAAAACTCGCAGTAAACAGAAAATGTGAGGGTAAAGGGACAAATATGTAGAACTTTTGTCTGAAAAACGCTAAAAATAGGAAACTAAGCCATTCCAGACTCCAGTTTGCAGTTTCAGTAGGTTGGAAAATTCTAGACTGAACTTTGTACCAAGGTTAAAATAATACAGAGGTTTATCAGACCAGCTTGATCAAGTTTCAAGTCTCTATATTTGTAGATCGTATTTCAGATTAACAACCTAAGAGTTATTTGGATATAAAGCTACATTGGGTTTGTTCCTGTTTTGCAAAGCACACTTATTTATGCCCAATCCTAATCTCAACCAACTCCAAGCCTCAGACCTAATCCATTATTGAAACTCCAGGCCTGATTTTAACTTCCTGTAAGAGTCAGAAGAGTCCTGAGTGTGTAAGAGACGAAAAGGAGATAAATAAACAACACTGCACTGCATGGTCTCTGCTGCTAAAAGGACTGAAAATTCACAATATTTAACTTAACTAGTTTTGATAAAATTATGCCTTAAACGATGCAGCATATTTCATTTGTTTCAGGACATTTCTGGCTGTTTATAGGAAATATTTGCTTAAAAACATTGTGCCAGTGCAAAATATCTTACTCCATTGGCAAATATTTTGGCTTAAAATAAGAACAAATTTACTGAAATAAGACAGACATATCATGAAAGAGATATAAATAGCCTAGTTCCATCAAGTAAATCCAACATACCTGCTGAAAATAATTAAGATAGGAATCTGATTTTAAGACATTTTAACTCATCTAAATACAGTTTTTGCATACAACAATATTATTATTACTAGGGCTGTCAAGCGATTAAAAATTTAATCGTGATTAATCCATGATTGTCTTGAGTTAAGTCGCGATTAATTGCATTTAAATAAATGTTTTTATTTATATATTTTTAATGTATTTTACATTCTAATAATATATTAGCTTTAATTCCTGTTTATTATGTCTTTATTTGTAGAATCTGTTACACTCTTGAAGTGTAAAATAATGTTTTGTAGCTTTCCCAAAACATTAGGCCAAATCGTGGGAGTGAGATTATCACTCATTATTTATTACACTGCCTTTCACAATAAAGCCTTTCTGCAGCTGGAGATTATGAGGCTTTTATTGTGAAGGATTTAAAGGAAGTGTGAGTTAAAACGAGCGCAGCTTTACCGCTAGCGGAGCCAAAAGTAGAACTACGACAGTTTTTACTTGAAAGACTATTTTGGACATTGGATATTATCAACAACTTGGTGGACAAACATCGCATTTAGTGACCACGGACCGCGACTTTATCGAGACATGGAAGGTGGAAAATTTTCGCCGTTAAAATAGTTTTGCGTTAACGTGATAAAAATGCGATAAAACTGACAGCCCTATTACACATTGCAACAAAATGCCCTACCAAAGACCTAACAAAACAACCAAATAAAATATATACACATTTGTAACTGTTTTATCTTGTTTCTAATTTGTCACAGCAGTCTAAAAACTTGGTTGCAGTTGTACATGCTGTATAACAATCCACTAGTTGCTCTGATTCATGTTCGATCCTCAGAGAAAACATGTCAAACACGAGAAATGAGAGATTGTTGTGCACTTGTGAAGAATCGATCACATGTGTGTCTCCTTCAGTCAGTTCCTTCCTGTGGACTGTGACTCACGCCAAGCAGAAGTGAACTTTTGGTCCATGTAGTCATAGTTTGTGCAGTGTTTCTTAATCCCCCGTCGCTACTGTCTTAAACTGGATTGTGCTTCATAGTTTTGGTCTGATTCAGAGACTGACTTGGATAGAAAGTCAAACATTTTCTCAGTCAGTTCAGTGTAATCCGCATCATCCGGAGAAGAAAAGGCTTCACAGGGTGGCATCGGGACCGTTTTAGAAGATGGATGTTTTGACTTCATCCAAAGAAATCTTAAAATTGAACATGACTTTTAGACTGTTCCTACTAATTATTTGAACACAAGCGAAGGAAGATGCTAATGTGCTAGGGAGCATGAGTCCTGTTCCACTGTACAAAACGTCCAGTTCTGCCCTGTTTGATGGGTCTGAAGTGAGCTGCAGAAGACATGTTTTCACATTGGATGCTAGACAAGACCTTCCACGGCCATCTCAGACCCACTTTTAAGCAAGATTATTGGACAAAAGCAGACCGAATGTAACTGACAGAAACATGAAATAGTTTTTCACCAAACCGACTTGATCCTGTGACAAACTGCTAATTTCCAGTGCTGAAAACTTTATTTGTTGAGCCCAAGTCCTGGTGATCAAAGACTTTTTTTGCCAGCGGCATTTGTTGCCTTTGGCCGTTGCTTTAGTTGAGTGCTTTATGCTCCAGTTGTGTTTCTCCCATGATTCTTTGCTTGATGAGTGGGAGGAGCTCGAGCTGAGTGGAGCTGAATGGAGCCAAACATTCTGACCAATCAGAGCGAGAGTTACAGAGCGAGCAGCGGTAGTCAAAGCTAAAACTGAAAAAGCCGCTTTAAACAAAACTAAAACACTTTGAACCAGAAAAAGTGCCACAAGATCCAACAGTTCTTAAAGCTGTACTTGCTGTTTCTGCCGAACACCACCGGTTTGTGTTTGCATTGCTCTCTAGGGAAAAAAAAAAACACTTTCTAGGATGTAGAGGGATTTTCCAGCTGCAGCACCTGTTGTGTGGTCACTGAGGCTGATTTACAACAGCTACAAGCAGCAATATCACATCTAGATATTATAATAGGTCCATGAGTGAGCCAAAGCCAGCGCAAAAGCATCGGCTGTTTCCTGTTCGTTGTAAATCCTGTTTGCAGCCCATGGCTTTGAATAAAGAAAAAAACGCAGTACAGAGTCACAGAGGGTTTGCAGTAGGTATGGGACGATATCAAAATTTGCGCTCACTACTATTGTGACCAAAATAATTGCGATTGACGATATCCGATAATTTACGAAACATAAAGTGCACAGATTCAAATCACTGAAATATTTATTAACACACGTATGTATGTTTGAACAACCATTGTATTTTGGTCTAAGTACAATCATAATGATTTAAAGTGAACAAATGTTTACAATGTTGAGCAACAATCTGCTAACTTTGTCTTAGAGTCATTAATTAACTATAACACATGAACCTTTTCTTTGTTTAACCATAATACAGCTTCTTACTGGGTTCACAGTCGTCAGATTTTAGATGTTCTTATGAAGCCACAGGTGCGTGCCTGCTACTAGAATCATTATTGTCACATACTATTATCACGATCATGAAAAAACGCCACAATTATTTAATTGCGGCCCTTAATGACCGCAATTAACATAATATCATATATCGTCCTATCCCTAGTTTGCAACAAGGTGGAATAAAGGCAAAAAGATATGATAACTTCTATTTCTCGTTTAAGACGGTTTGACAGATGTTTAGCTACTCAAGTGATTTATTTATTTTTTCTAAATAATTCTAGGCTAATAAAGACAAGTGGGCATGGGTAGGTGGTAGGTGAAAACAGGGATTTCTGAGCTCTTGAGTATCAGCTGCAGATACTCAAACATGCCTGAGTCAATCCAACACAACTTTGAGTAAACTAATGATGAGAAACACTGTTTAACTTAATCGGTTACAGATTCAGAAAAGTGGATTTTACATAATATGTCACTTTGAATTGACTTGTAGTGTTTTATTTACTCGTCTGGTGAGAGAATATTTTAGGAACAGCTCCTTTGAACATAATTTCTCCTCATTCCTGTGGTCTGGAGCCGGGTGTGCTGACTAATCGCCCAAGTGAATCATGAACAAAACCCTGGTCCATCTGGAGAGAGAGATAGAGAGAGAGGGAGAGGAAGAGGAAGAGGAAGAGAGAGAGAGGAGAGAGAGAGAGAGGGAGGGAGGAGGGAGAGAGAGGGAGAGGAAGAGAGAGAGAGAGAGAGAGAGAGAGGACGGGAGAGAGAGAGGGGAGAGAGCGAGAGATAGGGAGAGAAGATAGAGAACTGAGAGAGGAGAAAGGGAGAGGAGAGGAAAGAGAAAGAGAGAGGGGAGAGAGAAAGAAGAGAGGAAGATTAGGGCAAGAGGAGAGGAGGAAGAGAAGGAAGATGAGGGCAGAGAGAGAGAGAAAAAGAGAGGAGAGGAAGGGAGAAGTGAGAGGGGGAATAGGAAGAGGAGAGGGGGGGCAAGACGCAAAGGAAACTTTAGGGCAAACGAGGAAATATAATAAGTAGGGGGAAGCGAGAGAAAAGGGGAAGAGTTGTGTAAGAAGATGAAATTAGGAAGAGTGGCGACAGAAGAGGGGAAAGAGAGGGGAACGAGGTTGACAGAGGGAAGAGAGAAAAGAAGTAAAGTGAGAGATAGGGATGGTTGCGACGAAAGGGTGAGGGAAAGAGAGATAAAGGAGAGGGGGTAGGTGGTGTGAAAGAAAAAGCAAGCAAGTGAGAGAGAGAGAAGGGAGGGCAGACAGTGAGGGGTAGTAACAGGGGGGAGAGAAGAGAGATGGAGAAAAAGAGTGAAGAAAGAAAGAGAGATAGAGAAAAGAAAATGAAGAGAGAAACAAGAGATAGAGAAACAAAGAAAGAAAGAAAGACGAGCATAGAGGAAGAGAGAAAAGAGGAAGAAAGAAAGAAAATGAAGAGAGAAAAGAGAGATAGAGAAAGAGATAGCAGACAAAAACAAAGACACAGATGGACAGCAAGAGAGAGAGGAAGAGAAAGAGGGGTGAAGAGAGAGAAAAAGGGAGAGAGGAAGAGAGTGGAACATAGATAAAGAGAGGGGGTGAGGGAAAACAGATGGAGAGAGAGAAAGAGAGGGAGCGGGAGAGAGGGGAAAGAGAGAGAGATGATCAGAGAAAGAGGGTAAGAGAGACAAAGAAAATGGGATAGAGAAGGGGGAGAGTGAAGAAAGGGAAAAGAAAGAGTGAGAGAGAGAAGGGAGAGGGACAGGCAGTGAGGGGGAGTTAGAGGGGGAGAAGAGGGATGGAGGAAAAAGAGGAAGAGAGAGTAAAAGAAGAGAGAGAGGTGTTTGGCTCAGGGGCATAGGGGCAGTGTGCACTCTAAACAAACAGTTGAAGTTGTTTGATGACACAACTGAAGTCAGCCAGCGCTTTTACAGCTTTAGGTCTTCTTTTCCTGGAATTATGCAACTTCTCCTAATAACGTCAACTCAATATTCTTCCGAAAACTTCCAGAACACGTCAAAATGTGTCCATAAATGTCTTGATTAAGGCTCAATAAGTAGTTTTTTGTACATTTGTCTGTAAAGCAGCTCGTTCCAGAAAGTTTCTCTGGCAGAATTATGTTGTCAGAGATTTGTGGAAGCCTTCTAAATCTGCCCTGCTGTTTTGTAATTGATGTTTGCGGCTGCAGTCTTGTCCTTTATCGCTGAAATATTGCCCCTGAGTCATAGGTCAAGCTCCCGTCATGTTCCACTCGGAGAATTGTCTCGTCTCCGCTCATGAGGAAAAAACAGAAATGATAACACACAAGGTTTCTGCAGGGTTAAAAAGTTGAAGGTATAAAAAGTCTCACTGTAGGTCTTTATTAGGGTTTGACATTTTTAGTGACGCCATTTTTATCCAATTTCCCAATCTGTTTCACACTGCTACAGCTTTTCTTATGGAAAATTCTCAATAATCTTCTCAACAATATAACACAGCTGGTGTGTTTCTTCTATTGTTATTTGGATGAGGGAAAACACATGAACCTTTTCTTTGTTTAACTATAATACAGCTTCTTATTGGTCCCTCAATTATGGCGATTAGCGATAATATCGTACTATATCGTCCCATCCTGATACCTGCAGAAACCCTGAATACATCACTGTCACGACCCTTCTCGTTCTGGAAGACCCGATCCGTCTGGAAGTTTCCTTTTTTTCTAAATAAAACATAAATTAAGCAGCCCAGACCACGCCAGAAAAAACAAGTGTGTAATTGCTCCAAACAGCCAATACAGGCAGAGGGCGTCATCATGACACGCAATTTGTCATATTTTTACGCAATCCATGAGAACACGTTGAATGAAGGGCTATTTTTTGTTCTTTTTTTTAAACACATAATACTATCGTCATCTACAAGCCCTATATTCTTTACCCACAGCCGTTATTTGCCTTTTAGCAGTTTATGTAATACAAGAGTTTGATCTTTCCATTCAACCCTTGAACGCATCATCACACGTGACCTTACGTGCCTCGAAAAAAATAAAATTTTTGGCGGTTTCCTAAACAATACTTTTCGTTATTTGTTCACAAAAGTTAAAATAATTCACCAATAAAGACTGTTTAGATTAAAAATAAGCTTTTTTACATTTTTATTTTCAATATGTGCTTCTCTAATCACACCTCCGGACGGATCGGGTCTGCCGCGACAATCACAATTGAGTAACAGGAAAAAATAAGCATCTTTTTAAGCAATTTTGAACATTTGAGTTGAGTAGAGTGATTGTTAAACTAACAGGTTGGAAATAAGACACAAATCAAAAAGGAAATACTTTCAATTTGATAGATTTTTCAACTCATTTTGTTTGAGTTGTGTTGTTCACATTACACTACCTTGTCAAAGCTTGATTCTGTCCGATCTCAGAAGCTAAGCAGGTTGGGCCTGGGCAGTACTGGGATGGGAGACTGTTGGAACTTCAAGTGTCACAGTGGGAGAAACTGTCTTTGTGTTCTTAGTGTGAACTTGTGTCTTTAGTATCATAAATAACTAGTTCAATCCAAAAAGTTATATGTATTACTCTGTGCAATCAATGTATTTTTAACTTTTTTCTTTCAAGTTTTTTCGTGCAAATTTTGAACACCTAAACTAACAGTGACCCTCCAGCTCCTCAGTCTGCTCACAGGAGGAACAGAGGCTGGTGCGTGGGCTCAACCTGCTTACACACACTTTATCCTAAAAACATACACCTCTCTTTATCTCCCTCACTCACTCACTCACTCACTCTCCCTCTTTCTCTCTCTCTTCTCTCTCTCCCTCCCTCTCTCTTCTCTCTCACACCACCTCTCCCTCCCTTCTTCTTCCTTCTCTCTCCCTCTCTCTCCCTTCTTCTTCTTCTCACTCTCTTGCCCTCTCTCTCTCTCTCTCCCTCTCTCATTACCATACTCTTTTTTTCTCTCTCTCTCTCTATTTTCTCACTCTCTTTCCCTCCCCCTCACTCTTCTGTCACTCTCTCCCTCTTTCTCTCTCTCATTCCCTCTATCTTCTCTCTCACACTACCTCTCTACCTTCTTCTTTCTTCTCTCTCTCTCCCTTCCCTCACTCTTGTCTCATTCTCTCCCTTTTTTCTCTTATTTTTTCTCTCTCTCACTTCTCTCTTTCTTTCTTTCTTTCTCACCCTCTTATTCCCTCTTTCTTTCTTTCTTTCCCCCCTCCCTCTTTTTCTCCCTCTCCATTCTTTCTTTTTTTCTTTCCATCTCATTCCCTCTCTTTCTATTCTCTCTCACACTCCCTCTCTCCCTTCTTATTTCTTCTCTTTCACTCTCCCTCTCTCTTCTCACCCCTACTCCCTCCCTCTTTCTTCTCTCTCACCCCCTCTTTCCCTCTATCTCTCACCCCCTCTCTTTTTACTCTTTTTCTACAATGCTGTTTCTTCCCTCTTTCTCTCTCCCTCCCTCTCTTCTCTCTCACACTACCTCTTTCTCCCTTCTTCTCTCTCTCTCCCTCACTCTTCTCTCATTCTCTCCCTCCTTTTCTTCTAACTTTCTCTCTCTCTCTCTCTCTCTCTCTCTCACTTTTCTCTTTCTTTGTTTCTCACCCTCTCATTCCCTCTCTCTCTTCTCTCTCACACTCCCTCTCTCCCTTCTTATTTCTTATCTTTCCCTCTCTCTCTTCTCACCCCCACTCCCTCCCTCCCCCTCCCTCATTCTTCTCTTTCACTCCCTCTCTTTCTCTCTCTCTCCCTTTTTTCTTGCCCTCTTATTCCCCCTATCTCTATTGTCCCTTCCTCTTCTTTCTTCCTCCCCCTCTGTCTTTTCTCCTTTTCTCTCCCTCTCATTCACTTTCTTTCTCTCTCTCCTTCCCTCCCTCTTCTTTCTCACACCACCTCTCTCTCCCTTCCTCTCTCTTCTCACTCTCTCCCTTCTCATTCCCTTGCTCTTTCTTCTCTCTCACCTCCCCTTTCGCTCTTTCTTCTTCTCTCTCACTCTCTCTTTTCCCTCACCTTTCTTTCTTCCTTCCCCCTTTCTGTCTCTTTCTCTCTACCCTCCTCTCTCTCTCTCTCTTTCTGGAGAGTGTCCAATCCCCCTGTACAGCAGCATACAGATCCTTTTAGCAGCAACATATGTTCTGGCAGTGAGAGAAGTCTGCGTAGGTTTGCTTGGACTCCACATTCTACTCTATATTCCTTCTGCTTTTGGAAAAGACACTTATGTTATGTGATGAAGAATAATTTGTCTTTTGCTCAACTGTATATGGAAGAAAGTTTACCTATGTTAGTCTGTCACTTGCAAGAAATGCCGCTAACGATTATTTTGGCAATCATTTAGGTGAGTGAATACAAGATACAATGGAAAAAATGACCATCTTAGGGCTACGTTCACACTGCAGGTCAATTCCGATTCTTTTGCCCATATGGACCTGTATCCGATTTCACCATGGCTCTTTTCAAATGTGACTGCAGTCTCAACGCTCATGTCACATTCATCTGACATTTACGTCACACAACTCAAACAGAAACCAAAGCAGAAGGAACAGAAAAACTTGTCAATGGAGGAGAGAGCCTCATAAAGCTGGACCGCCCAGTAAACTCCACTCACAAACTCCACGTGAGCCAGACAGGAGACGACACTAAACTAAATCATACACAGGGGTTTTAATAACCAGTCCACGATTATCACCACTACTGCAGCAGAGCATCAGGTCAGTCAGAGGGAGAGATGCAGGACAAACACGGTGGAGAATCTTTCACTCACCTCTAGAAAGTTTTCAGATGAAACTGTAGTGTTGTCATCCAGGTCCATTTATCCATTCTGCACAAATCAGTCACATAAAGTCCACAAAACATCGCTGCAAATCCGTTTAGAAGCCAAAAAGTACGAAGCAATAGTCCTTGTGTTGTTTTTGTTTATCCGCGGCACGGCCTGGTCAGTTATTCTAACGTCATTATCACTGGACTACTTCCTGTCAGCGTCGCCAACTTTCTGTGTTTCAAATGCATTTCTCTACACTGCGCCACATTTTACACATAAATTAAGAGTTTGTATCTATAGTAGTGTAATGTTCTGAATGTTTTCAAGTCTTTGGACTTCTTAAAAATGATGAACTTCCAGTGATATTTGGTCTTTGCCGCTCAGTTTCTGCACTAAACAGCCTGAAACAGACACAAACGTGTCTTGGCTGTGTAACTACACTCTGTGCCTGTAACGTGCTGCTCTTTACTGCACATGCGGGTCACTTTTGGGGCGCATCTTGTTCACACCAGAGACAAGTTGGAGCCACATGTTTTGTGTAATGTGAACGACCACATGAAAAAATCGGAATTGATGAAAAAATTGGAACTGAGAATCCGATCCTTTTAATCCTTTTTGAAGTAGCGGTAGTTTTGACTGTCTTAAAATGGGATTTGCCAATAGAACAAGCAAAAATATACAGTTTTTCTTAAAATAAGGAAATGATAAGCATCTTCTGTCTTAAAAAAGAAAACATAAGAATAAAACTCGCTTGTTCTTTTGGCAATTTGCGTTAGAAAGTCAAATTATACTTTAATCAAGATACATTTTCCCCATAATAGTTTATTTAGGTGTATTTTTTGCAGTTTAACAGCTTTAGAAAAAAATTAGAAAATGTAGATGTAGAAAAACATTTTTTCTTTGCTCATCATCATTGCTGTTCAGTTTGAGGTTTTTCTCAGCTCATGACATTTTTAACAATAAGACCAGTTAACAATTATTCAATTACCAAATAGTTGACGATTATTGAATAACTGATTAGTTGCGCGATTAATCGATTAACTTGTTGCAGCCCTACATGTAAAAAGAAAATAATCTGGCAATATACATACTTATATCAAATAATGCTATCAGTGTTAGAGCAGGCTTGTATAAAACACATTAGGTTTTTGCATATTGTGGACCATTATAAGAAAATCTCTCCACAGAAACCAGCAGGTGACAGACCTCAGTCCGTCAGCCGCTGTTTGCAAACAAAATGTGATTTCATTCCAGGAAGAGTTGGTGCTGCGTGTGTAGTAAACAAGGTACGACAGGATTCTGTGTCCAAAAACTAAACAAAGCAAAAGAGACATTTGTTGAGGATCACAACAGCAAGCAGCCTTCAGTTTGTTCATTTCTTTTGTCTCTCAGTTGAAATTTTGCTTGTTGATGATAATGATTGTGATATTTTAGAGGCAAAATGAGATCTTGATTGTTCATTCTACAGATGAGCAATATTTTGTTTCCAGTTTTGACATTGGCTGGATTTATAGATTTTTTTTACTCCATGGTCAGTGAGAATTCAAATTCCAAAGCATTATTTTTGTATATACAGTACACACTTGTAGTTCAGCAGGTTAAATCACCTACACATATCAGTGCGCGGAATATGTCTCCACGGCAATGCACAACATCTGAGCAAAACTATGAATAGGGGTTATGCACTAACGTCTTTCCGGTCTCAGATAGACAAAGGCCGCTACATCCGGTGGCGTGGTTGCCATAGTGACAAAGTTGTTTACTCCAAAGGTGATGGACATCAGACGAATCCTGAAACAATCCTCTAAGAAAAAAAGTTCTGTTTTGTCATCTGTTGTAGACGTAGTGACGGCTGCAACAGCAGGTATTCATAATGAAAAGTTGTAAAAATTAGCGAACTACGCGAGCTCCGCCCACATACGAGGTTTTCATAAGGAAAAGTTGTAAAAGCGAGCGAGCTATGCGAGCAGAAGCTCAAGCTGCGCACCTGCCGATATTCACTGTGCTGATAAGCCCGGCAGAGGCGCCGTGGGCCGGGAGCTGTCTGGCAACACTGAGCGGTGTGTGCTTAGCTTCTTCACGGCCCACAGCACCTCTGCCCGGGCTCATGAGCAGCGAGTCCCAGTCTGTGCGCGTAGTTCGCTCACTTTTATTATTTTTTCATGTGAAAACCTCCGTATGTGCGTGGAGCTCGCGTTGGCAGAGCCTGACATTGTAACTAGCAGAACTTTTTGTAGTTTTGATCAGACTCCACTCAGCTGTGCATCGTTGTTTTCTTGACTTTGCAACTCCTCGTTGTTTAATCATTGCATATTTCAGATAAATATATCGCAATTTATTTTACAATAGTGAAAAGTACATTTTGTGATTTGTTTGAGCTGTGTTGTGGATTTACAAGTTCAATTATTGCCAAAGGAAAATATTCATTTACCACATCAGTAGATCAAATTATATCTGCATTGAAAAAACGTGTCTTTACTGTTTTAAACCCCTGACAATTTTTAGAAGAAATACTTTCAGTACACTCTGAACTTAAACAAATACAGTCATTTTGCCACATTACAATTTTTACATTCACAAAGTTTGGTTTGATAAAAAGAAAGATTAAGGTTAGTCGATGTACCTTTTGCGATACTCATTTTCTCCAGACCGAACCAAATTCACTTGTTGCTTAAAATATTTGCAAATTGCTTAACATAATCTGTCTTGCATTTATTCATTCACAGAATTAAAAAGCATTGATTTTTACTCCACGACATTTATCTGCTGCACTGCAAAAAATAATTTCAAGACAAGATAAACATGCTGGATTCTTAATTTGTTTTGAGGACATTACTCTTACTTTGAACTAATTAATTTTATTGCCTTTACTTTTTTTCTGGCAAATTTATTTTTTTTTCAAGCCTTTTGTCAGAAATGCCTTGAAACCAGTGAAATATCCTTCATTATAAGCAATAAAACTTAAGCCTGAATCCTAAATTTAAGCAAGGCTAAATTTCTATACATATTTTATCATATTTTCCTTTTAATCCATGGTGAATTCTTTCTGTTCCAGGTAAGTGCAGAGTTTTAATGATTGGATAAACAAAGTCACACTTTCCAAACACATTAAACACATTAGAGTGAGTGAGTGTAAATACAGAGGCTTATTGTTCAGTTGTGGGCCGTAGAGACACTCAGACGTACAGTCGTGAAAAAGTCTGTCCTGCTCCAAAAACCTGACTCAGACGCTGTTCCAAAACTCTCTCTCTCTGTCTGTCTTTACCTCCCTTCCTCTCTCTTTTTCATCTCTCTTTTTTTATACTGTATTTGTGTATACTGTCGTTTTTTTGTTTGTCTCCTTTCTTGTCCTTTTGCCTTCTCTCTGCCATTCTAACTTGTCTCTCTCTTTTCTCACTCTGTTCTCATTCTTTCCTACTTAACCCTTTTCCTTCCCCCTCTTCTTCTCTCTTTTTTTCCCTCCTCCTTCTCTCTCTATTTTACCTCCCTCTCTCGCTGTCTGTCCCTCTCTCCTCTTCTCTCTCTCTCTCTCTCTCTCTCTTCTCTCTCTCTCTTCTCTCTCTCTCTCTTCACTCTCCTCCCTTCCTCATTTCTTTGCTTATCGGCTCACCTCTCTATCCTCCTGTCCTCTTCTCTCTCTCTCTGCCCCTCTCTTTCTTTCTTGTCTTTCTGTCATTTCTCTTTTCCTCTTTCATTTCATCTTTCCTCTCCTCTCCCTTTCCCTTTCTTCTCTAATTTTCTCATTCTCTTTCTCTCTACCTCATTTCCCTCCTCTCTCTCTTCTCTCTCTCTTCTCTCCTCTCCACTTCTTCCTTCTCTCTCTCTCTTTCTCTCTCTCCCATTTCTCTTCTTCCTCTCTTCCCACTTCTCTACTTCTCCAGCCTCCTCTTCTCTTTTTCTATTCTCTCTCTTCTCTTACTTCCTCTCTCTCTTTCTCCTTCTCTCTCTCTCATTCTCTCTTATTCTCTCCTTCCTCCCATCTCTTCTCTCTCTCCTCCTTATTCTTTCTGCTTTTTTTTCTTCTTTCTTTCTTTCTTTCTTTCTTTCTTTCTTTCTCTCTCTCACTTCCCCTCCTCACTCCTCTTTTCTTTCTCTCTCTCTTTCTCCCCTTTTCCTGTCTCCTCTCCTCTTTCTTCCTTCTCTCTCTTCTCTTCTCTTCTTTTCTTTCTTCTTTCTTCTCTTTCTCTTACCTCCGTCCTCCCTCTCTCTTTGTCGTCTCGCTCGCTCTTTCCTTCCTCTCTCGTCTCTCTTTCTCCCACTTTCCTCCAGTCCTCTATCTCTTTTTTCTCTCTCTTTCTCTCGCTCTCTCTCCTCTACTTCCTGTCCTCCTCTCTCTTTTCTCTTCTCTCTTTCTCTTTCTCCCACTTTTTCCTGTCTCCCTCTCTTTCTCTCTCTCTTCTCCCTTCTCCCTCTCTTTCTCTCTTTCTCTTCCCTCTCTTCTTCCCTCGTTCCTTGTGCTGATCTGGCTTACAGATGGGGTTTTGCACACCACCACCAAACGCTGCCTCAGGAAAAATTCTCACACAAGGAACAAAAAAGAAAAAGACGTCTAAATCCTGCAGGAATGGAAAAGACGACTGGAAGCCACTTTTTCCCTTTTGCCCTTCGACAGAACAAGCTCCGCTCAAAGATATTTATTACAGCGTCAGGCTGTTTCTGTCGGAGAACGAGGTCGAACAAAAAAAAAAACGTCTGAAGGGTTTTCTAAAACATGGAGTCCGGACCACAGAGAGGTTTGACAGCAGCTCAGAGAAGAGAGAGAAGAGGAATGAGCAGGGCTGTGGTTAAGGCCCAGGCACAGAGGCACAGCAACAGACCACAGACGCGCCGAGGAGAAGAGAGGGAGAGGGAGGGAGAGGAGGAGAGAGAGAGGGGGCGAGAGAAGAGAGAGAGAGAGAGGAGTGAGAGAGAGAGAGAGAGAGAGAGGAGAGAGAGAGAGAGAGAGAGGAGGGAGAGAGGAAGAGAGAGAGGGGGAGGAGAGAGAGAGAGAGGGAGGAGAGAGAGAGAGGAGAGAAGAGGAGGAGGACGAGAGGAAGAGGAGAGGGGAGAGAGAAAGAGGGAGGGGGAGGGAAGAGACAGGAGAGAGAGAGAGAGCGAGGCAGAAGAGAGAGAGGAGGACGGAGAGAAGAGAAGAAGAGAGAGAGAGGAGACAGAGGGAGAGAAAGAAAGGGAGAGAAGAGAGAGGACAAGAGAGGGAGGAGAGAAAGGGGAGGGAGAGAGAGGGGAGAGAGAAGAGAGAGAAGGAGAGAGAGAGAGAAAGGAGAGGGAGAGAGAGAGAGGGACAGATGGGAGAGCGAGGAGTGAAGGAGAGAAGAGGGTAGAAGGAGAGAATGAGAAAGAGAGAGGGGCTAGAGAGAGACAGAAAAGAGAGAGGAGAGAATAGAGAGAGAAAAAAGAGAGAGAGGGAAGTGAGTAGAGAAAGAAAGAGAGGAGAGATTGAGAGAGGGAAAGAGAGGGGGCGAGAGCTACAGAGAGATAGAGCCAGAGAGAGAAGAAAGAGAAGAGAGGGAAAGAGAGGCAATGGATATGGAGAACAGAGAGGTTAAGTAAGAGAAGAGAGAGAAGGGAAGGGGACTGGTTGAGGAGAAAGAGAAGAGAGAGCAGAAGAGAAAGAATGAGGAGTGAGTGAGAGATGAAGAAAATTGAGAGAAAGAAGGGCAAGATAGATGAAGAGGTAGAACAGAGAAGGGGATGAGTGAGGAACTCAGAGGAGAGAGAGAAAGAAGGGAAAGAAGGAGAAAAAGGATGAAAAGAAGAGAGTGATGGAGGGAGAGGAATGCAGAAGAGGAGAGTATATAAGGTGATAGACAATTGGAAAAAAGAGAGAAGGAGAGAAAGAGAGAGAGGAGAGAGTGGTTAGTGAAGAAAGGAGGGGAGGGGGGAATTANCACTCTCTCTTCTCATCACTCCCCTTGCTCCTCTTTTCTCTCTACACCTCCCCTCTCTCTTTCTTCTTCTCTCTCACTCTCTCTCACTCTCTCTTTTCCCTCACCTCTTTCTTCCTTCCCCTTGTCTGTCTCTTTCTCTCTACCCTCCTCTCTCTACTCTCTCTCTTTTGGAGTGTGTCCAATCCCCCTGTACAGCAGCACAGATCCTTTTTAGCAGCTACATATGTTCTGGCAGTGAGAGAAGTCTGCGTAGGTTTGCTTGGACTCCACATTCTACTCTATATTCCTTCTGCTTTTGGAAAAGACACTTATATTATGTGGATGAAGAATAATTTGTCTTTGCTCAACTGTATTTATGGAAGAAAGTTTACAAACGTTAGTCTGTCACTTGCAAGAAATGCCGCTAACGATTATTTTGGTAATCATTTAGTTGGTGAACTTGAATACAAGATACAATGGAAAAAATGGACCATCTTAGGCTACGTTCACACTGCAGGTCAATTCCGATTCTTTTGCCCATATGGACCTGTATCCGATTTCACATGGCTCTTTTCAAATGTGACTGCAGTCTCAACGCTCATGTCACATTCATCTGACATTTACGTCACCACAACTCAAAGCAATACCAACCGCAGAAGGAACAGAAAAAATACGGTTGTTCAATGGAGGAGAGGAGAGCTCTCTTGCTTACTACAGGCAGGAACACTCTGCCCAGTTCCTGAACCAAACTCCATACGTCACCCAAACCTTCTACCCGTGAGCAGACAGGAGACAGATCCACTAACCACAGTAAATAATATGCACAGGGGTTTTTCCAATACACCACATCGCAGGATCCTATCGTATATTCACCAAGAATCTTTACTTTATGCGCAGCAGTAGCATCACGCCCAATCGTTCAGAGGGAGAGATTGCAGGACAAACCTCACCCCGCTGCCCAGTAGAGAATAACTTAAACATCTCAAAACCTCTGCGATATAAGTTATTTCATCCGAAAATTTTAGGAGGGACCTGCTATATTTGAGGTGTTGTCATCCAGGGTTCATTTTACCACTCTCGCACTAATATTTTCAGTTCACATATAAGGTACCACAAAACATGCGCTGCAAATCTACCGCTTCAAGAAGCCTTCAATAAATGAGCAAGTTAACGAATCGTCAGCCGAAATTATCTCAGTTTTCCACAATTGTCTACACAATATCGCTGCTATTCTCTTCACCAATTGTGTATTTTTCTTGTTTATTCCGCACCGGCACCCGCGCTGGTCATAGTCAAAACTATATACTAAACGTCATAAAACACTGGTACTACTTCTCCTGTCACAGCGCTCGCCAACATATTAATGGTATGTTATGCGAAAATGCATTTCTTTTACACTGCGCCACATTTAACACAAGTTATGATATTAATGAGTTTTGTTATCTTATAAGTAGGTATATAATGTATCTGAATGTGTTTCAAGGTCTCTTGCGAACTTTCTTTAAAATTATGGGCTTTATTTAGCAGTACAGTGACTATATACACATAAGCTAATTGCGCTAGCTTGTGTTTGTATTCAGAACTTTGCGAAACTGATAAGTATTTGGTCTTTGACTCCACGGCGGTGACCATTACCCAAACAGTATTTGTATTCATCCACAAAAATAACTTACCACTAAACGCAAATTGATTAACAGATCCGTTTGCACCAAAGGAGAACCTTTTACTGGCGTGTGCTGTTTTGGTCGACAAGTTTTCTGACGAGCTGTTTTCGACCAATAGTAGTTGGCTCTGGGATAACCGGTGGTTGGTCACTCAAAGTTTTGAATGACTGCCGCGGTAATGACGCGCGTCGTCTTCTTGTCCTTGGGGCGGTGACGCGCGCTAATCTTTGAGTCTCAACACCGATGAGGAGGACAAGTTTCTGGAGCAGTTCTGCCCCATCGTACATCTTGGGGTGCTCAGATGTGAGCACGACACACATTGAAAAATGACTGTTTGAATTTTGTATGCAAAAAAATTCGTGTACGCAGATTCGATCTGAAAAAACTAACTGTTTTTCGAATTGAGAATGCGATCCTTGTTAACCTTTTTTCGACAGTAGCGGAGGTTTTGACTGTTCTTAAAATGGATTTGCCAATAGAACAAGCAAAAATATACAGTTTTTCTTAAAATAAGGAAATGATAAGCATCTTCTGTCTTAAAAAAGAAAAACATAAGAATAAAAACTCGCTTGTTCTTTTGCGAATGGTTTTGCGTTAGAAAGTCAAATTATACTTTAATCAAGATACATTTTCCCATAATAGTTTATTTAGGTGTATTTTTTTGCAGTGTTAACAGCTTATAGAAAAAAATTAGAAAATGTAGATGTAGAAACACACACTTTCAACATTTTCTTTGCTCAGCATCATTGCTGTTCAGTTTGAGGTTTTTCTCAGCTCATGACATTTTTAACAATAAGACCAGTTACAATGATTCAATTACCAAATTAGTTGACGATTATTGAATAACTGATTAGTTGCGCGATTAATCGATTAACTTGTTGCAGCCCTACATGTAAAAAGAAAATAATCTGGCAATATACATACTACTTATACTTATTCAAATAATGCTGTCAATGTAAGAGCAGGCTTGTATAGAGCCAGATTGTACACATTAGGTTTTTTTGCCATATTGTGGACCATTATAAGAAAATCTTTCCACAGAAACCAGCAGGTGACAGACCTCAGTCCGTCAGCCGCTGTTTGCAAACAAAATGTGATTTCATTCCAGGAAGAGTTGGTGCTGCGTGTGTAAAACAAGGTACGACAGGATTCTGTGTCCAAAAACTAAACAAAGCAAAAGAGACATTTGTTGAGGATCACAACAGCTAAGCAGCCTTCAGTTTGTTCATTTCTTTTGTCTCTCAGTTGAAATTTTGCTTTTGATGATAATGATTGTGATTATTTTAGAGGCAAAATGAGATCTTGATTGTTCATTCTACAGATGAGCAATATTTTGTTTCCAGTTTTGACATTGGCTGGATTTATAGATATTTTTTACTCCATGGTCAGTGAGAATTCAAATTCCAAAGCATTTATTTTGTATATACAGTACACACTTGTAGTTCAGCAGGTTAAATCACCTACACATATCAGTGCGCGGAATATGTCTCCACGGCAATGCACAACATCTGAGCAAAACTAATGAATAGGGGTTATGCACTAACGTCTTTCCGGTCTCAGATAGACAAAGGCCGCTACATCCGGTGGCGTGGTTGCCATAGTGACAAGTTGTTTACTCCAAAGGCGATGGACATCAGACGAATCCTGAAACATTCCTCTAAGAAAAAGTTCTGTTTTTCATTCTGTTGTAGACGTAGTGACGGCTGTAACAGCAGGTATTTCATAATGAAAAGTTGTAAAAATTAGCGAACTACGCGAGCCCGCCCACATCGAGGTTTTCATAAGGAAAAGTTGTAAAAGCGAGCGAGCTATGCGAGCAGAAGCTCAAGCTGCGCACCTGCCGATATCACTGTGCTATAGCCCAGGCCAGAGGCGCCAGTGGGCCGGGAGCTGTCTGGCAACACGAGCGGTGTGTGCTTAGCTTCTTCACGGCCCACAGCACCTCTGCCCGGGCTCACTGAGCAGCGAGTCCCAGTCTGTGCCGTTAGTTCGCTCACTTTTATTATTTTTCATGTGAAAACCTCCGTATGTGCGTGGAGCTCGCGTTGGCAGAGCCTGACAATTGTAACTAGCAGAACTTTTTGTAGTTTTTGATCAGACTCCACTCAGCTGCGTCATCGTCGTTGTTTTCTTGATCTTTGCAACTCCTCGTTGTTTAATCATTGCATATTTCAGATAAATATATCGCATTTATTTTTACAATAGTGAAAAGTACATTTTGTGATTTGTTTGAGCTGTGTTGTGGATTTACACAGTTCAATTATTGCCAAAGGAAAATATTCATTTACCACTAGAGTCGTAGATCAAATTATATCTGCATTGAAAAACGTGTCTTTACTGTTTTAAACCCCTGACAAATTTTTAGAAGAAAAAATACCTTTCAGTACACTCTGAACTTAAACCAAATACAGTCATTTTGCCACATTACAATTTTTACATTCACAAAGTTTGGTTTGATAAAAAGAAAGATTAAGGTTAGTCGATGTACCTGTATTTGCGATACTTATTTTCCAGACCGAACCAAATGTCAACTTGTTGCATTGAAATTTTAATTACCTTTTGCATATATTGCCCTTACCCACCCCATCGGTAAGATCCTAACTTTACAAAATGATTCTTGCATTTATATTATTCCCCTCCCCATTCACAGAAGTTGAACACAAAGCTCACTGATGCATCTTTTTACTCGCACGGGAGATTTAGTCTTGCGCACTGCAAATATATTTCCAAGACAAGATAAACATTGCTGGATTCTTAATTTGTTTCCGAGGAAATTAACTTAATTAAACATTTCATACCTACTTGGAAACCCTATATTTATTTATTCTCAAATGCCCTATTTACATTATGTAATTCTCCTTACCCGGCCGAATTTCATTATAATAACCTCTAATTTATACAAAAGAGCACACAATTTTTTCAATCCTTTTTCTGCTAGTCATTGAGATTGACATGCCCCCATTCCAAAACCCAGAAGTAAAAATTTATGTCTATCGCCCCATTACCTTAAGCCCAAGTGGAATATTAAATACTTCGTAAGCCGCTGAATCCTAAAATGTTAACGATCCCAAGCAAAAGACCCAAATTTGCGGTGTCCTAGTACCTGATAATTTTTGTAGTCCATAATATCTGATTTTTTCTCTATTATTAGAGTGCGCAGGCTGCTATTGGGTGTGACACATTTTACTTTGATCTGATTCCAAGTAACCCTATAGCGGTTTAATCAATGACGATTTTTAATCTGTTTTGACGTTCAGGTTGTCCCAAAATGTTGACCACAAAGTCAACACAACCTTTAACGCTCCCTAATAACCACATTATTTAATATCTATCCATATTTTATCCGTGAGATTGAAAGATTCGTTAAATACAGGAAGGCGTTATCCTCGTATCAAGTTGTGCGGCAAGTAATAAGGAAGACACTCAAAAGACGTACAAGCGTGTAAATAAAGCCTGTCTGAGTCCAAAAAAACCTGACACAATCATCGACAGTGACCAACAATGTGAAGTCCCAAATACTCATCTCTCTCTGTGTAAATGTCTTTAACCTCCCATTCCTCAAATATCCTCTTTCATCCTCCGTCTGACTCTCTATACAAATGTATCCCCTGATGAATCCATGATAATCCCAAAATCAAACCAATTTATGACTGTCATTTTTTTTCTATTTCTATAGTCCGTCAAATTGGCCTTCTGTGTGCCTTTGCCTTGCTCTCTTTGCACCCCTGTGTTCTTTATACTTGTGTCCCCACGTTCTTTTGCAACCGTGTGCACTTCTGAACAAACCCCAATCATACTATTCGTTGTCGCCCCTCACTGTAAACACACTCTTCCTTCAACCCCGTCTTCTATACTCTCTTTTTTCCCTCCCTCCTTTCTCTCTCATTTTACACCTCCCTCTCTCCGCTGTCTGTTCCCTCTCTGTCCTTTCTCTCTTGCCCTTCACGTAATTGGCTCTCCTTCATCTTTTCTCTCTCTTGACCAGGCCCCTTCACACTTCATTTCCTTCTGCTTTCTTTTCCTCCCTTTCTCTAGCTTTCTCTCTCTCTTTTCTATTTTTGCTCTACTCTCCACTTCTTCCTCTTGTGCGTTCTCTCTGCGCTCTCGTTTCCTCTCTCTGCGCCTCTCCCTCTATCTTCATTTTCACTCTACTTCAGTTATGTGTCACTCTCTCATTTTCTCTGCGTTTGCCTCATTTTATTCTCTGACTCTCGCCTCTTTTCTCCACTTCCTTCCAGTCCCTCCCGCCGCTCTTTCTATTCTCTCTTCTCCTCTCCCTCCTTTCCTCTCTCTCTATTCTCTATCTCTTTCTCCCATTTTCTCCTGTCTTCCTCTCATTCCCTTCTCTCTCTCCTCCCTCTCTTTCTTTTATTTACTTTTCTTTCTTTCTTTCTTTATTCTCTCTTCTCCCCGACTTCCTCCAAGCTGCCTCCTCTCTTTGATTCATCTCTTTCTCTTTCTCTCTCTTCGTTACTTCCTGATACTCTCTTTTTCTCTCTCTTTTGCTTTCTCCCAACTTCTACTTCCTTCCTTCCTCCCCACATTCTACATTCTCTCTCCCTCTTTGCTTTTCTTTCTTCTTTCTTTGAGTTTCTTCGTCTGCTTCACTCTCCTCTCCTCCCTTCTCATCTCTCCTTCTCTCCTCCCTCTCTCTACTCTTTCCTTCTTTCTTTCTTTCTTTCTTTCTTTGCTTTCTTTCTCTTCTCTCCAACTTTCTCCCAGTCCTTCCTTTCTCCACCTTTGTATTCTGTTCTCTTTTCTTCTCTCTCCTACGTCCTAGTGTCTGCTGCGTCTCTTTGTGCTCTCCCACTTTCTTCCTGTCCTCCTCCCTCTTCTCTTCTCTCTCCCCCCCCTCTTTCTTTCTTTTTTCCTTCCTTCTTCTGCTTTCTTTCCTTCTCTCTCTCTCTCACTTTCTCCAGTCCCTCTCTCTCTCTCTCTCTCTCTCTTCTCCCACTTTCCTCCAGTTCTTCCGCCCTAATCCTCTTATAATGTAGTTCTCAAACTTTCTCTCGCTCTCTCTCACTTACTTCCGTCTGACCTCCCTCTCTCTAATACTCTTTCTCTCTTTCTCCTGTCTCCCCTCTCCCTCTCTATCCCGGCTCTTCTTGCTTACCCTCGGTGATCTTAATTCCTTGTGCTGAATCGTGGTTACAGGATGGCGTGGGTTTTGGTCTATTCACCTACCACCAAACGCGTGGCCTCAGCTGTGAAAGAGTTGCCTCACCACAATGAGAGACAACAACAAAAAATAGGACGAATCTTGAATATTTTCCCTGCGAAAGGAATGGAAAAGACGACTGGGGGCGTAAAAGGCTCCACCCCGTGTTATGCCTTCCGTTTTTGCCCCCTTCAGTTAACAGTATTTTTACAAGCTCCCTCAAAAGGCATATTATTACAGCCGTTCGAGGTCGTTTACTGTCTCGGAGAACGAGTTCGAACAGACCATTCAAACAACCGCCAAAAATTAGATCTGACTCAAAGAAGTGGTTTTTCTACAACCACATGGGCCAGTCGGGACACAACCAGAGCAGGCTCTGACAGCCCGCGGCTCAGAGAAGCAACGGTGCCAGTCGCGTTACTATTTCGTAAAATTTCGCAAATAGAAAGAGATGAGAGTTACACTCTGCAGCCGCGCTGCTGGTTAAGGCGAGCACAGTAGAGCACAGCAATCCCAAACAAAGCCCAATCCACATACAGAAAACCAGACCACAGCGGCGCCCGAGGAGAGAGACGAGGGCGAGGAGTAGAGGGAGGAAGGAGGCGAGAGAGAGTCACGATGGAAGATGATAGCAGAGCTGGCGAGTGCGAGAGAGAGATGAGAAATGAGAGAGGAGAAAGGTGGCAGAAGAGAAGAGAGAGAGAAAGTGAGAGAGGAGAGAGAGAGGCGAGGGAAGGACAACAGAGGGAGAGAGAGGGGGGAAGGGAAGATGAGGAGAGAGAGAGGGAGCTGAGACGAAGATGAGAGAGAGAGGAGAGTGGGAGAGAGGAGAGAGAGAGGAGGAGAGGACGGCGAGGCGAGGAGGGAGGAGAGAGAGGAGAGGGAGAGAGGAGGGGAGGAGAGGAGAGAGAGGAGGAAGAGAGAAGGATGAGAGGAGAGGGGGACGAGAAAGAGGGAGGGGGAGGGAGAAGACAGGCAGAGGAGAGATTAGAGAGCGAACGGCAGAAGAGAGAGAGGGAGAGAAAGAGAAGAAGAGAGAGAGAGGAGACAGAGGAGAGAAAAGAAAGGGAGAGAGAGAGAGAGAGGGGGACAGAGAGGGGAGAGAGAGGCGGGGGTGTGTAGAGAGGAGAGGAGATAGGAGAGAAGGGGAGAGAAAGAGAGAGAGGGAGGAGGGAGAGAGAGAGAGAGAATAAAGACGAGAGAGAGGGGGGACAGATGGGGAGAGCGAGGAGTGAAGGAGAGAGAGAGGTAGAAGAGAGAGAATGAGAAAAAAGAAGAGAGGGGGCTAGAGAGAAGAAAAAGAGAGAGGAGAGAAGTAGATAGAGAAAAAAGAGAGAGAGGGAAGTGAGTAGAGAAAGAAAGAGAGGAGAGATTGAGAGAGGGAAAGAGAGAGGGAGCGAGAGCTACAGAGAGATAAGAGCAACAGAGAGAGAAGAAAGAGAGAGAGAGGGAAAGAGAGCCAATGGATATGGAGAACAGAGAGGTTAGGAGTAAGGGAGAGAGAGGAAGGGAGAGGAGTCGTGAGGAGAAAAAGAGAAGAGAGAGCAGAAGATGAAAGAATGAGGAGTGAGTGAGAGATGAAGAGAAATTCAGAGAAAGAAGGGCAAGATAGATGAAGAGGTAGAACAGAGAAGGGATGAGTGAGGAACTCAGAGGAGAGAGAGAAAGAAGGGAAAAAGAAGGAGAAAAAGGATGAAAAGAAGAGAGTGATGGAGGGAGAGGAAATGCAGAAGAGGAGAGAGAGTATATAAGGTGATAGACAATTGGAAAAAAGAGAGAGGATAATAGAGAAAGAGAGAAGAGAGGAGAGAGCTGGTTAGTGAAGAAAGGAGGGAGAGGGGGAATTAGAGAAGAGAGAAGAATGAAGGAGAGAGCAAGAGAAAGAAGGTGTGAGAATACGAGAGAAAGGAATGTGAAACAAGAGGGAGGGAAAGGAAGAGAGAGACATGAGAGATTTATACGAAAGAGAGAGAGAAAAGAGAGAGAGAGAGAGAGAGAGAGGGAGGAAGGGTGTGCGCGCATTGCAAAGCTCCATGAACATATCTTTTCTTATGAAGGTTTTGACTGTTACAGAATGTTAAAAATGTGGACACAACCTCAAAATGAATCTGGAAGCTATAATGAAAAACTGACATAAATAGTTTACAGTCTATTCAAGGACATTTATTGACATTTTTTACTACTTTTGTAATAGTTTTCAAAAAATATTGCCCATATATTGTAATCCCAACAGTAACAACAACATTCTGTCATGAAAATGTGGATTAACATGTTTACTTGTGGCTTTTCCACATTTGTAGCTCATAAAAATGCAAATTCGAATGGTCCTTGAAAGCAGCCTTGCCTCCAGCGGCACGTGTCATCGCATTAATGAAAAAAAAAACTGAATGAGAGACAAAACACCCGCTAAATGTTGATATGGAAACAATCAGAATGAACACTAAACTAAAGCTAAACCATTGGCTCTCAAGTAGCAGCAGTGAACACGATTATGAACATGATGTAACAATAACAGGTTTATAAATGTATCGTCTAAACTTTCACAAATTACATAACACACTTGAGTGTGTTTTGATGCATAATGAACTGCAAAGACCATGATCCTTTGCTACATTTCAATGCAGACGACATGAAAAAATAGCTTGTTTTAACTTTGACTTAAAATAGTGTTTTGTATTATAAGTGTTGTGTTCTAGGTCTGTTATAAATTGAAATGAATTATTATGCTGTGTACAGTATTTTAGTTATGTATACCCTGCTCTTAATGTGTGCTGCTTTGAAAAAAAAAGAGATCTTGATCCCAACGGGTGCCTCCTGGTTGAATAAAGTTGAAATAAAATAAACTAAAGATCATTATTATGTTATTCAATTGTAAATATTTTAGTTGTTATAAATGATAACTAACAATCTGCTCCTTCTGAGAATACACACTACTTTGTGATTGATTGAAAGAATACTTTTTCTGATTGATTCGTTGGGTGATATTTTTTCGATTGATTGGCTTTTGAATATTTTAGAACTCAAAAGTCACTCAAATAAGACATTTTTGCACAATTTCACCCAAGCAAAGCCTCCAGAGATGAAGCTCATTGGTGTCTATGAACCCATGACTACATATGTCTACACTTCCGCTTTATCCTTAGATATTTCCATAGAGACGAGCAGGTGGTACCAGACAATGGTCACAGTCAGATCTATGGAGAGGCCTGCCTGTTCACTGTAAAAACAGAAACTAAAAACATGTTTTTCAAGATATATTGAAGCAAACACAAACACCATAGTGAAAAAATCTCATTCTAGGTTTAATGCTGCTGTACTAGGCAAAACAAAAAGTTACACAGTTAAGCCACGTTTCCATTGGCCTGAGTCCCCCAGACCGGTTCAGTTTGGAGCGGTTTGGGCCACATGTTAATGATGGTGAACGTTTCCACTGCAGGTCCAGGCTCCCAAGGGTCTGCTACGTGAGCAGCTGACGTCAATAACACGTGCTTTCTTAAATAAATAAAAAAGAAAATGTATCTGAATTATACTTTTTCTTCCTGGCGTCAATCTGAGCGATTCACAGAAATAATGTGAAGTCTGTGGTGATGTAACATGAAGGTCACGCTAGTGTAAACAAGAAACTACTTCCGGTTTAACGTCACTTTTATATAATTTATTTAACCTTTTTTGCAAAGTTTCTGCGACTCTATGATGCTTATTAAACGCGTTTTGTTTAATGCTTTGAGGCTGGATTATGTTGGACACATTTACAGTGTTTTGCCTCAGTAAACTGGAAACAGCTGATGCTAATGCGCTAGATTTGCTTTGTCTATCGGAGCAACAAATAAAGTTTTCATCACTGTAAATGCGGCGGTTTGACAGGAGATCAAGTCCGCGTTAGGTGAGGAACATTATTTCGTGTTTCTGTCTTTTCTTTTCCGTCTGGTTTGGCCTTAGCCTGTGTTATCTCTTGTCCAATCATCAAGTCTAAAGGAGGGACCGCTGTAAGGTCTGCTCCAGGGTCCAGGGTAAAAACAGGCCCAAAGGCGGCTCGCTATGGACCCAGCAAACGGGGCAGTGGAAACATAAAAAAAATGTAGAAGTAATTTGAAAAACCAAAATGATTCACTTTAACACCATCCAAATGAAGTAATAAAAACTCCAGTCAACATTTGTGTCATATTAATAATAAAAAAGCAAAAGCAAAGCGTGAATAATTCAACACATTTTAGTTTGCGCTGCTCAAAGTCACCTTGAAATGCTTTTAACATTGATCTGTCAACGTTTTCAGTGTCAACGCTGACACCGGAGCTCACAGAACAACACAAACGAACCAAACATATATAGAATTTACGTACATTTAAATGACTCTAGCACGGGTAAGCAGCAGGAAAGGCAGAATTTTGAGTGTGTCGTTTACAGCAGGAGCCTGACTGACACTTGTGCTGAGTGGACGACTTACAGAGTGGAATATATTAACAATATACTGAGAATAAATTCATGGTTAACGATGTGTTTTGATAGATTTCCAGGATGAGCCATACCACTGTGAAATTGGGTCATGTTGTTTGTGCAAAGGTGGTGAAAAAACAAAGACACGCCTGCGTTTAGGGCTGTGCAATTAGTCAAGTACATTTAATCTAAGCTAGGGCATTTTTTTTTTTAAACTCCTCTTTTACTCTTGCCTCGAAAATCCAGACGATGTATTAAAAAAAATATACATAATAAAATACAAATATGTGTTCGTCTTTCAAATGTTTGTAGCCGTGATTGACAGATTAATTAGCCAATCAGAGACTGGCATCTTCTGCCGTGTGAAAACCAACATGGCTGCTCCCGACAAAAAAAATACATGATGTGGAATTGAAAAACCTCGTGGATTTCTGCAGAATCAATGAGCGAAGCAAAAAACAATTTTAATGTGAGATGAGTGAAGTTAGATTTAGGTCTAAATGACAAACGACCAATCAGCTTCTTTGTTTCATCTGTGCCATGCAAATAAACTAATCTGATTGGCCGGTACGATGTATATTTGATCTGAAACCCAGGCGGGGGGCGTGGTGACCAGACCCACTCTTCGCATTTTGCTGAAGTGTGGATCTGGATCCCAGGCAAATTTTGCTCAGGTCATGAGCCTCGGGTACTAAGGACTTGGAATTGGACATTTTGTAGCCACAGTGCTAAACATTTTTTGTAGATACATTTCTAAAAAAACTATGTAAAAGTTGATAACATAAAGCTGTGGAACAATGCAGAAAAATAAATGAATCTACTGTATATAATAAAAAAAATATCTGAATGAACTTGTTTAAATTCAGCTCCAATCAAATTTGAGTTGCTCTAGACATATTAACATTAGTTTATTTTTAGAGCTGAACATCAGTTTTTTTTCAAAGAACAGAAAAAAAGAACAGAATCATGAACTTTTAGTCCTTGATTTATGTAGTAAATATATAGAAATACCTTTACATAAGGTTAGATGTATGTATGTATGTATCAAGCACTGATGTAGTAAAATATTTACCCCAAACATATTGTTATCAACATAGATTAAATAACGTGGTATCACCCATGGGTCACGTCCCATCCCGACCTTTAATTGAGGCGTCGCTGAAGCCACGCCCCCTTTCTGAGCGACAGATGTTTACAGTTTGACGCCTTACATTTTACACAGACTTTCACCACAATTACTGAGCAGTAATCTGGGCTAGATAAACTTTCCCACCATCAAACACAACTACACACACTGCTACTGTGGCAAGTCAGACCATTTACTTGTGTCACTAACTGAACTAAAGATATAGAACAAAACAAAGACTAACTATCTATGCATTATTGTGTAGACTTCTGGTGACTTCTGGAGTCATTTTAGTCCACTGTTTTGATCTGGTTTAGAAAAATTACATGCAACCCATTGACTAACTAACTAATTTGGACCTAGAACAGTTTTAGATCTGATGATTATTGGAAGGAATGAAGGAAGAATATTATTGTTGGTGGTGTTTGCAACATCATTTCATCATAAGTTTATAATTCATTGGTTTTATGGTTTTGTTCCTGCCTGGTTTTTTGCTAAATTAATTGAGCGTTTACTCCATATTTTGTTGTTTTATTTTTATTATCAGCAAAGTTTCAGAATACAGACAATTTGATTTCATAACAAATATAACAAATATAGTTATTATGTTACTACTGCTGTCGTTGTGTTGCTAAAGTACATGTGACAGGTTAAACTGCATTTTTCAAGAGAAAACATGTTATATTTAAGGTTTCACTAAACATTGTGCTTGTTGTACGCCCAGTTTGGCTGTTCTGATGAGATTTATAATTGTCTTTTGTCCAACAAATACGATAGAGGCAATTCTGCTGCTGTTACCTAGCAACCACATTGTAAAAAAAATCTACACAAATGACTTAGAAATTACGATTTGACAAATGATAGTATCTTGTAGCACTTGTAATTTTGTTAAATGATTGCGGGAGACTGTGATTGTCTCTGCATGTTGTTACGTTTTAATGATGTGGATGGGTTTGGTTATAAAACTCAAATTACTTCCTGTATTTTTCAGCTTTTACTCATAAATGTCTTCGTAAATTGCAACATATCTGCTGTAAAACTATGATAAATATTTACCACGTCGCCAAATGAAGTCAAAATTAGAAAAATATGGTCATCTGTAATCACACTTGTTCTGAGATGGCAAGTAAGTTAGTATTTTGACTCAAACTTATTACATTTTTCAAGACATATCTGTACTTTCTACTCCTTACACTTACTAGTTAGTAAACTAGTTAGTTACTTTATTGGTACTTGAAAGATTAAAGTGCCCATGACACGTTGAACTGCTCACTTCACAAAGACATAGTTAAGATCATCACAGAAGAAAGAAACATTTTCTGTGTGGTAAAATTACTAGAAGTGTTGTGTTCGTATTTCTTGTTTTGTTATTCACTTTCTATAAGTGGAAGTAGGCATGCATATACAAGCTTTTCTTCAGCCTACGCCTTTCAGTCACAATGAACAAACTGTATTTGATTGTGACAATGTCTTGTTGATTTGTTTGTGTATGTGGCTGAATAAACTACTACTACTACTACTACTACTACTACTACTACTACTACTGCTACTACTGCTACTACTACTACTACTACTACTACTACTACTACTACTACTACTACTACTGCTACTACTCTACTACTACTACTACTACTACTACTACTACTACTACTACTACTACTGCTACTACTACTACTACTACTACTACTACTACTACTACTACTACTACTACTGCTACTACTACTACTACTACTACTACTACTACTACTACTACTACTACTACTACTGCTACTACTGCTACTACTGCTACTACTACTACTACTACTACTACTACTACTACTACTACTGCTACTACTACTACTACTACTACTACTACTACTACTACTACTACTACTACTACTACTACTACTACTGCTACTACTACTACTACTACTACTACTACTGCTACTACTACTACTACTACTACTACTACTACTACTGCTACTACTACTACTACTACTACTACTACTGCTACTACTACTACTACTACTACTACTACTACTACTACTACTACTACTACTACTACTGCTACTACTACTACTACTACTACTACTACTACTACTACTACTACTACTACTACTACTACTACTACTACTACTACTACTACTACTACTACTACTACTACTACTACTACTACTACTACTACTACTACTACTACTACTGCTACTACTACTACTACTACTACTATCATTATATTTAAGGTTTTATTGAACATTTTTCAAATTTCATTCCAGTTTGGCCATTTTTTAGCATTAAAAATGTACTTCCTGTTCATCAGTGATGACATCACGCTAGGTATAGTTGCCTAGCAACCATTTAATAAATTGAGCCCAAACTGTTTAAATGTAATTTTCTTTTTTTGAACTTGAGACATAAAAGTATACTACAACTCACTTTTTTTGTTAAATGTGTGTTTACAGAGCCATAAAAATCAGTTTCTTGTGAGAAAATTGAAAATGTTTTTGTCTCCCTAGTGTGATGTCATCAGTTTAAAACTCTGCTCTACTTCCTGGTATTTTCAACATATTTTCTCCACAAACTTGTTATTGATTAACATAAGATTATAATTAATTGTTACAACAGGTATTAATCTACTTTCTCTCTAAAAAAAATTGAAAACGTTCAAACCTGTCATACGCGCTTTAATTATTTAATTCACTGTAAAACCTACCTCATGCTCCACAGCATTACAAACAAACTTTGTGCACTGCAAAAAATATTTCTGGATTGGCTAAAATGTCTCCAAATGTGGATTTTAATTTGTATTTTTGGTATTGTGTTTCTAGTTCAGTTGGTTTTACTTGATGAACGTAGATTATTTGACTTGTTTCAATACATTTGTTCTTATTTCAAGACATACTATTTGTTAATGATATAATGACGGTGGCCATTTTGATTCAAGCTAAACTCCCTTGAAAACAGATATAAATTTGCTTCTAAAGTTTAGCAATTTCATTCTAATCTGGCTAAAATGACAAAAAATTAAGATGAATATTCTGAATTCTAGTGGTTTTAACTGAGACTAGATCACTACTTTTGGCATTGTATTTTTACTTTTTCACTTAAGTACATTTACAATTGTGTACTTGGACTTTGACTTTTACCAGAGTCATTTTTTAACTGTACCTTTACTTGTGTCGTGAACTTCAGTACTTTCACCACCTCTGCACCTGTTAAACTGACCATTTATTTAGCATTTACAATTAGGATACAGACCATTTTTATCATCAAACATGCTGTATTCCTTTGTGGCTTGAGTTCTGCTTTGAGGTGGCTGACGGTTTATTTGAGCGAACGTCTTTATCGAGTTAAAACATTACGACTTCGGCTCCACAGAGTTTGGTCTTGTGACCGTCACGAGACGAGGTCGCTCAGATCTGCAGTGTTCATGTTAATGTACAGCAGCTGGAAAGTAAGGAACGCACACGGGACATCAAAGAGAGAGAGGGAGGGAGAGAGAAAGAGGGAGAGAGAGAGAAGGAGGGAGGGAGAGAGAAGGAGAAGGTGTAATGAAGAGAGAGGGAGAGAGAGGGAGAAGGAGGAGAGAGAGAGAAGGAGAGACTGAGAGAGAGAGAGAGAGAGAGAGAGAGGGAGAAGAAGGAGAGAGGGAGAGAGAGAGAAGGAGAAGGTGGGAGGGAGAGAGAAGGAGGAACGGAGAGAGAGGGAGAGAAGGAGAAGGAGGGAGGGAGAGAGAAGGAGAAGGTGTAATGAAGAGAGAGGGAGAGAGGGAGAAGGAGGAGAGAGAGAGAGAGAAGAAGGAGAGAGGGAGAGAGACAGAAGGAGAAGGTGGGAGGGAGAGAGAAGGAGGAAGGGAGAGAGAGAGGGAGGGAGAGAAGGGGGGAGGGAGAGAAGGGGGAGGGAGAGAGAGAGGGAGGGAGAGAAGGAGAAGGTGGGAGGGAGGAAGAGAGAGAGAGGAAGGGGGTGAGTGGAGAAGAAGGAGAGAGGGAGAGAGAGAGAGGTAGGATAGAGGGAGAGAGAAAGAGAAAGAGGGGGAGAGGGAGAGAAAGAGAAGAAGGAGAGAGAGAGAAAGAAAAAGGAGAGGGTGAGGGAGGGAGACAGAGAGAAGAAGAATGGGGAGAGAGAAGAAGAAGAAGAAGAAAAAGGGGAGAGGGAGAGAGGAGTGAAAGGGATGAGTGAGACAGATAGAGAGAGAAGAGGGGGTGAGAAAGGAGATGGGGAGAGGAGGAGAGAGAAATGAAGAGAGAAGAGAGAGGCAGACAGTGAGAGAGAGAGAAAACGAGGAGGGTGTGAGAGTGGAGAGGGAGGGGAAGGAAGACGTAAACAGTGAAAGGATAGGACAGAGATGAAGAGAGAAGAGAGAGAGTGGGAGAGAGAAGAAAATGAGAGACAACAGGGAGAAAAAGAAAGGAAGGATGAAAGGACAGAGAGACAGGAGAGGAGAGAGAAGGGGGCAAGAAAGAGGAAGACAAAAAGAGGCAAAAAGTTGGAGAGGAGAAAAAAGTGGGAAAGACAGGGCAAGGGGAGAGTAAGAGAGAGAGAGAGGGAGATCAGAAAAGGAGAGAAGGAAGGAAGGAAAGAAAGAGAGTGAAGAGGGATAGAGGAGAGCGAGAGTATGTGTAATGTGGAAACAGGGTGCATAGTATTACATGGATTTATTGCTGCTTTAATCCTGCAGGAGCTAAAAAGTCAGCAGCGTGTAGTTATTTAAATATACAGTAATCCAATAGAAATTACTGCCAAAAAAAAGTAAAAGTATTGCCTTCATCTACTTATTGAACATCAACCCTGCAACACAAAACCTCTAGTAAGTCATTATAAGACTTTTTGGGATAAGACAAACTGTGGTGATCTATGTGACTTTGCTGAACCTTAATAATTCAAACATTTAGAAAAGTTTCACTTCACTTTTTTGTCAATCTCATTTCTGTTATTTCATGCCTTGTCAGCAGAAACACGCATATATATTTATAAAGAGCTGCTGACAGGGACTTTTTCATTTTCAAAACTTAGCCCAAGACGGTTCAAAGCCTCCGGAAACAGATCTTCAGCCATGTTTTAGTTTGATCTTGAAGTCTGTGCTCACATGTTGGACAGACAAACAGCTGAGTTCTCGTCCAATAAAGGGACAAGCTGCTGTTATTGTTTATTTCATCCAAATCTTCAAACGTCTAAATATAGTGCTATGTTGATGCAATTTATTGTGCAAATAACAATTTAACTTTATGTAAATAAAATGAGACCAACGAGGCAACTAAGCACAACCAGGATATTGACTGAACCAATATCATGGCACCGATCTTTGATCCCAGTATCGGATCAATGCATCAGTACTGTAATAGTAGGGCTGGGTAAAAAATTGATTTAACTGATCATTTGTAGCTCAAATCGATTTGTATTTTTAAAAATTCAAGTTTTTTTTAAGATTTTGCGGTATTCTCGTTTTTACAAGCTTCTGTAGAGCATTGTGCGCTCAGTTCTAGTCGACTTCATGCAGATAAAAACATGTACACATTAAAATTGTGATTGTTTTGGTCTTCAGAAAAGAATTACTACTCACCGAAATAGGTGGTTATAGAACTATAGACAAAGTTAAATGTCGACATTCTCGCTTCACAGTTTTTTGACTGTTTGAAATCACGATGTAGAGATACTTTTCAGTGATGAAATAGTATCTCTTACCACCCTGTTATGTTTGTTTTTGTCTATTTCCTCCTCTTTTCCTACTTAAATCCAAAGCTAACACACGGTGACACTTTCCACAGGAACATTCTCTGAGTCTAACTTTACCTAACCCAGCTTTGGAGCGTCTGAACTGGTAAACACACACAGAGAGGCCCGAGCGCGGAGCAGGGGCCGGCTCTTTGGAAGCGATGCCATGCTGCACGCTGGGATTTGGAACGGGTCAATCGGACCAGATACTCACGGAAAGAGGGGCACAAAACACTTCCTGGTGTCGGGGCACCGGAGGTCTGGGAGAGAGGCAGAGATGCACAGAAAACCAACATAAGGATTCATTCAGTTCAGGCAGATAGAGCCAGTGACATCTCCTGCTTTCACTTGTGTTTGAGAGCAAATAGTGAGCATTATGCTGTCCAAAAATATGATTAGGACCAGTGGAAGAAATTATAAAAGTCATAACCATTTAAGATACTTTATTTTTGATGACATATAATGTGCTTATTACTCGATCGTGAGCTTCAGGATGGGGGCTAAATCTTGGCGATCTTCCCTGCAAACTCAAGGCTCTCCCAGTTGTAAATGTCTTCAGGGAGAAGGATGAATGAGCAGAGATGGCAAAAGTACTCCATTATTCAAAAGTACAATTATTTGTCTAAACATGACTCTGATAGAAGTAAAAGCCCTGCTGAAACTTGTTTACTTGAGTAGAAGTACAAAAGTACATCACTGCAATTCACTTTTTTTTTTCACTTTGAGATTTGTATGTCAAATGTAAGATGCATTATAAATAAAATGTATTTATTTATTATTTAAAGCCAATAAGACATATTATAAAGTTTGACTTAGTTTGCTGTGAGAGTCTTTGTGATAAATGTAATAATGTAAATGTAATGTAATATATCGTTCTACAGCAGTAAAGATACAGTTTATGTATCATAATAAAAGTTGAAAATTACATGAAGTATTTGAGTTCTAAAAAAGAATCCCTCCATATGTGTCTTCAAAAAGAGACACAATGTAAAGACACAACTGACAAAGTTTTCTGGAAGTTTAATTAATTAACAACATTAAAATATTAGAGGATACTATAATTTGTCAAATTGTGACGTTTTTGTCACCTATGTGGATTTACAATGTGGTTGTTCGGTTACAGTTGTGGATTCACCACTACACTGCAAAAAAGGCCTTTCAAAAAATAAGACTATTTTGAGGTAAAAATGTCTTATTTCAAGTGAAATAATCTGCTAGTGCAGTAAGAAAATTTGACTAACCTGTAGTTGTTTTGAGCAGTAAATGCTAGTTTCAAGTTCTCTTGGCAAGATTTTCAAGCAAATTTATTCTTGATTCAAGCAATTCTGGCTTAAAATAGATACAAATTGGCTTAAAATTTGTTTTTATATTTAGATAAAGTAAATCAGGAGAAAATAAATTAAAACAGGTCAAATAGTCTTTAAGACTTGGTCTTATTAAGGAAAAAAATCTTAAAATTAATCTTTTAAGATAAATATGCTTAATTCAAGTCATTTTAACTAAGATAGGTTTTCCTTTTTTGCAGTGTACATAATTATGTCATATTTACTGGACAAAAGACAATAGAAGTTATGCACTAACGTCTTCCGGTCTCAGTTTGACATAGGTCGTTACATCCGGTGGCGTAGTTGCCATAGTGACACAGTTGTTTACTCCAAATGCAATGGACATTAGACGAGGGTTTTTGGCAAGTCCTGAAGCAATCCTCTTTAAAAAAAATAGAGTTCTCTTTAGTCAGCAGGAAAAGTGCAGCTTCTGAACAACGCACTAAAGATGTTTGTGGACCTGAAAAAGTAACTAGTCTGTCTTTAAACTGTAGGGAGTAGAAAGTGCACATATTTGTGAAAATAAGGTAAAAAAAGGACAGATTTTTTACTCAAGTAAAGACAGATACTCAAAATACTAACCTGGCTCACACCAAATGGATCTGTGTTGAACTACAATTTGAGTTCTTCCACAGTATCCATCTGGAACTTGACTCGCTGAAAGCGTTAGGGAAAAGGTGGATGTTTAGTGAAATACTGTGAGCTGATTGGGTGTGGGCCTACCTTATTTGTGCTTAACCAATCACAGCAACAACTCGTAATGGTGTATCCAACGTCCACGTGGGATAGAACAGCAACACATTCTGCTCTTCTTTCAAAAAGAAATATCCGTATTTCTGCTAAAACTGCATCAAAGCAGCAGAAACACAACATCCACCAGAGCAGCCATCTTTGTTTAGCTTGAATCAGACTCGGGCTAACAGTCTGTGTTAGCCGCCCTGCTACAATGTGATGGTCCTAAACCACGCTGCTGTGATGTGAGTGGGACGAAGTCAGTCATTATTAATTCCAATTCTGTTAATTGCAACAGAAAATGTGTTTAGTTTAGAACCACAAGCTTTCAAAGCTTAAATCAGTACAAAAACATGGACTCAGTGTGGTTTTCTGAGGGCAAAGACACAAACAAAGCATCTCTTTTTATTGTGGTGCGGTTGTTGAGCTGCATAAACAGACCCTCTCACAGATCATGCTGAGGCGAGAAGCATTTTACATTTGTTAAAACCAAAAGATTAAAAAATAAAATAACCAGCAGTGCAGTAGGACACTCAGCCCATCAAGACACTGGATATTCTCCACTCAAATTAAGACCGTTACTGATGGTTACTGGTTAGCGAAACCGATACAGATATATACTTTTTATTGAATGAGATACTACTGATACTAAAGTTCGATCAGTTAACGTATATGCTTACTACATTTTTGTTCTTTCACATCAGATATTGTAGAAAAATGAATGACAAGGTTTCGGATAGAATCAGTGAAAAAGTATATTTGAGCAGCTTAAAGACATGAGCTACAAACAGGGCAGGTCACATATGAAGTCCTTTCAGCTGATGTGGTGGGACGAAGTGTCTGTTTCTGGTGTGAAGCAGGTTTTGCAGGTGCAACACAAACAGATGATTTGTCTTTCACGTTGTCAGATCCAGATTTTCTCTAAACGTTTCCTCGCGCTGCCTTTAAATGAAATAACACTTCTGCTGCTAAAACATAAAAAACATACCACTCAACTCGACAGGAACAGCAAGGTCAGATCATCTTAAAACACCACATGTTTGAAAAGAGACGATTACTTTGCCTGGAAAACTGCAAGATCGAGAACCGGTGTAAGCACTGATAAAACATGGATAATAAAAGTCTGCTTCTCACTTTATGGCCATCCAGTAGAAGGATAATATTCACACAACAAAAACATTTGTTTTACTCCCATTTGTCATGAACTTAACTCAAAGATATAACATATTTTCTTAAATACAAAGACACAAATCATGCTCACAAGAGTTTCTAAATCTGTTAGTGAGCACTTCTTCTTTGCTGAGATAATCTATCCACAGTGTCACAGGTTTGGCATCACAGGTGTGTCATATGAAAACGCTGAATACTGCACATGTGGCCGGCCACTAGGATGGGATAATCCACTTAAGTCACCATTCGATTCAGTTTCGATTTTGTGGCCAGAATTTGTTATTTTGTTTGATTTGTTAATTTCACTGTATTAACTTTTTCGTTTTACCTAAATACACAAAATAAACCATATAAATGACATTTAAAACAAAGCCACTGTTGTTAGTGCTCACAAGAAACATAATTTGTGTCATATTTAGATGTTATCCATCAGTTGTTAAAGCAGCAACTAATAATGTACATTCAGTCAGGTCTTGCACATTACGCTTTGTTTCTTCAGACATCGTGACTGTTATTCTATTATTGTTGTATAAACAACTAGTGCTGTCAAGCGATTAAAAAAATGAAGAGATCAGATTCATTAATTATGATCTGTAATTAAATAATCTAATTAATCTATTTTAATCTCACTAAAAATGCTGAAAAAAACACTAAACTTATTTTTTTTGTTTTTTTTATCCAATTTAATTATTACATTACTTTGCAAATGGGAAATATTAATATATTGCAAAATCAAGACTTTAGGAGTCTTGCAGTTGGTAGTTGACACCCTTATGTTCACTTTACAACTCGCATATGGAAACAATGAAGTTAAAAATTCAAAATAGAAATCAACTCGATTAATATGTCTGTAATTAATTAATCAATCTCAATTAATGCACTAATTTGACACCTCTAATACAACTACAGTGTGTAGATCAATAGCTGCACGAGCAAAACTGATCAATTCGATCGCTTTCATACACAATTAAATGACACTGAAATGCTCAGTTTTATCACAGCACTCTGACACAGATGCCATAGCTTTGGGGAGCGTGAAATGTCCACCAGAGCATTGGATGATAATTTCTCAATCATTAGCCCCAAGGTGCCCAAAATGGGGCCTGCGGGCCAAACTCGGCCGACCAGGGGGTTTAATTTAGGCCCCAAAGGACTAAAGTACTCAGGTTTGTTAGAACTATCTGTTTGATTCTGTTTTGTGCTGAAGAGAGTAAAAAGACAACAAATCAATAGTAATCTTTTAAACTGTCAATCAGTTTAATCTTCATTTCTTCCCATTTCATTTGGCACACTTCAACCTAATACATTTTGGCTCATCAATGAAAAAAGCTTTGGGCATCCCTGCAGAGCCATTTAGAGAATTTGGCAAGTTAGATTGAGATTTATGTTTTCATAACCGAGTTTGGCTTAGAGTTCCCATTTTAATTGTGTTTAGCTGAATAGACAAAGTTTTAAATGTTTTTGAAGTGACAAATTAGTTAAATAATAAAAACAAATGTGAGCTATTTAAAAACACATTTGTACAATCAAATCTACAGAGTTAACAGGAAGGCAATCACATATTTTGGTGTTTATAGTGTTGTCACGATACTAACTCGATTCGATACTTGAAAAAAAAACTCGATACCGATTTCAATACCACTGTGCCAACTTTAAATTTTTTTCTTATGATAGAATTTTTACTTTTAATACTTTTTTTATTCATGTTTTTCTTTTTGATATTATTAAAATAATAGTATTTTAATAAATTATTTGTTTATTATTAACTTAGATCATGAACCTTTACATTAGGACTGAGCTTTGTTCTATTATCACATTTGCTATTTATAGTGTATATAGTATATACTATAGTATAGTATATACTGTATATATAGTTTATAGTTTAACTTTATTATCAAATATAGCTACTATCGAATACTGTATATACAGTTTTTGATCGTTTCATCATTTCCATCTCCATCAATGAGAGAAAAGGGGGCGGGGCTTAGGGAATATGATACTTGTTCAAACGAATATCGAGTATCAATACCAGTTTTAGTATCGATTAGTATCGGAGAATCGATTTTTTTTGACATATTTATGGCTGAATTATGTGTTGACAGCTCTAGTTTAATTGTGTTTCCATTTGAGGAGCAGCAATTTTAATTTACACTTCCTGTGCTTAAGCTTGCACTGCATAAAGCGTATGTCTCCTCATTATTACAGAGAATCATTGCATAATTATAGTATTTTCCACAGAACTCCAGTGTCAGCATTTTAACACCTTCTTCCACATAAAGCTGTCACTTCTGGCTGCGTCCTCAACACTTTGAACGGTGCAAAACTACTTTCCTCTCCCAAAATAGCTCCTTATTATTGCCGTCTCTGAGCTGTGACTCTGCGGCTGGGCACAGGAGGAGAAACCCAAGAAGAAAACTCTTTATTCTGTTTTTCATTAAGTTAAACCGCTCTGACATGAAAGCGCTTCGTGAATGAAGACATAACAATAAAGGAATGTGTCCGGGGAAATAAAATACATCCTCCTGGTTTAAGACGTTTGGATTGGACGTGTTATTCTTGAAGCTTGTTGCGGTTTCTTAATTGGCATGTTTTGTTTAAAGTAAATATAACAGGTTAGACCGCATATTTCACTAAAGCATGAGTATATTTAGGGTTTGACTAAATATTTTGGCTGTTTTGATAGGGTTTATTATTGTCTTTTGTCCAGCAAATATGACATAGAGGTAATTCTACAACCGTTACTTAGCAACCATATTGTAAAAAGGGCAAAAATCCACATAAATAACATAGAAGTTGAGCTTTGAGCAATGACAATATCTTTTAATGCTTTTCTTTTGTTTAAAAGTCAGTTGTGTGTAAATTGTCTTAGTATTTTGGTGCTTGTTAATGACATACAATAACTCAAATGACTTCTTATTATTTTCAGATTTTCATACATTGAAACTTAACTGCTGTAAAACTATGATTATAAGTCTCAAAGTCTTTGGCCTTATGTCCAAGTCAAGTCCCAAGTCAAAGAGAGACAAGTCCAGGTCAAGTCCCAAGTCAAAGAGAGACAGTCCAAGTCAAGTCCCAAGTCAAAGAGAGACAAGTCCAAGTCAAGTCCCAAGTCAAAGAGAGACAAGTCCAAGTCAAGTCCCAAGTCAAAGAGAGACAAGTCCAAGTCAAGTCCCAAGTCAAAGAGAGACAAGTCAGGTCAAGTCCCAAGTCAAAGAGAGACAAGTCCAGGTCAATTCCCAAGTCAAAGAGAGACAAGTCCAGGTCAAGTCCCAAGTCAAAGAGAGACAAGTCCAGGTCAAGTCCCAAGTCAAAGAGAAACAAGTCCAGGTCAAGTCCCAAGTCAAAGAGAGACAAGTCCAGGTCAAGTCCCAAGTCAAAGAGAGACAAGTCCAGGTCAAGTCCCAAGTCAAAGAGAGACAAGTCCAGGTCAAGTCCCAAGTCAAAGAGAACAAGTCCAGGTCAAGTCCCAAGTCAAAGAGAGACAAGTCCAGGTCAAGTCCCAAGTCAAAGAGGGAGATGAAAGTCTAAGTCAACTCCCAAGTCAGCCTGTTTCAAGATATGCATGGCTATACCAAGCAATTGTAAACGGCGTGTCATATGAACGCAATTTTTATATAAATATATATAATTTTTTTCTATTTTTTTATTTCATGTGTTGCTGCCCCAATTAATATTTGTAATGGATGTAAAACTTGTTAGTGTTCATAAATACTCACACAGTCCTAATCCTAACCTTAACCAATTTCGAGGCGCAGACCTAAACGTACCCATATTTGTAACATCAGACCTAAACTAACCATTAAACCCATATAAAATCTCCTGTTTGTCCTCGCTAGTCTATACCACGCAAAAAATGAGCATGTAAAAACACGTAAAAAAAAGGCAGATGCATCGTTATGACACTCAATTGTCATGGCCTGGTATAGATGTAACCGGTTCATTATATAGTATTGTAATTACATCAAATCGTCTCTGTTGCTGTTTATTCTACCTACATGGCATCCGGCTACTGTGCTGTCATAGTCCACCCACAATTCTTCTTCGTGTGTCCCTGCAGTGCACCAGTGTATATTGGGTGGTCAGAACTTCCTCTTCCCTTTTGCAAAACCCCCGTGGTGGAAGAGGTTGGTCATCCAATGTAATCCCGTGTTTTAAGTGCATTCTAATCGTTATTTCACCTTTATTTTGGTCATTGAACAAGCTTTACTTGTATTTAAGTCAATATCATTGCGTAACATTGTTCGGATGTTTTTATTTATTGACTCTAAGAGGTCTGGAAAATACTCTTTCATTGTCTCTTCTTTGTAGTTTGGGCCAAATGTAGCAGCACATATTGATGCTGTTCACTTTTAATGTAATCCAGATTAAATGGAGATAGCCTCCAAGCGTTCGGCTGTGTCCTGTGGTTCACTCCTGCACCAACATAACCAGCACACTCAATCCAGCACACACAATGCATAATCCAGCACACACAATGCATAAACCAGCACACACATACTTTAGACATGCAAGCCATGAGAACACGTTGCCCAAGTCAAAGCCCCACAAGTCTAATTCGAGTCCAAGTCTTCTCCTTTTAGTTTCAAGTTTTTTCAAGTCTTTAAATCAAAATACGCCTTCTTTTTCTACAATCTCATTGATTTTTGTAAATTATCTCTTTAAAAACACATTTCTGTGTTGAGGAAGAAATGAGAAAGCACATGTTTACTAGAGATAGACCGATATATCGGCCGGCCAATATTAGTTTAAAAATTGCATATCGGCCTTATTTTGCTTGTTTTGGCCGATATTTGATTAGGCAGTTGTTTGAACAGTCGTCTGCATAGTAGAGCTGCTCTCACAGTGATCAGCTGAACTCCAAACTAGTTTTGGAGTGAAATGATATAGTTTGTTTATATATCTCCATATCTCCATTTTGTTGTGTTTTGAAAGGAGCACTTTCATGAATGACTCTTTAAAATGTTCTGTAATGTGCATAAACATGTTGTATTCATTAAACAATGAGACAAAATAATAGTTTAGATTGAACTTTTTCTTTTTGGATATACTATCTCATCTCAGCTATGTTTTTTAAAAATTAAAACAAGAAAATCGGCCACTGAGATCGGCATCGGCTGACAACATGTCTAAAATGCATCGGTATCGGCCCAAGAAAAACCCATATCGGTCGATCTCTAATGTTTACTTTATAAAAGCATCAAGTCGTCTTAAGTCACTGATGTCAAGTCCCAAGTCCACACCTCTCATACTTTAAAAAATGTCTTAGTATGGGCTTTAAAGGACAAAAATAGTTTTATTTGCACTTTTTCTGACTTTCAGTTGACTCCAACATGAAAATTAGCAACTTTTTAAAATATGTTGTTGTAAAATGTTATGATTTTGACATTCTGTGGTTTACGCGATGTTGACTTTTTGCGTGGGGCAATAAAAAGATTCTGGCAGCAGCGATAAATCCAACAGGAGCTAATATGTGTCATAAACTACTTCTGCTTTGAAGCCACGCCAACACGGGGAAGTTAGAGAGACGACAAACGTGAGTGAGAGAGAGAAGAGGGGGAGAGAAAGAGAGGAGGGAGAGGTAAGAAATAAGAGCAGAGATGGAGAGAGATAGAAAGAGAGAAACTGGAGAGGGGGAGAGCGAGAGAGAGAGAGGAAGAGAGAGTGAGGGAGGAGAGATAAAGAGAGATATGGGAGAGACAGAGATAGAGAGATTGAGAAACAAAGAGAGGAAAGACAGACAGGGAGAGGAAAGAAAGTGAACAACAGATAGAGACAGGGATAGAGAGAAGAGAAAAGGGTAAGAGAGAAAAGAAGGAGAGAGTGTGAATAAGGCAAGAGAGAAATAGAGAGAGTGACAATAAAAAGGAGGTGGGAAGGAGAGAGGAGAGATAGACTCAGAAATGGGGAAAAAGAGAGATGAAAAATAGACAAAGGGGGAGAGAGAAAGAAGAGAGAGGAGAGATGGACAGAGAGCAAGAGGAAGATGAGAATCAGAGACAGAGGAAGAGAGAGAGAGACGGAGAAAGAAAGACACAAAGGAGAGACAAGAAAAGAGCCTCAAAGAGAGAGGAGAGAGGGATAGAAAGAAAGAAAGACTAAGAGTAAAAGGAGAAGCAAAGAGAGAGTGCAGCGGGAGAAAGATGGAGAGAGGGAGGGAAACAGAAAGAAACAGAAGAGGGAGGGAAAGAGAGAAAGATGAGTAGAGAACAAGAAGGAGAGAGAGAGACAGGAAGGGAGAAAAAGATCGGAAGAGAATGAGAGAGAAAGGGGAGAAAGAGTGGGGAGAGGAATAGTGATGGGGAGAGAGAGGGAGAGAGAGGGGAGATGAAAAAGAGGATGAGAGTGTTTGAATTTTAACAGACCTATATTGTGTTTGTCAAAAACATTTTGACAATAGATCATTCACACCTGTCTTATTTACATAAAACATATTTACATATATTCAGATTATTTACCAAAGCAATAGTTCAAAACAAGAGAGAGAGAGAGAGAAAGAGAGAGAAGGAAGAGAGAAAGAGAGAGAAGGAAGCGAGAGTGAGAGAAGGAAGAGAAAGAGAAGGAAGAGAGAAAGAGAGAAGAAAGAGGGAGTGAGAGAGCGAGAAGGAAGAGAGAGTGAGAGAGAAGGAAGAGAGAGTGAGAGAGAAGGAAGAGAGAGTGAGGGAGAGCGAGAGAAAGTGAGAAAAGGAAGAGAGAGTGAGAGAGAGAAGGAAGAGTGAAAGAGAGAGGAGAAGGAAGAGAGAAAGAGAAAGAAGGAAGAGGGAGTGAGAGAGCGAGAAGGAAGAGAGAGTGAGAAAGAAGGAAGAGAGTGAGGGAGAGCGAGAAAGTGAGAAAAGGAAGAGAGTGAGAGAGAGCAGGAAGAGTGAAAGAGAGAGAGAGAAGGAAGAGTGAAAGAGAGAGAGAGAAGGAAGAGAGAGAAGGAAGCGAGAAAGAAGGAAGCGAGAAAGAGAGAGTGAGAGAAGAGAGAGAAAGAGAAGGAAGTGAGAGTGAGAGAAAAAGAGAGAAGAAGAGAGAGAGAAGGAAGAAAGGAAAGAGAAGACAAGAGAGAGAGAGAGAACATTGCAGGACGAAAGTGAAGAGAATTTGCCCTAAATCCGTTCCCAGCCTGCCGGTCTCCTGTGGCCCAAACGTGGGTGCAGCGGGCGACCCTCAGCTGGCTAACGCATTAACTTTACAGCGCAGAGGTCAAAAGGTCGTGGAGCTCACATCAAAACTAACCGAACAGGAAGTGTCCTCAAGTGGCAACGCTCAAGCAACTCAAACTATCCAAATGATCCAGTTAAATTGTGTTTTTCAGACTTTTCCAAACTGTTTTGCGTTAATGAATAATGTGATGTTTTGTTCGTGCAGTGTTTTGTCCGCGACCTTTGACCTTCCAAATCTGATGGCATTTAAACATGGAGATATCTGCATCACATTCAAACAACAGACACTGGCTTCTGGGTGACATTTGAGGCTTTTTACATTTCCAACGATATTGTCTTAATTGTTACTATGGAGACAGCCGTATTTTTATTATTCTGAAGCCCTGCAGATAAACCTGTATGAATCACTCCATGTTTATTTTAATTTATTGCTGGTTAACCTCTGCAGGGCTCGATACACCTGAGTATTGATCTGGCTTTGAACTGACGGCCTAAAATACACAAACTGGATCATGAGCGTCTGACATGAGCCGCCCACCTCTCGTTTACAGCTTTGGGAAAAGTAGAATTGCCAAATATGGGCATCATCCTGTGTCGACAGGTGCTTCCAGCCTCTCAATTGTTGCGGCACTATCAGAGCCGGATCTAACCTTTTGGGGGCCCTAAGCAAAAATCAGCTTCGGGGCCCCCCAGTCTCTTCTACGACCTTTATGTCGCCAAAGCAGCATTTAAATTTACTTTTTTCATTATAATTTATAACTATACACAAAGCGACAGACAAAAATAAATGTAAGCTAAATAATATTTTTCACAATAAAAGATAATGTAAATTCATGCCCCAGAAACCTTTGAATAAATTAGATGCATTTTCATTTAATTTGGAGTGGCTATTTTAGACCAACAAATTTTATATTTTATGCATAATTTTATAATTATTATATTATTGCGCCTCTTCAAGTTTTACTTGGTGTCAGTGTTTCCAAGTGGGGCCCCAGCCCAGTCCCTCTCCCTGTGAGCTCCGCCTCTGTTCCCTCTTCACGCTGACGCAGTAACAGCTGATAGGCTGCATCATCGCGTGGACTTTTTGGACAGAAATACTAACATCTGAAACTTTTTTGGGACAAACAGCCTCATTTTTAAGTGGCTTTTGAAATAATTCAACATACAGTAAATGTGCAGAAATTCGCTGTATTTCACGCGGTAATTGTCGCTGTGGTAAATTTTGTGATCTGTAGATGATTAAGTACATCACAGCTTTATGTGTTCGCAGTTCAGCATACTTGTCCTATTGGCGCAAAATAAAGTCTGGTGGGAGCTTGTGACATACAGAACATGTATTTATTGTCCAAATTGTTCAATGAGTCCTTGATTAGCTGAGAATGATAAGACACTTGTTTCTTGTTTCTGCTTTTGTCAATCTTAGCGCAGCATTGCGGCCGTGTCTCAATTCCAAAGGCGGGACCCTACACAGAGGAGGGGCCCGATGCAACTTGAGTAGTCTGCGTATAGGAAGGTCTGGGCACAAAAAAAAATGTCAAGGGAACATTGTCATGTTTAAAGGAGACATGTAGTGTTTTTTTCCATATATAGAGTTCGAAACAATAACACTGGGCAGGTTGGTAATTCACATTTTCTTCATTGTAAAACACAAAATTGAAAAAAAAAAACAGACTTCTTCCAAATTGCAGAACTCATAAATCCCACTTGTATTTGTAATATTTACCATAACAAACAGCAGATATGCCTATTTTTTGTTGGAAAGTGCTTATAACTTTGAAACCTGCTTGCTTGGAATCAGATTTTTTTTAGTTGTCGCAAAAAAGGAGACCAGGATAGTTGGTAGTTGTTGGTAGATTTTCTGAGCACAAACCTTTACTATAAACCAATGCTTGGAGAAAAGGTAATTGCTGACTTAACTCAAGCAATATAAATCAAAATAATGAGAATGATGTTGAATCTTTCTGTTATTTGTGCTATTCTATGTAGTTGTAAAAGTGACTATAGAGATGAAAACTGTAGACAAAGGTCAAGGTCTTCATGTCCCTGTGCACTTCCCCATAATGACGGCTTACACATTACTCAGTCACATGTGTGCTCTCTCTGTGTAAGTGGACAGGGACAGGGACAGGGACATCAGAGCCTCAGAGCAGGTTCAGGCTGATGCAGTGGGACGTTAAGTAACACTGAGGTAACACCGGGCACATGGCAGGTCCCTCCAGACTCAGACTGAGCTGCACTTTACAAACAAACCCAAAGGACACAGTCTACAACCACAGAGAGACGGTTAGAGACAAGATTGTGCTTTTATAGCAGATTATTGTGCATGGGAAGCACTTTAAGCATCTCTTGTTGTAAATGTGTTATATAAATGAAGTTGACATTGACGTGGTTAGAGTGCATAATGACAGGTCCTGACAATGTTCTGATTTTGACTAGATTAATACATGTTGTAAATCAAATTATAGTTTTGCGTAATGAAAAAAAAAGTTTGTGACGTCACACTAGAGCAGGGTCTCCAACTGAAGTTAAATAGACACAGTTAGATCCATATAGAAAATGAAACATTACCCATTATCCATTTAGAAGTGGACACAATTAGGCATCTACAGATACATTTACAGTAGAAATAAACATGTAATGAATACAATTTGAGTTGTAAAGCTTATGTGTGATTAGGGCTGGGTGAACTTGGAAAAAAGATAATCACAATTTTTTTTCTCATATTGTTCTATCTTGATTTATGATTCGATTTTGCTTAACCTTTTCAGAAACAAATGAAAAATGGCATTCATCAACATAAACAAAACAAAAACTTCTAATATGTTCAATTTTTTAGAATGTTTTGAAATGATACAACATTCTGCCTCAAAGTTTGACTTTTGCTCTAAACTACACATTTATATTGACAAACAATTGGTTTTCGATCTTTCTATTCAAAACAAACCACCAAATAATTGGCGATTCGGTTCAGTTCGATCTCTCGATTTTTTGATTAATGGTGATTCAAAATTCTTTGGTGAGTTATTGGCAGGTGGTGGTGAGCTACAGGTTGGAAACCTCCAGACCTGTAGGTTGTTTAGTCGATGGGTCGATGAAGTCGACTAAAATTTGTAGTTAGCTAGTTTCTTTATTTTCATCAGAATTCTTATAGAACAGCAGAAAAAAATTTTGCATATTGATTTGACCTCTTTACCTTTCACTGCTTAATGTTGTGCTGAATTGCGTTTGTGTGAAATACAATTTTGTTTTTATGTTACATAAAAATGACAATAAACTAATCTATCTATCTATCTTTACCTAAACTCCAATGCATTTTAGTCTTTTCGAGAACTGTTGGCAAGGATCGCAAGGGTCCGCACGACGAAGTTGCTTCATTTTTGCAGACACTCCCTCTCATGAAAATTTGTAACTACGTAGAAGGTCCGGCATTTCAATGGCAGCTCTCTACTGTCCTCTACAAGCAGCCACTTGAAAAGCACAGAAACTCTAAATACTGTCAGTGTCTGCTCTGCTCAAGTCTGTGCGTGGTGAGGCATAAACCAAGTTTGAGGGTCAAAAAAAATGCTTTGACAGTTTTTGCCACATGCCCAGTCGACTAATCCGTCGATGAGACATGACTTTAGTCGACCAAGAATTTCTTTGGTCGAACACAGCTTTAGAGACAACCGCACAAGGGAGACAAGAACATGTTCAATTATCTCTGTGGAAACACATTTTGAGCCTGTACGTATAAAACAAAATTGGTTTCTTCTAGTGTTTTTTTGTTTTAAGGTTAAAAAGTCAGTTACATTAGAGGAGTTTTTTTATCCAATTTATTACATGCTGCTTGACAACTTCCTCGTTTGATTTCCTCATATTATAGTCAGGAAGTACATTAAATAGCTGAACTGGACTGAAAATGCTTTATAAGATCTTTAATTTAATGATCTTAACTTTGTTTTAGTCAAATGAGTAAGTCGACCCGTCAGAGATCCATGTTAGTCTATACTCTTTGATGTTAAGCCTGCTTCACTTTGTGTCTGACAAATCTAGTGTTAGTGAACAAATATCTGTGTGTGATACTGTTTAGTGATGTACCAAAGGTTTTGTGTGGATGTGCAAGAATACACACTTGTTTAAGTTCACCATCTTTTACCTGATCTAACCCAAATGGTTTTAACCCTCTTCTTTTCTCCCTCTTTCCTTTGCCTCCTTCACTTTTATTGGATCCAGTAAAAGGTAACTGCCGCCTTTTATTTCCAAACACTGTCCGTCTCATCCGTCTGTGTTCAGCTCCACATTTCGCTTTGACTCATCTCTGCTCTTTTCTGACCCAGTGTTAACTCTCTCACTGTGACGGGGAGACACTACAGGTGAACACGAACAAGTCCAATATTTAACGGGTTTGGGTCAGTTCTGTACATTGCACTCATAGAAAACAATTATTACAAGTTTTTCATAGCCTATTTTCTTTAAATGTTAGAACTTGACATTAACACCAAATAAAACCATCAATGGAGGTTTATCAAATAAGAAAGAGTGCGGCTGATTGACACAAGCTGGATCAGCAACACTAGCCAGTGCTGTTGTCAACTAACTACAAGAGCGTATCATTGTGAGAAAACAAAAGTTATGTTGCTAATTCAACATTTTTAATAAAATAAATTTATTCTCATGACTCATACGTTACGTTCAGGTGAGTGGAAAAATGGTGAGAAAAACACTATGTCAAGCCAGATGTTTGTCAGACCTGGGGTCTCATTTATAAAAGAGTGCGTAAAATCTACTTGGAAAAGCTACTACGAAAAAAACTGAGATTTGTCCTGAGTGAAAAATTATCCAGATTTATAAACCTTCCGTAAGGCTCTTTTCCTACTGAGCAGCAGAAATCTGCGGCCAGGATCCCGCCTCTGGCCACGCCCCCTTCACACTTCCGTCTCACCATAAACGGATACGCAAATGAGCGATTTAAATAAACATGAACTGTTAATGAGTGAGTTTGACTGACAGAGGGAGGAGCAGAGGAGAGACGCTGCAGCTGAACACATCGCACAGACTTGGGGAAGTTGATTCAAGAGTGATCTTTGCTTCTCTGAGACACTTTTACACACTGTCATTGAAAACACACTGTCATTTTAAACACGTTGGTTGTCTACTTTATCAGAACCACCGCTTTGGTGCAGCTGTAAAGATCTTTAAACGGACATGAAAGGGGGAAAAGTCATCGCTTTTGTAAGCCTGCAGCAACATGCACGCGGGGTTTGTGTGTAAGGACGTGTCTGCGCTGTGGCCGGGGTTTGGGAAGAAGCAGCGACATGAGGAAAAGACGGTGGGACGTGAGCTCGTGCGTGTGACGCGCGTGCTCCCTAAACGCGGGTCAGACTGTCTAGTGAACGTTTACTAAAGAGACTAGATACGACTGCTGCGGGATCATTCAGCGTGAAGCGCGCGTGCACGTAAGAGCGTGCACAAGAGCCCACATAAGCTTTATGATCGCTTTGAAAAAATGCTTGTTTTTTTGTTTGTTTTAAATAAAGTCATATTTGCCCATTTCAAATGTTCCTCAAACATGCTGTCCTTCCTCTCACGTCTCTCCTGCCTCTGAGCCGTGTTTAAGTGAAGTCTGTCTCACATACGCAACCTCCAAAATGTGCGGAGAGATACGTAATGTTTCACGTTCAAGATGGTTTTTATAAATCTCAAGTTTTACGTAAAAGAATGCTCCGTACTTTTCGAGGCTCATTTTGTGCGTAAGTAGGCTTTATAAATGAGACCCCTGATCTAAAACAGCTGCTCTTGTATGGTTTTGTTGTTTTTAGTCAAAGAAATGTCTCCAGCCACTAGACAGACTGAGTATCCTTCTGCAGGTGACATGAGCAGTGGAGCAGAAAGTGACGTCGACTGATAATCTCTCTATTAGATGCCAAGAAAACAGTGTGTCAATTCTGTGTTTTTCACAATCCTGTGCTCAGAAGCATCATCATGACACAATATGTATTTTAATATGGCATGGGCCACGTGATGCATGAGAACATGGTGCATTCATTAAAAACAAAATGTGACTTCACTCACCTCACATTAAAATATATATATATATTTTGCTTTGCTCATCCATTCTGCAAACATCTCTGACGTTTTCAGTTTGTAAAGTTACTTTTTTGGAGGCCTAGATATGTTTTCATAGATTTCATAGATGTCAGCAAAATCTTGAAAAACTTTTGTGTGGAAGAAAATGCATTCAAGCCGGCTGCACACTAGAGGAGTTTAGGATCTTTTGCGATATTTTTGGTGCACCAAAACAAGAAGTCACAGACATAAGGACATTTACAACAATTATTTGTCTCATCGGATCATGTGGCAGAAGAACAGAGACAACTCAGACCCAGAGAGTGCAGCGGAGAGCAGTGCATGTGTCACATGATCGGGCACAGAGTGTTTTCTTTTGTGTGCGCGGTTATAAAAGTTAACAATGAAACGCCAGTGGATTAACCAGGTTTATAAACGTCACAGGAGAGCAGAGGCCCATTAGAGGTTAGGAGCTGTTACACTGACACAGCATTGTGGGCTTTAAATGAAAAAGTTCCAACAAACTACATGTTGGTCATGTTCTATATTGTTAAGTTGGTCACATCATAAGAAGGTGCGTTGGAGATGACTTGAATAATGCACGTAAAAAAGAATCTTGCACTTGCACTACGTTCACAAAGCTTACATTTATTTACAAATGATGAAGCAATGTTTCTCCTTTATTTTATGTGCACATGCAGCATGTAAACTCATGATGATGCATCCTGACAAATAGTCGCAGTGATACAGACGTAAGGAGGGAAACGACAAAAAATCTCTTACGAAAATTCTTACTCTGGCCACGCCTCCCCGAACTCGTGGAAACATCTGGGTTAAAATCAGGCCAAAACTCCTGTAGCGTGCAGCCGGCTTTAGGGAAAATATCTTACAAACTCAAAATGTAAATAATGGGGTGTAACGATTCAGGAATTTCACGAGTTGGTTCAATTCTCGATTCAGGATTCTATCTATCTTCTATCTGTCTGTCTGTCTAGATAAGCTGCAATTTATTATCTTTTTCTTATATTTGTTTGAGTTTCTAGTTCAATGTCTGTCTGTACTTACGTGGTACACTACCGGGTGGCCACGTCTGTGCTCTGCCGCCGCTGCTCCAACGTGGCGACTCGCCGTGCCTCGGCTCCTCCAGTCTCTGCTCACACCTTGTCTCACGGAGAAATAGTTTCTGACATGCGCGCCTATCAACGTGGTGTTGTTGAGGAGGTCGCGCACATAGAAGAGAGGAGACAGTCGTTTGATTCTCGTAGGCCATTTAGCACCGATATGTAGCGCGGATTTAGCGCGCTACGCAGACCAACGGGACGCATCTGCGGGGTTGTTTTAATAATATTATTAAAGCGGCCCCCATAGAGAGAGTGCACAATGCTTTTGCGCATGCATCGTGGTTCGATGTTACACCCCTAGTAAATAAGTGTGATAAATTACATAATAAAACATGTGTAGGAGCTGATTTTGTTGTTTCCAAAAGAAAGACTGAAAATCTGCTGAGGTTGTAAACTGACTTAAACAATAATGTGATTTGGGGAGCGCGATGTTCAAAACAGTTTGTAATGCCTTTGAGTGCCTTGAAAGATGGAAAAGTACTATTTAAATAGAGACCACCATTTATCATGTAATCTACCAAACAAGACACAAGTTGGTATTAACGCTTTTTGTTGCTACATTTTTGAAAGTCATTTACATTTACATTTTCATAAAAAAATATTTTTATCAGGATAATGCTTCCAGATGCACATGCTGCTCTCATCTCTTTCACTTGTCATCACATTCTTGCATGTTATAATGGCCGTTAATAAAACACCTGATCCGTTCGCTCACAGTCCAGTCGTGTGACCAGAGACAGTAAATCTTATAATTGAACACAGAGGCTGAACTTTGCTCCCCATAACCTCAGCCCACACCACACTGACGCTCATTTAAACACTTTTACAGAGCTAAACATTAACCGCACTGTCTGTATCTGTCGCTGATGGCTGACCTCTGACCTCTGAGACTGACTGAGGACGGTTTATGAATCTCTCAGGCTGTAAACATGCCACTGTAACTGTTCTCCGCTGCAGAGAAGAATGAAGTATAGACGAGGTTTAAAGAGAATGAGTTAATATTTCTGAACTGTTTTGGACCCTGTTAGACTGGCTTGTTGTGGTTGTTTTAAAAGTGCGGATTGTCACTTACAGCTCCATTCATTAGTAACGCATCCTTAAATATTTCAACATTTACTTGGCAATACAAGATAAACACTTCATCAGGAAATAACTGGGTTCATAAAATGTGTGTTTGTATTTAAAAATAAATACACACGCAACAAACTGAGCCAAAAAACCCAATATCCAATGCACTTTTATTATATTTACTTTATATGTAAGTTAATTTAGCTTTGAGACAGAAATATTATGCACACACAGGATTTTTCTGGTGAGTATTTCTTTATACATATAATATGCAAGTAATACTGGCTTGATTAAAATGTTGATGGTTTAGAGCGACCAGCTATTTTTGAGGCACTGGAACTACAGTTACAGCTTTTACAAAAAAGAATGCAGGACGGGCATTGTTTTTCTATGGTTATTTGAACTGGAAGTGGTAGAGAGCCGACTTGATCATTAGGCAGCAAATATAATTTTGTAAACAATGATTTTAGTCTTTTTACCTTTACTGTATAATCTTTGAAAAGTAAGACACATGCACTGCAAAAATAATTTCAAGACAGTTAAAGTTGCTGATTCAGATTTTAACCTATTTGAATTATTCTGACAAATTACCTGATTGAGAAACAGATTATTTAAGTGTTCATTCTGATTTTAAGACATTGCTTCTTGATTTAGCCAATATTTGCTGGCATTTTTGTCTTTTTAATCAAATTTTGTCTTGAACTAGTGACATTATAGATTAATAGCATTAAATCTTACACAGTAAAACAGCTCAAATCTGGAGTAAATTTTAAGCAAGTCTAGATTTATAGTTTTTCTGTGTGCAACATAGCAAATTCATCTAATACAAAAAGTACAAAGAGTAACACATTCTCAAATTGTTCCAGGCCACATTGAACCGTCTACTATATTTTGCAATAAAATAACTTGGAGTCAATTCTCCCTAGCACAGATGTCTTGTTAGGATGTGTTCAGGTGGATATTAGTCTGTTTATAACTTTCGTATAACGACCTGTCTTGCTCCAACAGCTGTGAAAAAAGCTTAAACCCATACCAGCTCCAAAACCTGATCCGTCAGATCTGAGAGCTAGCAGTTGGCCTGGCAGTACTCGGATGGAGACCAGTGGGCTCAGGTGCCACAGTGGGCGACAGAGAGAAACTCGTTCTGTGTCTTAGGCAAAACACTTCACCCACATTTCCTATGGATCTTGTGTGTGTGAATGGTTTGTGTCGAGGGGCGATGGCGCAAAAGGGCAGCCTCGCTTCTGTAGTCTGACCCGGCAGCTGTGGCTACAATAGTAGCTTACTACATCGAGTATGGAGTGAATGAATAATGCAGAATGTGAATCGTCTTTGGGTGTCTTGCAAAGCGCTGTATAAATCCAATGCATTAATATTATTATTATTATGTGTCAGAGACTCGGTGTATTCATCAAGTGAGCAAATGTGTGGACTGATCTAAGAAATTTAAAATGAATTGTTTCTTTTATTTACATTATTAAGGAAAAATTGAGTGTAGGACCTTTAAGGAGCGTCATTTATCTCTCTCATTTTTCATGGAAACAACGAACTGTCATTTGACTCTGAAATGTTTTATTACCTTAATTATTCTACGTAGCTCCGTAGATCATTTACTGAGCAGGTTCAGGTTAAAAAGTATTAATACTGTTTTTTTAGTCAAATTCCCTCTGAAAAAAACAACAAAACTACAATGTCAACCACTTTAACCAATAAATGTAACTTTGGTTTTATGTTCAAACTCAGCTCTAGTCAGTCTCAGAGGTCAAGGGAAAAAATTAACAAAAGTGTAAACCTTTTGTGATTTAATTGCAGCACAACAGTCTTTAAATATAACTTTATTTAACCAAACAAAATCAACAAAACCAACACCAATTACAAAATGTTTTTTTCAAATCAAACCGCCACTCACAGATTTAGTGTTTACAGTAATTGTCATGTAATATCTTCTTTTTTTTGCTTTTGTGTCCTTACTAACCAATTACAAACTTTACCAATGTGTCAGTAAGAAGTTTTCAGTCTTTTTCCTTCACGACAAACTATAGAGGCATAAAATTGGACGACCTCAGAAAGTCAGTGCAGCTTCAGTTCAGCTAAAGTCGTTTCTTGCTTGTCGTGTGTTTGTGTTTGCAGCTGGTAATGTCCGCAGAGGTTTTTATTGTTGAATGAAGCAGAAAATAGATAGACTGCACATAATTCCTCGAACTTGTAAACTCGTCGTGTTGCTCTGAGTCTATAATAATCATAATAATCCTGTGAAGTTTGGAGACAGCTGTCCGCCACGTCTCGCACTTTTGGCACGTGAAGTTGACGATCGTGTGGGAGGAAGGAGAAGCAGACGAGATCATGTGAACTTTGACAGGATTCACTAAAGGTTTTGGTTTAACAGTGGGAAGAAAAGTGTTGGAAATGCACAGGAAATATTTGGATTTCTGCATTCGAGTTACAACAACAGATAAACACACTCCTTAATCAGAATCAGAAAAGGTTTTTATTGCCATTGTCAGTGAACAATTCATAAACTAGGAACATGTAATTATATTTATAGAGCGCAAAAACTCAAAAATAATTACAGTTTGACGACAAACAGCAGTGTTTGTGTTGCCCCTGATTGTGAAACACTGGCTTAAACTAATGCTACAGAAGCAAACACCCATTTTGTCATGCTTTCATTGAGTAATTATTGGTCGACGTCATTTCTGCTCTTCTGTGTATGCCCCCTGCAGAAAGTTGGCTGGGGAAACTTCTTTGATTAAAACAAAAAAACAGGACAAGATCTAGCTGATTCGATCAGGTCTGAACCGATCTGACAGACCTCTAGCTCCTGAAGCTTGTGTTTTTTCACCTGAATGTAACTTGTATGGGTTGTAAAGACATATCATTCACTATTGTTAATTTAGCAGCAGAACTTTTGTTTTCACACAGTGATAAACTCTTGTAGCTGACAAGAGCGCTGGTGAGTGTTGCTGCTACAGTTTGTGTCAATCAGCCGCAGCACTTTCTACCTTCTGGTTGCACGTGCATCGCTTGTGTTGATAAACAAATAATCCCTCTAAAGATGTTTGCATGTGTTTACATAAGAACTCCATAATCTATAAAAACATTTTTTTTCTTTTGTTTTTTTTGTTTGTTTGTCAATCGATCAGATCACAATTTGAAGAAATCCGATCAGACAGAACCTGATGCTCACTTGACTGTAATCTGGACTAACAGTCTTTTTAGGGTCCACTTACTAACATAATAGCTGCTTCTGATTTGCATAAATGTTAGATTAGATTGTTTGGATGTAAAATCTTGTTTCTTCAGCCTTATTCTTCTTCTGCACATTTACAAATTCTTTCCTGTTTGTAAACATCATACTACGGGTGATTTCCTAATATGTCTGACTAAAATTTTCAAAATCTCAAACTGATTTGGTTTCTGAACTCTTGAGCACAATGTTGAGGTTAAAGTGCACTTTATTGTCCCCCACGTGCATGTTTTGGTTGGAAACTGGATCGCTCAAAGAAAACCCAGACATAGAGAGATAAATGTAAAACTTCTTGCTGTGAAGTTACTGAACCACTGAGGCTGGACTCTTTGTGATAAGTTTTGTCCTGTTACGACTTATTTACTCAGATGACAAAAAGATCTCCTCAGAGGACAATCAGATTTTAAATGTTTGAATTGTTTCTGCTTTAGGTCTACTTTGGGTATTCACAATCTTTCTTATAAAAGCCTTAGATAATTTGATAAAAGTTGTTCAGGCTGTGCCCAGTTAAAGTCATATTACCTTGTTTAGTACAAACTGATCCTGAGGGTGACTTACAAGTTTATTTTTATTATGCCCAGCAGTTTGATCTTTTTATCAGATGCTTTACAAAAAGGAATTCAGTCTGAGAGTCTTTGGATATAAATGATGATTTAAATGGACAAATGTAGCTGCAGAGCATTTACATATTTACATTAAGACGAACAGTTTGTTGTGGCCAGGGCTTGAATTGAACCTCTTTAGTTTTGCTTATCAACCTGCACTGCTCATGGTTTTCTATCTGAGTTCACATCAGTTCAAACCGTCACTGACGCAGGGTTTTTGCAGATTGTGGCTGTATTGGGAGATGGATTGTGCCTTTTGTCAGGGGCAAATAAGGGCATTACAACTAGGGCAGGATGATAACATTTTTACCACAATATAAAAGAGAACAATTGTGCTAATTGACATGAGGCTGGGCTTTATAATTCTTTTTTACATGTTTTAGGCTAGTTACAGTTCTGCTGTGTTTTAGCCTCTGCACAGCCTCCACAGTCTGCACGTGGGTCATTCTTTCAAGAGTTCAGAGCAACCAGATAATAACTGTAGAAATAAGCCAAGTTGGGGTTTTGGAATACTGTTTGTTGTGGGTTGTACATTGTTTTGAAATTTTTTTACCCACAAAATTATACCCACTGTGACCAAAATATAGACTAGCATATTTTGTCCTATTGGCACGGTATATATATGTTAAGGGACCTCATGTAAATTGTAATACTTGCGAACGTCATCTGAGTTTCTACATCTGTGCAAATCACCAAAGTCTGTAAAAATGTCTGTAGTTTCCCTCGAATTTCACCTAGGTCACCAAACTCAGATCATGTAATGTTAATGCCGTGCAATGAGTATGTCTGTGTTTTCAGTTTGTTAACTGAATATGATGCTGCGGTTTTGTTTTTTACCTTCAGACTTGAACAAAATTATTATATTTGCCACGGATCATTCTCCGATGAATCTGCTGTTTTTTTACATATAAAAGCTAAAAACCTAAATAAAGTACCATAAAATCCGTAACCCAGAAGTACACTTGTCGTGGCAGCAGGAGGTCGAGAAGATGGATGTTTGGGGAAAGTTTGGAAAGAACGCGAAGTTCAAAGTTTGTTGCAAATTTGGATGGAGGTCTTGTAAATTGATTCTCATTAACGAACACAACACGTGACGAGGTGCCACATTTACGCTGTCACAGCTCAGGTCATTCATGATAAAACAAACCTAAAACACAAGAAATGCTCAAGTCATGAAAAAACAAAAGATTGCTGTTATAAATCGATGTGTCTGTTGTCATTTCTAGAATAAAGTTACAAATTTCAGGCCTCTACTATCCTGCGCGAATCCTGTAAAAAAAGACAAAAAAAAACCCAAATACGTCGTGCAAATAAATAAACCCTTTTGCGGGACACACGAAGACACAATATTTAACTAATTGATTATTTTAATAGCTTATTGAAAAGTAGCTTGTTTTGGGATTTTTTCAAAGGCTTGGTCGCTTGTTGCGCTCTGAAAATCTGGCAATAGTCACAATTAGGCTGCCCCTCATTACTTAGAAGAAAATCAAATGCAGTGTGGACGTAATATATCGTGATATAGTAAATTTCAACTTTTCCACATGACACATGAGATATATACATATGACATCAGCCTTATTAACAACACCAACACCGTCAGTCCTGAAATTAATGTCCCTCTTTATCATCCGAAGAAATGTTTTCTTCTGTGTGTTGTTTGGTTTTGTTTTGAAGTCGTCATCGAGAGGGTTTAGTGGGATTTAACAGGAATCAAACTGATGGATTTCAGTAAGTAAGCAGAATTATGCAAACAAACCGGAGAAGAACATGCAAATCTGAAAAGGATGAGTAAACATGGAAGTAACAGGACACTCACACTTTGTTGAAAACCTGTTTCTGATTTGCATTTTGATATTTTCTACCTCATACTGTACAATAAACATAGTAACATCATGATATAAGGTTGTTTTTGTGTATGCAACGGCAGAGATGTTTGTACCAGATTCTAGTTTTACAGCTAGTTCCCATTTGTAGTTCTGGAGAGGAAAAGGGAGGTGCTACTGGACATGTTTTAGTGACAGGGAAACCAGAGCACCTGGAGAAGCCTGTCAGACACGGGAGAACATGCAAACCTCACATAGAAAGTCCAGACCTTGTTGCTATGAGGCCAGAGCGCTTTTGGTAGCAACTAGGAAAGGCTAAATTTTATACATTATACATTATAAACAAAATTATCTTAACTAATCTATCTATCTATCTATCGATCTATCTACTCTATCTACTCTATCTACTCTATCTACTCTATCTAATGGCTTAAAATAGAAATAGTACAGAACTAATAAACCAGGTCTCTTCATTTAAAAATGTAAACTAATAAGCAGCCGGCTTAAAAAAAAACAGACATTTGGATTGGTTTTAGCTATTCAATAATTAAAGTTTTTCGATGTTACTTTTTGGAGGTGAAAAGTTTCTGCATAATCTCATTGAAATCGCAAGTGAAATGTGTGGATGTTTTCCTTCTTTACAAGCCACAAAAGATTAGATTTTTGGATTTTTATACAATGTTTTAAAATAACACAACCTGCGCCAACTTCTCAGGTTTGTTCGCCCGCCTAAAGTCCAAAGTCACAGGAACAGGCTCTTGAGAAAACAGTAGAAAATGAATGAAAAACACATGCTTTTGTTCTAGTTTAGACTCACAGAGCTTGAAGTAATAAAACAAACACACTTTTACAGTTAATTCATCTCCAAATCTCTAAAAGTCATAAAATCCCGTTGTCTTCCCCGAGGTGCAGCTGCTGTGTTGTTGTTTTTTTCTTATTTGAGCTTTAAAAGTCTCCAAACACAGTCACAGTAAATCTGCAGTTCAGCAGAAGAAAAGAAAGAAAGAAAAGATTATATTATTTTCCAGGGTTTTAAAGAGGCTTTTTCGCTCTGAGTCAAACTGCTCGATTGTGCCAGGATTATGTGTCTGTGGTCACTTATTTTGTGGGCGTCTGAGGTGAAGGAACGACTCAAGTCAAACAAACTTACCACAAACAAATAGTACTTTAGTTAATTAGGTAATGTAATGTAAATGGGAATATTAGCTTAATATTATCTGTCGTTCTCAACGCACAGAGACTGCAGGGGGGGCAGATAATTGCAAAAAAGAAGGAGAATAAGTCAAAATTGAAAGACTGCAAAACAACGATAATTATTTAAATACTTGATTTTTTTACAATACAATAACTTAATTCAGTTTCCCCCTAGCACAGATCTTATGGTAATGTATCTATTCAGGTGGAAATTAGTCCAAAATGTTCCGAGTGCATCTTATAATGTCGCCAAGTTCGTCTGTTGTTCTTGTTAGCACATGCAGAAGTAGGAAGTTTATAATGAACTATTTGTGTTTGTTTAGGTTTTTAAGGATGCAAAAATTGGGTATTGGACCTTTTAAATGACAATAAATTAAGAATAATACAATTGCAAGTAGGGCTGGGCGATACAGCCAAAAAAGAACATCACAATTTTTTTGGAGCCCAATTACGATTTTGATTTTATCACGATTCTTGAAGACAATTTATTTTCCAATTGTCTATGAGGTAAACACAATTCACTATCAATGACAAAATCCAAAGTCTGACCATTTGTTCCTTTTATGAACTACAAGCGTAGTCCAAAAGAAACTTCAAAGAAGAAGCCCAAAGTCGCTTTAAAAACTTTGATTTGGCAACTCTGAGAATATAGATTGGAACAAATAATCTATGTATTTGAACAGACAGACGCATCAAATAGAGAAAAGGGAAATCACAATATGACGATTTCATTAAAAATGCAGATTGTCACAGAGATGAGCTCACCCTTCAATTTTCATCACAATATTGCCCAGGCCTAATTGAAAGCATTATGACAAAATAGTAGAGAACATTACAAATTGAGACAAAGCATAAGACACAATAATGCTATGATGTGTTCCTTTATCTGACCTTTTTGCATTGAACTGTATTGAATATTCAAGACACTTCACTGTTTACTGTTAGTATAACTCTTTTACTGCTGTTGACTGAGTGTGAAGGATCGATACACTCATAAACTTGAGTTATGGTCGTGGAAACAGGAGATTGATTCAGTCCATGTTCTCACATAACTTGTAGCTCATAAACAGTTCTTATTTATCTTTGCAGTGATCTATAGATAAACATAAAGATGACATAACATGACATGTCACAAGTTATAGTACGACTACATCAAGTTTATTTGTAGCTTTGCTCGGTGCATAGAGCATCAGATGAGCTGTTGATTCAGCTTTAGACACTCCTCTGCACTCCAGTGTCTTTTGGCGAAGTGTCTTTAGCATGTTGTAAAAGAAAATCATTCACATCTCTGATATGTGTAAAAACTTGTATGATAATCATTCCAATCTAACCATTTATTCAAGTTTTTTGAAACCACACATTTTTACGGACAAAGAATTGTTTTCGATTTTTACAATTCAATTCGATCTCTCTATTTTTAGATTAATTGCCAAGCCCAATCAAACATAATTCATTTATAAGCATAGGTTTTCTGACTTTCAGGGTTTTAATATGCAAACACCTGTTTTTGTTAGAGTGACCAGACATTCCTCTACCCAGGACAGTCCCTGTTTAGCAGAGTTGGCAAGTAACTAAGTATTTACTATGTACTGTACTTTTTAGTTGTTTTTTTTGAGTAGGGCCTATCTGTACATTACTTGAGTATTACAAAATCTGGTGACTTTTTACTTTTACTTCTTACATTTTTCAAGAAATATCTGTACTTTCTACTTCCATACATTTTTTTTACATTCCAGTGCAGAGCTGCTGTGCTGACATGTATTTGTGAACAAATTAACAATTGAATCAAACAATTTTTTATATACCAAGATTATATGACTATATAAAAATGTGTTCATTAGCCAAATTATTTGCTGATGACATTCTTACTCACCTCATTGGCAAAATTGAGTCTCTTGAAAACATCAGAAATGTGTTGAAACGAGTGAAAAAAGCTTTGAAATTTACAGTTTTAACTGAGACTAGTTTATACTTTTACTCAAGTAAGAGAGTTCCAGCAAGACTTTCACTTTTACCAGAGTTGTTCTTTACACAAGTAACTGTACTTTTACTTGAGTAGTGAACTTCAGTACTTTTACCATCTCTGCTTTTTTAACTCTGTGTCCCATGTTTCAGTAAATGTCTCCAGAACCATTGACTTGCCCCAGTTGTTCCAGTTTTATACCACAGTGATACACAGCAGTGGAAATTAATGAACTAAATTGTTATTTCTTTAGTAAAATCTTTAGTAGAACACTGTCAGAATTCTCTCTGATTTTATACTGACTGACATTCACATGTCATACAGTGTAAACAAACCCATATATTTTCCACACATTTGAGTAAAAGATGAGATATAGCCTCAGCAGTCGGTCCCACGCTCCTCTGCCATCGCTCGTGTTGATATTTGCAGTAAGTCACGTGACCGCAGCGCACACAGGATGCATTTGTCCGCGCCCGACCCGTTCATTTGTCTATGGAAATCGCACCTTGACGCACCTGTGCAAAGACGGCGATATTAAAACTCATTATCAAACACAAACACGGGAGCGGTGAAAGGGCTGTTTTGGTAACGCGATAGGAGCAGGATTTGTGGTACAGAGCGGCCCGGGACATCTCGTCTGCCAAGGAACATTTCCACTGACGAATGAGGGGAACATGCGTAGATAGATAGACAGGCTGTGCTGCTGCTGGTGGTGCGTAATCTAAAGATGCATTAAAAGATTTATTTATGTTGTTTACTGGAGTTATGGAAGAGTGATTTATTAAACGACAAGTCTGCAAAGAAACTTAATGTCAAAGTTTAGTCTCAAGGGTTTGGTCCAGATCAAATCTAATACTGTACATGTTTGGTATGATTGAAATTATTCCACAAAATTGTGTCTTTATCTTGTAGGAAATATGAAAATCAGGCAAACAGAAAGTGCAGGCTCTAAATCACCAAAGCATGTTAGTGTTAGCAAAGACAATTACCATAACAGGTACATTCCTTCGTTATGGTTATTGATCTTTGTTTAACCAGGAAAGTCCCACTGAGATTCACAGTCTCTTTTCAGGGGAGTCTATGGAGGGGAGGAGGGCACAATTGACATTTACTTTCACATCGTCAAGCTTTAGCATTAAGCGTTAGCATTAAGACATAAACACATCCAAACACATCCTTTCGTACACAAACTTTGGTGTGTTGGTGAAGTTTTCTCCTGATTTGTGAAGTATTTACCATGTTGTCAGAGAAAACCATTCACAGCTCACTTTTGCTGCCAGATTTAAGGCCAGCGCACACCGGGACGCTCTGCCACGCGGCAAATTGGCTGCATCCGGTTATTTCTATGAATGTACACACACCGTGCTCGCAGCAGGCACGGCGGCGCTTTACAACGCGCCGTGATTCAGTTTTGTTTGTTTCTGTCGCGGCGCTGCTCCAGGAAATGACTCTGCTGGCATCCTTAGTTTCTTCTTCTACATACATAAAGTCGGTAGTTAACAGTTTCACTTGTCGCGTAATTTGTTAACATGATGAACGAGGAATGCCTTTCATTATTAAAGACAAAATTATCATATTACTCACCATGACAACCGTTTGATTTGAAAAATAACGCCAAGCGTCGTGACATTTGGTGAGGGTTGACGCTTGGGTCTGGCGCGCGCAAGTGACGTGCCTTGGTGTGAGCTGGCCTTTACAGTAATTTGACAGTTGACAGTTACCAAATTTCTGGATTAAGCCGCTACTTTTTCTCGAGCTTTGACTATGCGGCTTATAAGGCAACGCAGCAAATTATGGATTCTCATAGATTACTATAAATGCGGTTATATATTTATATTTTCTTACTTAAATTTAGTGGTGCGGCTTATATTCAGGTGCGCTCAATAGGGCAGAATTACAGTAATTGTATTTTCTGTGCTAGGGAAACGGAGCGCCAGAGAACCTATGCAGACATGAGGAGAACATGCAAACTCCACATAGAAAGACCCCAGTCCTCTTGGGAGTCGATCCCAGAACCTTCTTGCTGTGAGGCCAAGCGTTTGTCGCGGCCCTTTTGTACGGAAGACCCGATTCGTCCGGAAGTTCCTTTTTAGGTCAACGACGCATGCGCAGACCGACATTACGTATTTTAAACACATTATTTGTAAGTGTACAGTTAATATTATTTATTTATATTGATATTTATGAATGTATCTTGCAAAGTTTGCCAATAGAAAGCCCAAACGGCACATTTATTTATCGCCATTTAAAGCTAGCAGATAGCAGCCGGAACTAGCTTAATCAGGCATTTACGGCATTAAACAGTAAAAATCTCATTTTACAATCATTTGCTTTGTTAAAATCTGTGAGAGGGTTTTGTGTTTAAAAGTTTAGTTTTGTCAGTGTTTAATTAAAATTTCAATGCAAATAAAACAATGTAAAAGAAGTAAAGCTAAAGGTACGAAACGGTCTTCCGGTACGAAAGGGCCATGACAGCCTAAATACTAATCTGTGCCACCCTGTCCCTGTTTGATGTGCTCATTTAAAGCAACACAGTCTCCGAAGAAAACGTAGATATACAACGAAATGTTAAAAATGAATGATGAGGCACCTTTTTTTATATGAATATGTTACTGCCTGTAAATCTTACACATCTTAAACATCTCGTATAGTTTGAAATTTAATTAACACGTTTTTTTAAATGATGTGTTTGTAGATTAAATATACCCAGTTTGTAACAAGGTAACTGTGTTTTGAGAAGAAATAAAACATATTAAGTCCTACACTGATAATAGTCTTTATCCATCAACAGATACTTCAAAAACAATTTAGCAAAAAAACCTGAATCTGTGTATTCCCATTGTTTATTACAACCTACATTGAAAAACGCAATATATTTCTTTTAAGTATGCAGTTGTAATTAATGTGAGAGATGTCAGAAAAGCTTAGAACAAGTCTGGATGATTTATGGATCTAAAAACCTAGAGATTTACATGTTACAGCTAAAAACTCAAATCAACTGTTCTGAATGTATTAATTATGCACATTTGTTATAAAAGAGACGGTCCATATTTATTCAGAGTTAACCTTTGCTTTGTGGAGTGCAGGGGGGGACCGTCGCCTCCAGGCTCTCACTGTCCTAACGGGACTGTCCAGTGCTTTCTCTGGAACAGGACCAAAACAAGCCCCGGTCTGTGTGAGCCTTCTGTCTGGCACCAAGCAAAACATGTCCACAGCAACACCAGGGAGGGCCAGACTCGACTTATGCAAGGTACACAGCCGTGGAAACAACTACAGGATAACGTTTCAGAGGTCACACCGGTCGAGCGTCTGTGTTTATTCGATGGTGAAGGTTAAAGTGTTACTACAACTTGGGCTAGTGATAACTAAACATTTATATCCTGATATAGATTAATCATGATACAAAATTAAAATAGGAATTTAAATCTCTCACTAACCTCTTTGCGTGTGATTATTAATATTCACAATCAGTTTTGGCTTCAACCACTGCTTTAGATGTCTTTTTTCCAGATCAACTGAGGTGACCACCCAACAGAACTTCTGCTTTCAGGTGCCTATGAGAAATTAAATAGTTCATTATTAGAATCAGACTAGGGGTGCACTTTTTCAAATATTTCTTTAGCCGTTAGTTGGAGCTCTTCTCGGTCAATAATCGGTTACTTCAAGATACTTCGTACTTGTGTTGGGGAATATTCTGGGTAAAAAGAGCTCGTAAAACAGATGAAAAACAGTTGGTTACAGAGAAAAATGACAAAGAGGGAATGCAAAGATCAAGTCAATATTCAACTTGTAGTAATAGTCAAATTCTAGACTTGTGTTTTGTACAGAATTTCGTTTTTCTCAACAAAGGATCACCAAAAGGAAATTATTCAATATAAATTTAAATTTCTACTTTCTAATCAGCAGACTAGGCTTCGAAAAATACTTTAGAAATGTAATTTCAAAGGTATCAATATATGAAAACATACAGTATACATCGAGGTATAAATTCTTGCCCATATCGCCCAGCCAAGACAAACATAGTTTTTGTAGTTTTAGCGATCTTTTTTTCCTCACTCTGACAGACAACAGAGCTGATCAGGGGCAGTTGCGCCTTTTGTGGGGCAATATTTGTCTCACACTCTGTTAAACCATTAGTCCCGGTCAAACTCTGAACATACATAATTCAGACGCTACACAGCAGACAGATTTTTGTTAAAATGCTGCTTTTGAATTGCATAGTCTTTGGTGGAAAACATAAAATTTCATTATTTACAAACACAAAAGTTATGTACTCCAGCTTTAACTTGTGCTCCTGCATCGGAATGATTATATTTATTAACTATAGTATGTTTAAAGAATAATTATAGTACAGATAATGCAGACTAATAAAATGAACCTAAAAGTTGGAAGGTCAATCCCGTCTTTTACAGTAAATACTTTGTACTTGTGTCGAAGAATATTATGTGAATGAAGCTACACACTTGCTTCAGTCTTGCTTGCTTAATAAGTCATTTAACTCTAAAAATATCTTCAGTATTGAGTAGTATTTTTGCAGTGCAGAGTGTGGAGAATGCCTCTAAAACAATTCTTACTCTCTCATTATGCCGGTTTATTTTTAGCCGCACAAGCCACTGACCGATAACAAAGCGTGTGTCAGTTTTTGGGGTCGCTGCTGCTGCTTCTGTGTGTCCCGGTTTATGAGACTGTGGTGTTGACTCAGCGCTCTCCGAAAACACCAGTGTGGACAAAGATTCTCCTGTCCCGTCCACAGCTGGGACCAGACGCACTGAACACCTCACTGAGCCCCAAAGTCCACACCACATCCTTACGCAACTGGACTGACTGGGGCTTAAAGCTTAGTTTTTTGTTGTTATTAATCTTACAGAGCTCTTTGTTAGATGTCATATTGCTGTTTTTGTCTAATCAAGTAATAAGAGTTTTTTTTATTTGACATTTGAAGCCAAAAGCAGCTCTCTGATTGGCTGCTCTTGGTGGTCCACTCTGTTTGTAAAAAGTAGGGCTGTACTTGATGTATCGGTATCGGGGTATATCGTGATAGGGCGTAGTTCTTTAGTCATTTAGTCGATTAATCGGTCGGTGAGTTTTGGTCGATCAACATTTATTAGTCGACTTTTATTTAGATTATAAGGAATTTGTCTTCAACAGCAACAGAATCATTGGTCTGAACTGCCTTTTTTATATAAACACACTGTTTCCTCTTATTTTCTGCATAAACTGTCGTTTTTGCATGAACTACATATTAGTCTTTTTGAGTTTCTTCAGAGCTGTCACAAAACTAAAATTTCCAACTCAATTTTGATACTTTTTTTTTTTTAAGTTTCATGAAACTCAAGATTATTTTAAAACTTTTCAGAAAATGATTTTGCAGAAAATATAGATTTTGTTCAAATGTTTGTCCTGTTAATGTTTTCTGTATTTGTTCTAATGAATATCAAATATCGACACCAGTTTTAGCTTAGATTTTGTAATATTTTTGACAACTCTACTTTTAGCTTCAGAGCCTTGGAAACGCCCCCTTTTTAATCACTTAATCGGTCGATGCGGCATGTTTTTAGTCGACCAAGAATTTCTTTGGTCGACTGCAGCTCTAATCGTGATGAACTTGGCAATACGCATATCAGGGAGGTGTATCAGGATACGTATTGGAATACATAAACTCATAAAGATTTAACACTTCTGACTAGAGATGCACCGATCGATACTGGATCGGTTATCGGTGCCGATCCAGACATTTTGCTGGATCGGGTATCGGCTCCTTGATATCGGTTCAGCCGATATCATGCTTGTGCTTTAATTTGACATAATGAGACTAATTTGTTGGCTGATGTTGATCCATAACGTCTCATATTATTGGGCATTTTATTCAGATTAAGTTGTTAAGTAGTGACTTGCATCTTAATAACAGTTACATAATACATATGACCTCATTTATTATGTTATTATAAGAAAAATTGCTATTTCAGTTATTACACTTGTATCGGTTGATATCGAGTATCGGAAGATAGTTAAAGCCAAATATCGGGATCGGTATCGGAACTGAAAAGCTGGATCGGTGCATCCCCATTTCTGACCCTAGACGGCTGATTTGAGGCGGAAACTGTTGAACTGAAAGTGACTTTTTCAATAGATACTTGTATCAAACAGAAAAAACAATATGAAAATTAAAATTTTCAGTATTTTTTCATTCTACATTACATTCTTAACATTGATTTTAAGGAGTCGTGCACTCAAAACATGTTGAAATCATTTTTACAGGTAATATACAATACTATTCTGTAGTTTTTTCTACATTTTCTCATTTTGGTCAGTAAAATATATCTTTATGTTTTGTATTGTGGCAATTATATCAAGATATACATGTGTGTAGGTCAGTGGCTGCATGAACAAAACAGATTGATTCTGGCCTTTCAATTCGAATCCTGCATACTCAAGCTATTATTATATTAATACATTTTGTGATTTTGTGTCTTTTGCAACATGAAAAATAAGATGTTTAGTGGTCAGATTCTTAAAAAATCAGGAATGTCAACATCAGTTATTAAATAATAAAACAAAGGTTTATACACTCAGCCATGACTTCTAAGCACAGCCTTGTACCTTTTAGAGTTTTCGGACTAATCCTACAGCAGCTGTAGGAAAATCGGGGATCACTCTGGAGTCCCTGCTGGCTGCCAATTTACACGGACTTAAAAACAAGAGACGGAACATTTAAGCTTTTAATAACCACAAGTATTTATGTTGTTACAAACTGTTAAAGCACACTGAACCCATTTAAGCATCGCTGTAATATTTAAGTTGAATAGTTTGAATGCAAGATTTATATCAGATAAAATATTTACTAGAAAGAGGATAAAGTGCAGACAGAATATAGTGAGACAAAGCTGTGTGTAAATCAGAACAAAACAAAATGTCATAACAAAGGAAGGATGACAAAACAACAACATGATGTATAGGAGCAGCGAGCAGCAGGGCGAGGATCGGAGGAGCTGCAGGACGGATTTCAGATTTCAGATTCCAGTCACAGACACGGCTCTGTGCTGTGACTTTTCTCTGCATAGTTTTGTCAAAGTTTGCTCCGATAATGAGCTCCCTGTCCTCTTCCCTCCTCACTCTCCCTCTGCCATATGCCTCCTGCTCTGTCCTTATGCTCTGTCTCTCTCGCTTTCAGCCCCCCCTCTACTCTCTCTCTCTCTGTCTCACTATTTTTACCTCTCTTCTATCCTCTCCTCCTCTCTCTCTTTTTCTCTATCCCTCTCTCTCTCTCTCCCTCCCTCTATCTCCCTCTCTCCTTCTCTCTCTCTTGTTCTAGCTCCCCCTTTCTCTCTCTGTCTCGCCCTCCTCTCGCTCGTCCTCTCCCTCTATCTCTTGCTCTTTCTCTCTCTCTCTCTCTCTCCTTACTTTCTCTCTCCCCTTCTCTCTCTTGCTCTCTCCCTCCCTTTCTCCTCTCTCCCCTTCTCTCTCTCTCTTTCTTCCTCACTCTCCTCACTTCACCCTTTTTCCTCTCTCTCTTCTCTCTGTCAGGTGTTTTTTCTCCTTCTCTCTGCCCCCCCCTCCCTTTCTCTTCTTCGCCCTCTTTTCTCTCTCTCCCCCCTCTCTCTTTGTCAGCTCTTTTCTCTCTCTCGCGCTCTCTCTTCTTCCCTCTCCTTCCCTCTCTCTCTCCCTCTCTCTGTCAGCTGTTTTCTCTCTCCCTCTCTCTCTTCTTCCCTCTCCCTCTCTCTCTTTCTCCCTCTCTCTCTCCCTCCTCTGTCTCTACTCTTTCTTTCTCTCCATCTCTCCTCTCTCTTTCTCTTCTTCTTTTCTTCCCTCTCTCTCCCCCTCTCTTTCTCTCTCCGTCAGCTGTTTTCTCTCTCCCTCTTTCTCTTCTTCCCTCTCTCTCTTTCTCCCTCTCTCTCTCCCTCCCTCTGTCTCTACTCTCTTTCTCTCCATCTCTCCTCTCTCTTTCTCTTCTTTTCTTCCCTCTCTCTCCCCCTCTCTTTCTCTCTCCGTCAGCTGTTTTCTCTCTCCCTCTCTCTCTTCTTCCCTCTCCCTCTCTCTCTTTCTCCCTCTCTCTCTCCCTCCCTCTGTCTCTACTCTCTTTCTCTCCATCTCTCCTCTCTCTTTCTCTTCTTTTCTTCCCTCTCTCTTTCCTCTCTTTCTCTCTCTGTCAGCTGTTTTCTCTCTCCCTCTCCTCTCTCTCTTTTTCTCTTTTCCTTTGTCTCTGAATCTCGCTCTGCACAGTATATTTCTCTCTCTCTCTTTCTTCTCTCTCTCTGTCCTTTCTTTCTTTTTCTAACCCCGGGTGTACACTAGAGTTCCGCAGGGGTCTCTCAGGACATAGAAAGTGCTTAAAACCAATATGTCTGTGCACTCTGACCTCCGAGGGGCGCAGGTTTGGGTGTGAGGTCTGCCAAAAGAATCTTTTTTTTCTCCCTCTTCTCTCTCTCTTGTTATAGATATTTTTTCTCTTTCTTCCTCATCTCGCTCTCCCTTTCTATCTCCCTTTTTTCTTTAACTCTCATTCTCTTTTCTTTTAATTTCTCTGTTTCTCTTTTTTTCTCTCTCATCTCTTTCTCTCTCTCTTACACCCTGTCTCTCTCAATAGTCTCTTTCCACACTCGCTTTCTCTCTTATCTCCCAAACCCCTGTCTCTCTCCCTTCTTTTTCTCCCTCTCCCTTCTTCTCTTACGCTCTCTCTCTACCCCTCTCTCCCTCCCTCTTTCTCTATCCCTCTCTCTCGTCCCTCTATCTCTCTTCTTCTTTCGTTCTTCTTATTCTCTCTCTCCTTTTTCTCTCTGTAAGCCCCCCTCTCTCTACTAGTCTCTTCATCTCTCTCCCTCTCCTCTCTCTTTTCGCTTCTCCCCCCTTTCTCCCTGACTCTTTCCTTTCTTTCTCTCTCCCCTTTTCTCTCTTTCTTCCTATCTCTCTCTCACCCTCTCCCTCTCTCCTCACTTTCCCCCATTCTTTCCTCTCTCTCTTCTCTGTCAGCTGTTTTCTCTCTCTCTTTTTCTCTCTCTCTCTTCTTCTCTTTCGACCTCTCTCTACCCCTCTCTCCCTCCCTCTTTCTTTATCCCCCTCTTCTCCCTCTATCTCCTTCTCTTCTTCTTTCTCTCTTCTTATTCTCTCTCTCCTTTTTCTCTCTGTAAGCCCCCTCTCTATCTACCTGTTTCTCTCTCTCTCCTCTCTCTTTCTCCCTCCTTTCTTTCTCTCTCCCCTTTTCTCTCTCTCTCCTCTCTCCGTTTCTCTCTCCTCTCTCCCTCTCTCTCCCCCCTCTAGCTCTCTCCTCACTTTCTTCCCCTTCTTTTCTCTCTCTCTCACCCCCCTCACTCTCTCTTTGTCAGCTCTTTTCTCTCCCTCCCTCCCTCTCTCTCTTTTTCCCTCTCCCTCCCTCCCTCTCTCTCCCCTTCTCTTTCTCTCTCTGTCAGCTTTTTCTCTCTCCCTCTCCTCTTCTCTCCCTCTCTCTCCCTTTTTCTCCCTCTTTGTCAGCTGTTTTCTCTCTGACCCTCTCTCACCCCCCCCTCCCTCTCCTCTATCTTTCTCCTCTTCTCTCAATCTCTCTCTTTGTCTGCTCTTTTCTCTCCCCCTTTTTCTCCCTCTCTCTCTTCCTCTCTCTCCCCTCTCTCTCACTCTGTCATCTGTTTTCTCTCTCCCTCTCTCTCTTCTTCCCTCCCTCTCTGTCAGCTCTTCTCTCTCCCTCCCTCTCTCCCCCTCTTCTTCCCTCTCTCCTTCCCTCTCTCCCCCTCTCTCCCTCTTTCTCTCTCTGTGTCATCTGTTTTCTCTCTCCCTCTCTCTCTTCTTCCCTCCCTCTTTCTCCCTCTCTGTCAGCTCTTCCCTCTCTCTCTCCCCCTCTTCTTCTCTCCCCCTCTTTCTCTCTCTGTGTCATCTGTTTTCTCTCTAACTCTGTGCGACGTGCCTCAGACTTGTCACTCACACTTTGACAGGGTTTATTTAACTGGCAGGACTTCACACTGTCACTGCTCTGACTCTAACTCACTGTGATGAAGTCCCAGGACACACACTCCACCTGCCGCTCTGCATCTTCCCTCTTTACGCTCGTTGGATAATAGCTTCTACAATCTGATGATGTCATAAGATCGAATGGTGGGCAAGAGACAGTTTAAAGACTATTTCCAATACAAACAGAGAAACTGAGTAATTGACTTGTTCATATTATCAGTTTCGCTGCATCTAACGATTATTTTGGTTGAAGATTAGTTGGATGATTATTTTTAGGAAAATTTGTTCTCTTGGAGAGCCATACTTTGATCAGAGTCAGAGTTGGTCGCATTTTCAAATATAAGTCCTTATGTTTTATATTCAAAAATGGCAATTGGTCTAACTAATACAACACATTAACTGTATATATGTCCAGGTTTATAATGCAACACATTACATTACATTGCATTATATTGCACAGATTGTCATTTCAGGGAGATTTTGGACAAATATATTCCAATTTGCTGCATTCCAAAGAATTTAGGGTTTTTTAGTCACATCTCAGCAGTTTAAATCTTTATTTCCATTCTGGTTTATGCGGCTTCTCTCGTCAGCGCTAGAGTGCAGTCTGGGACCTGTAGTTCAAATTGCCGCGTACCTTTATCAATAATAATGAGAAATCATCCTGGGACCACAGGAAATAATTTTTGGGGCCACTTTTGACACCCCTGCTAGAGCATCTCGTCAGGAGCAGTGAGTGCCACAATGCTCTGCCTCTGGGACACATCTACAGCTGTTCTTGCTAGGCTTGGTCCGGACTACCGTAACGTGCTGTACTGTTTCGATAAATCAAATGGATGGATTTTTTTTGTGTTTCTCAACACGGGCGATGAACGCACACCCGACCTCCATAAAGAGCCTCTGCACATAGAAACAAACTGTGGAAACAAGCCAAAAAAGCTCCATTGTCAGCTAACTACAAGAGTTTATCTCTGTGCGAAAACAAAAGTTATGCTGCTAAATCAACATTTGTGAATGAAATTCAACTGTACAACCCATAAACGTTACATTCAGGTGAAAAAACTACAAGAAAAACACTGTCCCAAGCTTCAGGAGACAGACGTCTGTCAGACCAGTTCAGACTTGATTAAAACAGCTGCTCTCGTCATGTTTCATTGTTTTATTCAAAGAAGTTTCCCCAGCTAAGCAGATGGAGAGCGGGTCTTTCTTCATAACTCAAGCGCAGTAGGGCGGAAAGTGACATTGATTGAAAATCCTTTTATAGTTGTTTGGAACACAAAAGTCAGTTGAATAGATTTTTTTTGCCAAATTTAAGCTGAGGCAACATTGCTGTGCACACAGTTGTATTTATTTTAATTGATAAAAAATGTCAGATATTTTAGTATAATGTTCAAGGACTGCATTAGGAAAGAAGTAACGAGTTTTCCTTTTTTTTTTTTTTCCATATATTTATACATGACCCCCACGTCACATAAAATCCAGGAAGTGCCCTAATTTATGCTTTTAGTATTGAGGTCGCAGTTTGACAACACAACTTGAGTCTCTGGCCTTTGAAAGTTGTGAAAAGTGCTTCTAAGCTCACGGTAACTTTGTGGTTCAGGTATATGGCCCAGTGGTTTGGTTGCAGCACACATAGAAAATAATTCAAAGTAATGCAGAGTAGGACTGATTTGATTATGATGAATATAAGAATCACGATTGTTTAAATCAGTATTGAAATCACTGTTGTTCAAGCGAATTGAAATTGAAATAATTGCACAACCCCAATGCACAGTAATTTTACATTTAAGATCCTTAATAAAAACTGTCCTTGAACCAGGCCACATCACTGTAGTGCGCACTTACATTTATATATATATCACACTGTCAGTCTGAAGCATCATAAATTATAAATATTTCAATCATTTTGGAAAACTTGACATATTGTATACGGACCACTGCAGTTGTTAAAAATAAATGACTTCCTCAACTTTAAAAATAGTTACGTTTTGGACTTGGAAAGAAAGTTTGTTGTATCTTTTAATAGAAACTTCACTTTTTGACACGTATGACCTCATTATAACCCGACCAAAGTGTCAAAAAAACACAAATAAAACTGTGAAACTGCTTTCCTCCATTATTCTCTCCCTCCTCGGACGCCTGTGTGTGAACTTTTGAACTCTCGTATATGTGTCGGCGCAGATACTATTTCAACAAGACATGCCTGAAGGAACTGACACTGAAGAGAGAGAAGAGAAATCAGTTTAATGTCCAGTCAAAAAGACAAGACCATTTATTTTATCATTTATCATAAACGTTGTCAGGTTTAGACCAGTGTTTCTCAAATTGTGGTGCATGTACTGATAGTGGTTTTAGGTTGTTCCAATACCTATACCGGTAGCTAGCACTTAGAGCAGCTGGAAAAGGATCTGTACAGGCTCTTTAAAGCATAAAAGTATTCCATATGTACAAACATTACCTTTGTGATGTTTCATTTATTCTTTAGAGTAGAAGGACTGTAGTTAAACTTTAAAAATGGTCCCAACAGCAGCTAACTCAAACTTTTCTTTATATTGCATTTAATTAGGACGAGCATCTTATACAGGCCTTACTGTTATTTTTATGACACAAAGAAGTGGAAAGGTACAAAATAAGAATAAATGCAGCACAATTATAAAAAATTTAAATTACATTAATTCATTTCTACCGCTTAATCCTGTTAGGGGTCGCGGGTGACTGGAGCCTATCCAATTCAATTCAATTCCATTTATTTTTGTATAGCCCAGAATCACAACTCTAAGTCATCTCGAAGGACTTCACAGGAACAGGTAAAGGTGCAGGAGTCCATGCGGGGAGGGACCAAGTCCAGACAACCAGGGGGCCTCGACACTGGAGCATCCTAGGACAGACACACTCCCAAGGGGGAGTGGGACAAGGAACAACAAGATTAAAAATAAGATAAAAGAGGATATAGAGAAAGTTAAGACTTTGGGCCTTAGGCGGGGGAACAGTGATGCCCAATTAACCTAAACGTGCATGTTTTTGGAGGTGAGAGGAAACTTGAACACCCGGAGAAAACCCACGGTGACACGGGGAGAACATGTAAACTCCACCCAGAGAGATCGTGAGATGTTGATATGGTCTGACCTGGGAGTCGAACCCACGACCTCCTTATTGGGAAGCCAGAGCTCTAACCACTCTGCTACCGTGCACCCGTGCATTTTATGATACACAGAAGTGGAATAAACTCACCACAATAATAAAAAATGAAAATTACATTTTGACAAAATCCAAATAACAGTTACAGATAACATGACTTTTAATGAAGCTATTTTATGTATGTAGCCAATATTTTCTGCTTTTTATATGAGTCTAGTTTACAAAAGCAATTATTAATATTGATTAATGACTTTATTTTTAGTAAAAAATCGGATCGGTTCCAAAAAAAATAGTATCGGAACAACGCTAATTTTCAGTTGCAAAAAATTTGCCTGATGTAACAGCCGGTTTCATTTCATTTTGTAGAAACTGTTTGACATCGCATCACTGAGGCTCCCTCGCTTCACAGGAGGCGGGGACTTTTTTAATTTAACCAATCACTGCTTGTAGAACATAAACATGTGTGTCAGTGATTATTTTAGTTTTTATGTGGTAAACTTGCAAATTTAAAGGCACAATATCATATTTTAAGTTGATACGTCGAAGAAGGAGAACATATACAGTCTTCTTTCTCAACTCGGGCTGGTTCTGGCCAACAATGCTCACTGATTGGACAACTGTACTTCCTGCTTTTTGGGAACCGACTGCAGTTCTACGATACCTGACCTAGAATCTGAAGTAAAATTTATTTGAACAGAGGCACTAGTGGCACCAGCCTGGCCAGCAAAACATAACCATCACAGGAAAATGTTGTGTTATTCAATTTGCACAGAGAAATCTTTTTTGAACAACTATAAACAGAAACACCATTGCTCAACTTTACGCTCTAAAACATTTAAAGACCAACACTATGCAGATGTGTGTCCCTTGAGTAACATTTTTTTTCTTATCAGGTATGCACTTCTCGGTCTATTCCTGCTTTTGCTTAGTCACAGTTAAAACAAGCGCTCTTTTATAGTGCTGAGAGTGACTTTTATCAGTTTGCCAGCATCTCAGCAATCTATGGCAGCCGGTTTGTGGATATCAGAGCCGCAGGAACAAAGAGCCGTTTGAGACCAACAGGAAGTGACATCCACAAAGAGAAGTCTGTGGACGAGCCAAATGAAAAGCACTGCAGCAGCTCTTCCTGGTGCGGAGACGACACTGGGACAACTGTGGCTGTGTGTCTGTAAATGATATGATCTGTGATGAGGAATTCGCTTTGGATACAGTCACGTGATGTTGTGACCAGTGACAGGTGAGAAACGTGGATGGCACCTGTCGTCTGGATGCAAAACATTCAGCAGGAAGTCAATAATTTGTGGTACTACTACTCAAGCTGGTGCCACTAGTGCGTTTAATTTCTCTCCAGCTTCTAGGTCAGGTATCACAGGACTGCAGATGGTTCCCAAAAAGCAGGAAGTACAGTCGTCATATCAGCAAACAGAAATGAACCTGAGTTGAGCTAGCAAAGTGTATACACTCTCCTCCTTTGACCTTGTCTCAAACATTAACTGTGGATATGATATTGTACATTTTACATTTAAGTTTACCTCACAAAAACAATCTCTGACACAAGTTATGTTAAAAAAGCTGTGATTGGTTAAAGCATGTGGCCCCTGAGATGATTTCTGATTATTATTGATGATGACCCTCTTATAAAAGCACCCAACAATTTGAACTACAGTTCCCACAATACATTGCAGCCTAGCTCCGACAAGAGATCATAGGTCAGAAAAATAAAACAGGAAATAGAGAAACTGATGCAACAATAAAACCTAAAATGCATTTGAAGGACATTCTGTATAATAATATGGTTTAAATCTGGATGTGTTCATTTAAGTTTTATATAGCGTAATTATGTAACATAGTTAGACTTATATTTTAAAATGCAGCCCTCAACCAACTTGACTTCGATCAATTCAGCCCCAGCTCCATTTGAGGTGGACATGACTGTAGAGCGAACAAACCCCAATGGTGCAATGTCAGAGGGTGTCCACGAAGCGAAATGAAATCGACTGATGCCTCTGATCACACATGTAGCCTCAAAAATAATTCACTCCCCAACGCCAAATATTTCAGAACTCAACGACAGAGCAATAGCCCGACTGGCTAACACAATCATCATGGACAGGGAGCATCCTCTTCACCACCTTTTTCAGCTCCTGCCGTCAGGTCGTAGGTACCGGACTCTTAAGTGGAGAAGGGCTCGCTTCAATAGAAGCTCTGTCCCAGCAGCCATCTCCATTCTTAACAAAGCATCTCACTAGCTCACTGATATGGTACCATGTATCTCTATAAATGTCTATAAATGTTTGTTAGTTGTTTGTTTCTATTATATGTTGATGGTGTGAATGTTAACACCTGCTGTCATGACTACTGTGAACACAAATTTCCCCCTGGGGACAATAAAAGTCATATCTATCTATCTAAAGATACTAGTGGTGAGGGAGAAAAAAGCAGTGTAGAGCAGTAATTTACATTTTGTTCATTGTAAAAACACAAAAATTATCTGAAACCGCTTTAAAATATAAATTGGTCCACTGACTTCTTGTTTGAAACTCCAGAACTGATAAGCCCTGCTTCTTTATTGTCAAAACTGTAGCAAGCAGCAAATTTTAAATCACAGATTTTTGATGTTGGAAACCATCAGCATGAACATTTCTAACCCTATATGTCATACCAATCACAGAGAGCCATATTAGAATCCAGATAAGTGGCAGAGGGCCGGACCATAGTCACTGGTGTCACAAATTTCCATTTTTACATGCACATTTCTGTAAAATATATGCTGTTTCAATACATATAGCATATATTTATTGTGATATTTACTAAGAACACTGGTGCAGACATGTTCCCTTAGCTAAGTCAATTTGAAAAAAACTATAAAGACACATCTTCTTAAAAACTTGCTGCGGCCCTGATCATAAACAAGCAGGAATCCATCTAAAGACAACTTTGAATAAACCAATAACGAGAGAACACAGTTATAACATATTTAAAAGTGGCTTTTACATAATAGATCCCTTTAAAGAACAGATGTGTATTTATTTGTATTGTATCTATCCCAATAGGGTTTAGAAAAACACTCAAGACAATTAAAATGAACTTTTAATACTATATGAAGGAATAAAAGTTGATTTTGCTGAATGCGTCTCCTAAATACTCTTGTGTGTTCATTAAAATAAAATTCAAATGTCACAGAGTCACAAATCTCTGCCTCAAATGCCAGCTCTTGTAACATTACCTCTTCTGTCTCTCTTGTGGGAGCCTGTTATGAGCTGTAAAGTGTCCCGGTTGTCTGTTTGCATTAAATTACACCAGCAAACAAAAGGAGGTGGTCTTTTTTCGGGTGTGCCTCATGTGCAGGTCTTTCGCCCCCGGACTCTGGGCTCTGACAGCGGAGGAGGGACAGCCATGACAGGACGTCTGTGGAAAAGCACATCAGCTGCAGGATATGACTGTTTATCGCATGTGTGTCACTCACTCTGGCAGCTAAAATCACCGTCCTGTCGCCTCCCATCGCTGCTTCTGCTGCTGCTGTTTCAAGATATTCTGGAGAAAACGAAGAGGTGGTGAAAATTTGTGCAGAATCAGTGCAATGGAGCTAAATTAAGACAAACTTTTGGCATTCAGAGTTGGAGAGAATTTTCTCTGCTATGTGTTCACCATGTTCGACGAGGAAGTACAATTGTAATGTCACAAAAGTGCCAAACTGAAAAAGAGCAGACGTTGATTGAGAGAAATTTTAATATGTCTAAAGTAGGGCTGCAACTAACGATTATATTGACAATCGAATAGTTCAGTTAGCGATTATTCTTTTGATGAATGGATTAGTTGCTTAGAATGTCATTTCTGTCCTTCTGTGGTTTATGGACCAATGAAATGGCAGATTTTCGCAGTAAACATCAAATAAAGGTCAGTACATTCTGCAGATGAGACGTGACTGGGGCAGCGATGTCGTAACTGCGGAGACGCAAAACCGGAGTTTGGAAATCTTTTCACTCTGGGCCTGGTTTCAAAAATGTTTGTTTTCAGTGTCCTGAAACTAGTCCTGAAACTAGTCTTACAAACGCAAAAATGCCACTAACATGTATAAAACAAGACCCCTAATAGCCTGATGTGCCCTCAGAACAAAATGATTTGTAGTTCTGACTAGGGTATGGCTCTATGTCACAGAGTGGTTCTTGGTCTGAGACAAAAATGAGGGAAACGGAGACAAGGTTGGGCCAAATCAAAGTAAAGTAAATTCATTGTAAATGATATTTTAAGGCAAATAAACAATAATCAGAGGTGTGAGTATCTGTAAAATGAAATGCATGGAATGTGTGTAAGTACAGTACATTATGTGCAGGTGCATGTGTCTGAGTGCAAAACTAAAATGAAGGAACTGAAGAAACCAAACCAAACCAAACCGTACCTGGAGGAGAGCAGAGAATGTGTTAAGCTGGGCATACACTGTGCGATTTGCACGATTTTAATACGTACGAAATTATCTCCAAACTCACACTGTGCGATAGAATCGTATACGAGAAGAGCGCGTCCTCACGACGGAGGTGCGCACACTGTGCGGAGCGGTAAACGCATACGTTCCACCTGCTCAGACTGTGCGAGAGATCCGAGCCAGAGAAGTGTGTGCGCAGCCGCGCTGGGATACAGCCATCACCAGCCGCACTCATTCAGAGCTTTTCTTCCCCTTGATCACGTCATGTAGGCTAGCGTACGTCACTCAGCAAATCGTTTCAAAATTCGCACAGTGTAAGCCCAGCTTTAGTGACAAGCAACTCCTTAAATGAGCACAGGTGGCTCTACTCACATGGCCCTGCCCTGCCCAGCCGTCCGTGCAAGGCAGGAGGAGGGACCATGACAAATAATATACCATTGGTGATAATATCGTTATAACGTTGATGATATACATTTTGGAATTTTGCGATATAATTGTGTGCACACAGAAACTTTGGCCAAATTTTTCTAAAGTCTAGAACTGAGTGACTGTGCACTGGTGCAGAGCCTAAAACATAACGAGATGTGAGGAGTGTGTTTTCACGCAGCTGAAATACAACTAAATACAAACATACAAAGAAATGCCATGCTTAGGCAATCTTGGATTTGTGCCGTCACTTATATCGTCATTGTCGCAAATATTATAGTTTTTGACTGATACGTTACTGCAGCTCTCTTAAAGAACATGATTAAAAACATTAGAACATAAAAAAACTTAAATGTGTTAAGCTGGGCATACACTGTGCGATTTTGCACGATTTTAATACGTACGAAATTATCTCCAAACTCACACTGTGCGATAGAATCGTATACGAGAAGAGCGCGTCCTCACGACGGAGGTGCGCACACTGTGCGGAGCGGTAAACGCATACGTTCACCTGCTCAGACTGTGCGAGAGATCGAGCCAGAGAAGTGTGTGCGCAGCCGCGCTGGGATACAGCCATCACCAGCCGCACTCATTCAGAGCTTTTCTTCCCCTTGATCACGTCATGTAGGCTAGCGTACGTCACTCAGCCACAGGTTTGTCCTGCAGCAACAAAGTTGTACCGGCGTCAACAGAAGATGCGACGAGTTATTTTAATATTTTGAGCTGGATGAGAGCGTGAAGCCAAAGTGTATCTTTGTGGTTTGGTACACTAACCTCGGACCTCGCTGGCCTGATGGACTTTCAGTTTCAGCTGTGTTTTGGACTAAATAAACTTTTTTGGAAACGAAACAAAGGACAGCGCACATGAAGACGGTGTTTTACTTCAGTCTTTGAATAAGAAAGTAAGAGCTGTGATGGGTAAATCTGATTTACGAGCGTCTGACTGCTGTATGTGCCCGTGTTGCGTGTGTTGCTTGATGTAGGCTATGTGGAGAAAACCTGGCGCGTGTTGTTAAGAGTTGTGCTGGTGTTATGGCATGGTGTTATGATTGTGGTTTCATGTACATTGATACGCTATATCTTTGTGAAAGTGGCTGTGTTGTCAATAGTTGCTGATGTTGATTGTGCACAGTGGGCTGAGTTGTCTGGATGCTGCCGTGTAAGCTTCATATTAGGCTGTGCGCTAAATGGTCTGACATGGTAGAAGCGCATTGCATCTTCTTATTCTGAATACACCAAAAACATAACAAAACCGTTAGCCCTGCTTGTTTAAAGTGTGTTGCACTTATGTCTTTGTGTGCGTGGGGATTTGTTCAGAACCTCGTGAAGTTGTCCTCTCATTCACGGAGGTTTGTTCAAGTGTGCTTGTTATCTTTGTACACGTCTGTGCTAGCATACACGCTGTTTCCCTGCTTCAGCAGCGCCTGGACCCTGCGACACACGACAAATATCAAACATGTTTGATGTTGCTGCGATGCTACGATCAGCTGTCGTGCGTTCATCGTGAGCAGGTTATCGCAGCTCGTAGCCCCACAGACACTGCACGAATTACTCGTACGGAGGAGCCGAATTTTGCTACGATCTTGAATCTGTCGTGCGACAAAAATTCGTGGCAAAATCGTTTCAAAATTCGCACAGTGTAAGCCCAGCTTTAGTGAACAAGCAACTCCTTAAATGAGCACAGGTGGCTCTACTCACATGGCCCTGCCCTGCCCAGCCGTCCGTGCAAGGCAGGAGGAGGACCATGACAAATAATATACCATTGGTGATAATATCATTATAACGTTGATGATATACATTTTGGAATTTTGCGATATAATTGTGTGCACACAGAAACTTTGGCCAAATTTTTCTAAAGTCTAGAACTGAGTGACTGTGCACTGGTGCAGAGCCTAAAACATAACGAGATGTGAGGAGTGTGTTTTCACGCAGCTGAAATACAACTAAATACAAACATACAAAAGAAATGCCATGCTTAGGCAATCTTGGATTTGTGCCGTCACTTATATCGTCATTGTCGCAAATATTATAGTTTTGACTGATACGTTACTGCAGCTCTCTTAAAGAACATGATTAAAAACATTAGAACATAAAAAAACTTAAAAAAATAAATAAAATCAATAACCCATAACATACATAGGACTTATAATTTGCTGACATCCAAACTTGAATTCTTTGATCACAGCTTGACATGATCATGTTGTAGACAGCAGGTTTATCCAGTCATCTGCACTTTTAAGAGCCACACTGTGCACGGGACCACTAATATAGAGATACTGTCCGTCAGTAGGCTATAGCACAACTAATCCTTTACAGACCAGTGTATTTGCCCTGAAGACAAAAACAAGACACTCACCATATAGATTTAAACAGTGATTCGATTGTGTTTTACAGAGAACCGGCTCCTTATCTCTCACACATGTTCTGTATTATCCTAAATCAGCAGCTGGTCCTCACTGTCCCGCCACACACTGTCCCGCAGCAGAGACGCCCTGAACGCTTTTAGACACACTCTGCAGCTTCAAGTGGTTTTAGGATCCAGTTACTTCAACGTGTAATCTGCCATTTTTAACGTCCTCTGTGTGAAGAAGAAATGGGGTGTACAGTAATGTGTCTGGTTCAGTTTGAGAAGGACTGAGAGGACGAGAATGGACAGAAACACTGTTTTGGGGTTCTTATTAGCAATCAAATTCAAATATTTAAGGGATCAAAGTTAATGTGCATATATTTCCATTTAACTTGCAGTTTTATATACTAATACACTTTATTAATAACTGTTTCACTACCAGCCCTATTCTCACTTTGACTCTTCTTGCCTGTCAGGCCTTTTTGCAAATTTCTTCTCTTTTTATAAGCATTTAAAATTGTGATTTTCATTAGAATTCATCGATTGACAGCCAACTTTTGAGAAAACGTCTAATACAAGCTTCATGTCAGTGTTTTTTTCCCTTTGTTCTACTTTTGGTGAAAGAAAATGAGCCACTGCAATGAAATAATGTCTAGGTTTACATGATTAAAACAATGAAGACGAGTGTCTTTTTCATCTTTAAACCAACAAAAGCTGTGTTACAGACAAGGAGGCAACTTTACTTTCTGATGCAGATTCTATAGATTCAGCCTCTTTCGCGGGCATAAATAATATTTACCCTCCAAACATGAAGAAATACAGTTGTTTTACTTACTCTGACACCTTTAAATCGCTCATGGAAGAGGAAGTTTCTAGACTATCGTTCTCCTCAGAGTCTTAGTCCAGTAGGATCGTCTTTTCTTCATTTTAAGATCATATATCTGCTCTTGTTGCTTTAGATGAGCTGTGGATGTGTGAATGTAGAGAACGTTAGATTGTAAATGTTTATGAATGAATGTTTATGGATTTTAGATCGTGTTTGAAGGAAGCGACCCTATGAAATAGCTTTTGTAAAATATATTCTGGTCTTTTTTGCTATTTACTTCTAGTCTGTATTTTCATTGTTTAAAACCAACCTGCTCAGGGACTTCAGGTGGAAATTAGCATTTCATGCTAACCTGGCACCAGCATCTCTCCTCTGACTTTTGTGTTGGATAATGTATTGTTGTTCACTGCCCTGTACAAACAAATGCATATTATACCATCTAAACTTACGCAACAATGTTTCAGTCCAAGATGTTTTGCCTGTAATCCATTTGAAAAAAAAAAAGACGACCTCCAAAGAAGCTGAAACAAAGCGTATTGTCAACAAAATGCATAGGTATTTCCTGTTATGTGACCTCCTCTGGGTCCTAGTGCTCACTCAGTTCCACCATCTGCTGGTGAATCTGTGAAACTGCATCATGTATTTAACTGTACACAAAGTCAGCACAAGCACCAGAGAGCAGTTTATCGCTGCATAGAATTAAAGTCCAGAGATGGAAGTTAACGTCTTTGGCAGGAAAAGAGTTAATATGGTTTATCGTCAGCTGAGAGTTGTCCGCTTCAGTTTGAAAACCCTTTGAATGAGTTCACTGAAAAGTTACTGAACGGCAGGACTATAATGTGATTGAGTGGTTAGAGAACACGTGTGGATGTTCAATCCCAGTGTGTGTGTTTTTTGTTTTGCATTGTGGTACTAAAATTTGTATCGAGTGTGAAATTAAGTTTGACATTTTAGTATTGTGACAACATGGAGAACCTGGAGTCTGGAGATGTTTGTGTCTTTTAGTCTGTGTACAAAGGTATATGTTGCACCTCAAACCACCTTAAATTCTATTGTATTGTAGTTTTTTCTTCTGTGGATTAAGTTTTCTAGACATATACAACTAATTCAGCAAAACAACACTTTGAATCTCATTTCTGATTCTGGTAACATGTCGCAGACTGAATCTGTCCCACCTCCACCCAGAACAGTTTGGTAGATTTTCATTAAATTTGTCAGGTCGTGAAGGGCACACAAAGCCAGCTGGAGTATATTTTGGATGGAGCGCTGCCCATTGGCACAGGGAAACTTTCTGGCTTCCTGGTTTATTCAGAGCTCCGCAGAATTCGGAGGAGTTGGAGGTGTGTTGTCAGCAATCCAGACGGTGTTTTTCCTTTGTGACTTTTGGTTTTGGACGTCAAAGGTAGACATGAGTTGGCGTGGTTTCTTAAAACTAGTTTGTCTAGTTCTCGAAAGAGAAAACTTTGTGATTGTTGTTGGTGGTAAAGCAGACAGCAGGTTCTCATGTTTTCTAATAATCAATGAATCAATCAACCAACCAATGAATCCAACAAACTCTCTTTATAAGCACTTAAATACAGCAACGTTGGTCACAATGCTGTACAGTCCTGTAGTGTAATTATTACCTAGTTTGGTGTGATTGTTCCTGTGGTTAATGTTAAAAAAATATCTTAACTGAGATGATTTATGGTAGCCTACGCTTAAAGCAGGGGTGGGCAATTATTTTTTCCCACAGGCCACAACACATGGTGGAGGGCCGGACCACGGTCATTGGTGCAACAAATTATCATTATTGTGACATATTTTTGTAATTCACAAGATTTTTAATCTACTATTTTGACCATTTATTGTGATCATATTAGGACAACAAGCAAAGACACATGCTCCATAGCCAAGTCAAACAAATTAAAGAAATATAAAATAATCCTCACTCTCAAAACTGTCCCGGGCTGCAGATTGCCCAGGTCTGGTTTAAAGGGACTATAACCAAATTTTACAATGAAATAATGGAGATCAATTTCTCTTTAGCACACATATTTTGTTAATTTATGTATTCAGGGGAAAATTAGTTTGTACTGTTCTGTCTAAGTCTAATAATGTTTGGTTTGTTTACCAAACTCCACTAAGTGTGTTGTTGTCGTTGTTGTTGTTGTTGTTGCTGCTGCTGCTGCTGTTGTTGTTGGTTGTTGCTGTTGTTGTTGTTAGCATTGTGGCTGTCATTAGCTTACCCACACATCTCAATCAATCATTCAAACTTTATTTATACAGCCCTTTGAAAACAACAGAGTCGACCAAAGTGCCTTACACACAGTGACTCTGTTTACCTGAGGCTCAAAGGAGATCGTCGCCCCTGTTTTTTCTTTTTGTTTTGGGAACAACAAGTAAAAACTGATCATCAGTAAAATAAAGTACATCGTGGTGAATAATTTGGAGGTCCGAATGCGTTAGGTAGGTGAACAAAACATGTGGAATGATGTAGGAAGTTTAAACTTAATTATTTCTGTTTCACGAGCTGGAACAAATCATTCTGAAACTTACAGACGTAGACAACTTGACACTCAAACAATTCTGAATGGAAGAAAACATAATAGAAAAAACATGCTTTTTTATATGTATAATGTCATTTAAGATGTATATTGTCAGGAAAAGCAGGTGGAGAGAGACTGCAGCTGTTCTGGTTGGACTCTAGTAAACATAAACTTATCTTTTATGTGTTAGTGTTGAGGTTAGACAAAAGATTTAGATATTATAAAAGTAAAGTGACTATCTTCTCCATTGTCTGTGATAAAACGTTGCATTTTCTGTCAGAGATCTTGTTTAACAGTGAGCAGAGATGGAGAATATTGTGTTTGTTTTGTCTGGTGAAAAGTCCTGAAAATGTTGCCTACAGCAGGAATATGAAAGGTCTAAATATTTTATGTTGTCTGTCCCACATCATCCACTGACTTTCTCCTGCAACAAAGTGTTTCAGAAAGTACCAATTGTTTTCTTAATTTCAAGCTTTTGACTAAATGTTCTCATCATTCCAAATTGAAGTATGACAAACAGAATAATCAAATCATCCCATTATTATTTGTAACTTTAGATCCACAACTGTCTGATCTAAAGAGGAATTAATTGTTTTAACTGATGTAGTGAAACCTCATAGAAGAGAATTGAACAGGAAATGATTGTATATACAGGATTTACTATTTTGAACGATAACAGGCCAACTGCACAGAGCCAATTGACTCTGTGCACAGAAGTCAGTTTGCTTTTTTATTTTCAAAAATGCTAACTTCTTGTTGACATGTTCATTTCCTGTTCAAT